>JAHFWJ010000145.1:600000-1113445 GCA_028555115.1 Himalopsyche japonica
ATGTAGTCCTAATTAGCTAACTAAAACATGGTAGTGTGCAGAAAATATTGCTGTAAGTAAACGAAAACCTTCCACGAATTAAGGTTTACTTGCTCTCCATATGATGCTGCAAATTTTTTAAAGGCTTGGTTGTCAGCATGTCCAATCGTCCAATGGAAGGTTGGATTAACTTGCACAGCCTTTCTTTTTCTGTGTATTACATAACATTCGCAAGTCATTTAGAAGTCTCAAGAATTTCTACATCATCAGTGTATAAAAAAAAAAACTAACCCACTTTCAAGAATGAAATATTAAAGTTTTTTCTTTTGAAAATATTTTGGTGGTATGTCTTGATGATAAAACCAACCATTTCAAGGCTTTGTTGCGAGTTACAATAGTGTGATAACATTTTGATTAAAAAGATTTTCAAAAAAAAAAAATGGATTTTTTTGGATAAATGATGTTTTCATTGTATATAAATTTTTTTTTGTAGAATTCAAAGATTTAAATGATTTATTAAATCTGCCAACAACAAACATGGATAACATTAGGTTTTTATAATATTTACACAATATTTCATGAAAATTTTCACAAGAAATGATCACAGAATACACTGACAGCCATTTTTACACATCCTTTTTGTTTTTCTCGTCTGTTGTCAAGTCCTTCATATTGTCAAAGCAAAAAAGTGGACCAAGAGTATATACGATAATATTGATTTTTAATAAATTATTAATTATTTCTTGATCTTGACCCTCATTTTTGCTTTCGATATTCTGCCTGCTGCTGCACCCTTCTGAGCACCTTTCATTATGTTATTGAATTGTCCTGCATTCTTCATCTTTTTCCTATAACGAGAAAAATATATAATTACTATATCTAAAAAGCCAGATATCATACTTCAACACTCAATGGCAGTACTTTTTTATACTCATCTTTTAATTGCGATTCTATTTTACCTTCTATTTGATTCAATACACCCAGTCCTTTTTTACGCGATAATTGGTTCCAGAAAACGGCGCGTACAAAAATCACAACTTTAATATAATTTGACAATTTAGTTCCAAAAATTGAAATATCGCGTGAATAAGTGAAGAAGTCCCATAAACGTACGAAAAACTGCCGTCCAAAAAAGTCGCGTATAATCGAATTCGCGTAAAAAAAGGACTGGGTGTAAACAATTGTTCTTTTAACACGGTGAAAAAAAATAGCAATGTATTTTAGTTCTACAAAATTATTTTTAAAAAATATAGTTGATCTATTTATAGTTGATATTTTGGCTCACGCCATCTTCAGAACTATGCTTAAACTAAAATTTGCTTATCTATATATAGCTGTGTCGAAAAGGTATACAATACATCTTCTCTCCTGGTTTAACGGCCTAGCTTGTTTTTTTCTCGCAATAAAATAATTTTTTTCAAAAATTGTAAATGAAACTAAAAAATGCAGCTATGACAATAAGTTTACATGTGGCACGGAAATGGTCTATTACGGAAGCAAATCGGACCCCTTCCCCCCCGTGGAGCGCTTTAATTAATGGTCTAAACAATATATTAGTTTGTTCGTTAAGTATCCTTTGTGATAGTTGATGTCTATCGATTTCCAGCTGCTCCAAAGCGGTCATCCTACGACCCTTACTGCAAAGATGTGAACACTTAGGCGCTGAGTTTGAATTTATATTATGTGATTCCTTTATAACGTGATTAGCGAATTGTGAATCTGTTTTTTTTTACCATTGAATGATCTTATATGTTCCTAAGCTCGAGTAGATATACTCCTACCTGTCTGTCCGATGTAAACGGATAAACATGAGCCACAGGACATTTTATAAATACTGCTTGTGTCAAGCTTATTAATTTTATCTTCACAATTTTTAAGATGTCTACCTAAATTATAGTTGATCTTGAAAGCTACGACAAACTGGACTGAGAAACTTGTTTATTATTGAAAAAAAAAAGTTAGATTCTATCACTAATACAGCGCAAATAATAATTAATAATCCTTTCTATTTATACAAAAAATTGATTTAATTTATGATATCGACTGAAGGTGCTTGATAGAATTTCAATATCAAATTTGAATTGTTGTAATTTTGTACAATTCCACATGTTTTGTCACAAACGACCCGGGTTTCGCCCTTCGGCATCTTCAGGTATTCCATCACACGGATGCAACAGAACTGAGTTGAACAGTTCTATTGCATCCGTGTGATGGAATACCTGAAGATGCCGAAGGGCAAAACCCGGGTCGTTTTTGACAAAACATGTGGAATTGTACAAAATTACAACAATTCAAAAAAATTGATTCATGATATTTTTGTTCCACATGAAAACATGAATGTATGTAAAGAAAATGGACCTTTCACTAAATTTTTGACCAACATAACAAGGTGAAACAAATTATCTTTTCAATGGTCAGATGTATTGCTTATATTTTTGTCAATTAAGAAGCAACAAAACTGTTAATATTGATAAAATACGTACCGTCTGTTGAGAGAATTTCTGGTTAAGGGTAGATATGCATAAGGATCCGGTTGACCCTTCTTTTTCATATCACCCTTTGCTTTCTTAGTTCTGTATTCTGACCCAGTACCTGATTTAACAGAGGCGGCAACATTCCTGAAAAAATAAAACGATTAATAAATGCATAATTTTAATTCACCTCATTTAGGTCCCCATTCTCACATTTTTTTGAATTATTATTATCACTTCAGATATAGATACCACATTAAATATGCATTAAATTTATCAGTTTCTTCATTTTATTATTTTTATTTATTGATTAAAAGTTCATATTTGAAAATAAATCTGTAGCCATTAATATTGAGCATAAAAATTCATTTCAGTTGAAATTCCATTTTGAAATCAATGTCAATATAAAACCACAAACCCACAGCTGAACAAAATAAGATGTCGGCCAGAATTGGAAACAAAAGCTTCTAGACAATTATTAGTTAAAAATTTATAAACACATCTTCTCTAATTCTTAAAAAATATTTGCTAAAAGAAATAAAAAATAATACGTTTTCCAGACCAAACATCTTTCAAAATTGAACTATAAAAATAATGAATTTTGGGAAATTATTAGTCATGTGCGATATCCATGTCATTTAACCGATCAGCGCGACAGTTTTTCATAGAAATTAAATCTGTCCGCGTTGCTATTTTTCAAAATGTTCTCTTTCCACATAGAGCTATAAATAGAGCGATAAAAAATAATTGGGTTGGCTTTTATGGAAGTTAGATGCATTAGGAATGTTTCACAACATTAAAAAACACAAAGAAATGTCCTATGTTGTCATAAATCACTTTAACAAATATATCCCTAACAAATAACTCACTCGTAAATCGCCATTACTGTGACATAACGAAGCCACCAATCAAACTTACACGAACAAGTGCCATTACTGTCACGCGTCATGGAGTGTCACATTGCAATACTGCGAGATTGATGCAAAGTTCAGTGCGAAAAATCGATGTTTCAAACATCTAAACCTAATACTTTTGACAAGTTTATGGAGGTGGTAATATCTAGATGATTGGGAAATATTTTAAAACCAAAATCAGTCCTATATGCAAAAGATTGCCCGAGTTATCGAGGTTTGAATGTTTGCTTCCAAACATCTGGGGCGCTCGCGTACAGGCCTTGCACATAGTCGTCCCATACGTTGGGGCGTTAGCGTGGAAGATATTAATAAAGTGTAATTCATATAAAATATTTAACTTTTTAAATGCTGTTGACACAAAAATTATTATTTTCCAAAGATAAATTCTGGACATTTTATTTGAAGTTTCATAAGTCTAAAAGTATCTCTATGTATTTACCTATGAATTCCCTTTCCTCCTGTTTTGTACTTGGGTAAGGGTTGAGATCCTTTCGATGTGGCAATACTGAATCCACTTTTTCCACTTTTGTTGCTGCGGGTGTCGTCAAACTTTCGTTTTTTTCCGGCAGTGAGTGGCATTGTCTCTGCATCAGATCCATTCTCTGATTCGTCATCTGAAATAGATACAGGCATGAAAACATGCGAGTTGCCACCATTATTCAACTGGAGTTGTGCAAGGTTATATAAACATACATACATTTAAATGATTAACGCTTTCACTGCTAATGTAAAATACCACATAAAAGTGTCATGCTGAATATATTTGAATTATAAAAATGTATAGCAAATTATTAATAATATGCATTATTTCAAAGAAAATGCATGCGAGTTTCGGTAAGTACAAATCACTCGAAGTCGGTATTTTTGCGTCTCATATTACACTGATAAATCTGGAGTAAGTTCATACTGTAATGGTCGGTATACACATGTATTTATTTTGAATTACATTTTGGCTTTTCAAATAGCTTTTATTCTACCCTTTTCAAATTACATTATTTTAAGTAATTTAGATTTTTATCATTGGGTATTCGGCGCAGAAAGAGATATCCACTCTTTTTTTATCGAATATATTGTCCAAGGTATATACTATTTTTTCAACACTGAGGCTTGCCACAACTCTTAATTTTTTTTATGACTTTTTGGTGTAATAAGAATGAAATATGTTGTTTTACGTGTGATATTGAACTGTATGTATTGATCGACATAAATTGTGCAAATACTGGCAAATTGAAAAGAAAATCCATTTTTTTATAAGTATTTTTGGAGGAAAATGTAAATGAAACTTTAATGATTATAAATATTTATATACTATACACATAAATTTCTACACTACATTATTCAAAAAGTACTTATTTTTGCTCATAAATAGCTCACGAGTAGTTTTCAGAGAAAAAGAATTGTTGCCATAAACTGTATTAAGAATCCATATGGATTCTACACAGACTAATGACCTGATAGCCATAAAAACAGGTATATTGCTTGCATTTGGATTGGATAGGAAAATAAAATTTATATATTTTTTTGAAATTCAAGGTATTTTAAATGTATTTGGGTTACCGCCTTGTTTAGGGTTTCACGAAGAAATATGAACAAGGTTGAAGGCACGGAAAGTAACATCGTTTAATTACCTGAGTCAACTGAATCACGGCTTCTTTTCTTAGCATTATCGTCATCACTGTCGGAGTCATTTTTAAAATTAAGAATAAGTTTCCCGTCGTGGGATTTCTTTATCTCACGAACTTTTTTCTTTGATTTGTCTGATATATCACCATTTTCTCCAGTTCCTCTGCCAGGTTTAGTTGCTGAAAAAATGAAAAAAAAACATGGTTAAGATTACAAAAAAAAAATACTGTTGATCTTTAATTAAAACAATGAGAGTTATACATCAATGATGTTTGTTGGAGCTTTCAACTAACCATAATTATTGTTTTCAATAACACATCAGCAGTGACACCTTAAGTTGAATATACAGATGGAATAAAGAAAATTTCAAATTTGAATTGTTACAATTTTGTACGATTCCACATGTTTTATCACCACCGACCCGGGTTTTGCCTTTCAGCATCTTCAGGCATTCTATCACACGGATGCAACAGAACTTCAGAAAGACGTCAGTTCTGTTGCATCCATGTGATGGAATGCCTGAAGATGCCGAAAGGCGAAACCCGGGTTGTTAGTGACAAAACATGTGGAATTGTACAAAATTGTAACAATTCAAATTTGAAATTCCATCAAGCACCTTCAGTCGATATCGTAAATTATTAAAGAAAATTTCCTCCTATCAATATGTAGGATTGCTATATTTAATTAATGTTTATCAATATTTGATTTATTCAAGAAATTTATATGTTAAGCTTTTTATTTGGAGGTGCCTTTCTACATTGTCGACGAGAGTGAGTTCAGGCGAATACTATTTTTTTCTGTATTAAAGTAGATTTTACATGAGCTTGCTCAGTTTATTTTACCTTCCTATTCTATTTTTTTTCTCTTATTATTTATTCTTTTAATTTTCAGCGTCTTCAGTTTAAGTGTGTATACCACATAAAATAAATTCTTTAGCAATCATCAATGTGACATCATTAATTTCATGGTTACGTTGTGTTGTTGAACAGAGAGTTAACTTATTTATTGTATTTTGTAATTTACGATAGTGAAGAATTTTTAGATATTTTAACGTCCTCAGCATCATATTGGTAAAAGTAAGTGTACTTGTTGAATTTAATTACTAAAACCACCATTTCAGATGAGTAAATGTGTTTTTGAAACGTAAATGTATGTAATTATAGCTCTCGATAGCATCAAACATTGTTGGGTCAATGTTAAGTGTCGACAAACAAATATTTTTGCAGTGACATGTGATTATTATACTACTTATGATATACTATTGCAATAGTCTACCATTAACCCCATTCCTCTGCCTGTTAGTTGTGAATGATCATAGAAATATCCATATTGATTGAATATTAGTATATATACAAATTTAAAAAGCATATTTTCATATGCATAAATATGTGAGCCAATGCAGTCGGAAAATACCATAAATTGATATGAAAGCCTAAGTGTACCTGTAATATGCCGGGCAGATGTTGGGTCCATCAAATCCATAATATTATCGGCGTCTTCTCGTATCCACGTCTGGTTTTTCTTTTTGTTAAGCTTGGTTCCCTTCATTTTGATATTTTCGTTTTCATCATCGCCCAAGTCGAGTTCTGAATCTGAATCCTTCAAAATCTCCTCCAGCGTCATTGAAGATCCCTTGACGTGAATCTCGTTGTCTGAATCATCGTCTTGCGACTTCTGTGCTTTCCTCAATTCTCTTTGGCGTTTTTTCCTTGAATCCATTTTCCTCATATATCTAATAATGATAAAAAAAAAACGAACATATTAGTTTTTAAATTACAGTTGCTTAAAAAATAACACTGGAACATGTGTGAAAAATTTGATCCTAAAATTTACTTATCACTCGAGAAAAGACAGTCGAAATATGCAAATTCACCTGAGTTTTCTCTGCATGCCTTCATCAGATATAGGAATCATTTTTCCAACAGTGTCAGCTCCATATTTACGCATTAGACGTGTTAAGAGGTTTCCCAGTTCAGTTCTGGCATGTCGTTTGCAGTCGTCGGACATTTCTGCGATAGATTGGAATATTATGGGGAGACTGCCTGCAACCAGAGGCGATGGTAGTGATTTTGTATATACCTACGCAGAAAGAGAAACGTAAATCATAGAATATGGTACAGCAATGAAAACATATGATGTGGAACATTTCTGCTTTAAAAGATCTAGAAAACAAATTGACACCCAAATGATGGAGATAACTTATTTTTCTTGAAGTTAAAAATTAGAATCACAAGACAAGAAAAGTTTACTGATTTTTTTTCAAATATCAATCACTAACTACTCGCATGAGAATATTATCATAACCCATATACTTATCGATTATCACTATTATGGAATTCAATACATGCCCAAAAACAAATGATTTAAAGCCAATGGCTCATTCACAGACAGAACTGAAAAAGCCATGAAAGATGAAGCTCATAAATTAGCTTTAACATATTCATTGGCATCCTACAAATAATATGCATGTGTATGTATATATCTTTCGGTAGGCAGACGACCTTTACTATTTATAAGGCATGCAAGTTGTGATCATCAACATCACATAATATAGCTGAAATTGGAGTTATTTTATTAAACAATTAAATAATTATTGAATAAAAACCGTTACCCAACGTCTGATGTATGTGGGGTATTGTGATTTGTGTAATTTTTCAAAATTTTATTTTATTTAATTGTCAAAGATTCATTGAATGAATCTAAAAATAAGCAACTGGAATTTCACAACTGAATTTTATTTCTCAATGATAGTTTTACAGATCAAAAATCGTTGAACTAATTACCTTGAAAAAAGCTATGCAAGAAGACACAACTTGTCTATCGGCAGTTTTAATCATTTGGCAAATGTTCTCCATGATTCTTTGAAGGTTTTCAATTCCCAGACCTGCGGAAAAGTTATAAGTGGCAGAAGCCAAGCACCAAATAGTAGCCGTTATGATAGTGGGCGATCCCTGTAGCCCCATCTCAAGCATTGCTGTGAAGTGGTCCAGGCCATTGTTTTTGGTTTGCAGTGTTTCACCGATCGTGTTGATCAGATCGAACGCGCACTGCCGGCACTTAGAGTTGATATCTTTTGTGCAAATCACAGCTTCAGGAAGTGCGCTCTTGATCAGTTTACTGTCTTGGTCCAAGTGGGGTTGAGATTTTATCAAGTAATCTATACATCTGGAAGACATTAAAAGAGTAGACGTGTCATTAACATATTACAAACCAAATTCAGAACAAATAATTTTTGTTATCTATATTATTATATATGATAATAAAGTACATAGATACGTACTTTAGTCGTGTTGCTTTACTGCTATCTGCCGCTTTATTGAGAGACTGAACAAGCATTCTTTGTACTTTTTTTCTATTTTCAATCAGGAACGTTTGACAATTTGATTTATCGGTTTTGAAGATCTCTTCCAAAATTCTGTATGCTTTCTTATGTTCCATATCAACCATTTTCACACGATCCTTCGTAGAAACCTTCTCCTCTTGCATAGCGTCAGTCTCCATTCCCTCTTTTTTCTTCTCATCCTTTTTGGATGATTTTTTGACTTCCTCGCCGGTATTTTCACACAAGGGGAATACCCACTTTTCAAAGAGATCCGACAATTGCTCGACAGTCTGGTATAACACTAGGAGCCGGAGAACATCTAGAAGGCATTCTTTTTTAAAGTAATCATTTTCGACAGATTCCAATTGTGATAAAGCACTTTGAAAGACTTCTTGGCGTAACTTGTCTGGAGTTATTGTGAGATATACCTACAAAAATATATAATGCATAAATTTAAGTTATCAGTACCAAAATAGGACAGGAACAATATTTACAAATGAAGGTAAAAAGAATTCACTTAGTCATTTATACTATGTAGAAATCATTAAAGCTTTTAAGGCAACAAGACTTATGACTTATGCCCCAAAGAAGTATCAATGAATTTTTTTATATTGAATTTAAAGAAATTTGGCATCTTAAAAATTCTTGACAGAGAGTGTGATGAATATACCTGTAGAGTTTCCAGTGCTGCCAATCTTTGTCCTTCAGCAAATCCGCCTTTGACCGGAGTCATGTACACGTTCAAAAGCAGAGGCACGAAATTCTTGGCAAACCTTGCAAGTTCCTCTATATCTTCAGCATTTCCTGCCTCCGCCGACGTGTTGACCAATTTCCGTAAGCCTTGCATAACCGAAGGTCTGAAGTCAGCGTTGTCTTTGAGAACAGTGCCCAATATTCGAGCAAGATTCTTAAAGCTGTCTTTCACGTCGCTGGGGTTGTTGCAGAAGTTTGGGAGCAGTGCCCAAAATTGTCCACACAGTAACTCGTATGTGTGGGCATTGACCTCGTCTCCGGCAGTCGAAGCCGCCTTGGAACGGTTTCTGCACAGAGACGCAAGATCTAAAATATCTTTAGCGAAGTATTTCAATGTGGAATTTTGTATTTTGTCCTTGAATACTGGCAACAGCCAACTTCGATCCAAGTTAATACTGTCAGGAGAATCTCGCAGAGGAATGCACCGCAGGACGAAATCGGGACCCAGGGACTTGACAGCACATCCGGTAGCATATTCCATTTCCTTCAATAAGGTAAAGTTGTGACTCTCCCTTCTCTCATTCAGATGATTCAGCAGTGGTGTCAGAAGAAGTTTAACATGCTCAGTACCAATCTACAAATGAAAAATAATCGTCATATAATTAATTTGTGCACAACAAAAATTTACAACCCGAATATATAAGCATACAAATTTTTATGACAATTTTATAACAAACAAGAGGAACTCAGAAATTAAGCTGAAAGCAAGCTTTTAGAAATGCTTCATTATGGCTCTTCAGCAAATATATATCATTTTCAGGCGGACTGTAGCTGCGTTGCCAAAATCCAAATGTCAACAAAACTCACCTCAAAGCAAACAGCAATTGTCAATATGACGTGTCTTGTAGATTGATTAAAGGGGTTGTCGAGGCCAGTTTTGATGGACTTAAATATTGATTCCAAATAACTCCAGTATTTCTTTGCTAATTCTTCAGTTGCACAAGCTGGTTTCACGCAATCTAAAAGAACAGCCTAAAAAAACAAAGATAACTTAGAAACAATATTCAAAAAGAATCATTAGAAATATTTTCAATGGATTCTGAAAACATTAAATTAACATCATATATATTGTAATTAATGATAATGAAAATGGCTTATTATATTTATTGAAGGTAAGCAGTATTATGAAGTACATATAATTAAGTTTTCTATTAAGCTAAAAACCATATTAAGTAATGATTTTTATGAGAGAAATTTATGATTATATGCATACGTGGTGCAGTGGTCAATGTCTATTGGTTTGAATCTGAATATGGACAGTTTATTAAATTGATTAATGATTAATACAAATGTTTGTGTTGTTTAAAATATCCTTCTATCCATGCTAATATAATAGGGTTCAGTGAGTCTATCTTAAACCTACTCTACAATACCTTTGAAAAATAAAAGTTGAACAATTGGGCAAAAGCAATTTCTATAGATTTTTTTTATTGAGATACCTTCACTAGAAAGCTATACACTTCACATTATTTAAAAAATAATTTGTCTATTTCATGTTATTATAAAAACAATTGTCAAGAACAACTTCGAAGTAGTTTGCGATGTCAACACCAAGTAACTTACTGGCATGTAAGGTGATCTCATAGGAAAATTTGTAACACTGCGTACCATATTCATCTTTATACAACTGACAATTCAGAATAATGGAACACAAATTATGTACATATGCAATATACTTATATAAAATCTATTTTATTGTTATTTGTAAGTTTCCTGTTTTTATCTTTAAATGTATAAAAAGGTATGATTTATGATTAAGAAAATAAAGAGCTATGTATGATATATTCATTTTAATCGTAGGAAGTATTTACCTTCAGAGAGTTGGATGAGGCTGATGTGATCTCCATCTGATCAGAGAGCCAAAGCTCAGATACACAGTTATGTACAAAACCAGGCAGCGAGACCATGCAAGTGTTTAAATCCAAGCTGTAAGAAAAAAAGAGTTTTGAAAGAAAGTTTCCCATTTCCCTACCATTTTTACATCGAGCTTGCACTTAATTCGCTCTTAGTGATATGACACACTCTTGAGTAAATAGAAAGGATTCAGAAAGAGAAACAACAATTGCATATTATCAAATCAATGGTATTGTTATTTTGTTGCATTTTAAGAATATTCTATAAAAACATAACACACTAAGTGCCCAAAAGATTAGTCCCATACCTGGCTAAGCAGACAAAAGCCTGCTGCATGACAGTGACCCAAGCCAATGTCTGACGCGAGTCTCCCATTCCCGGTCGGTAGGCGGTGAGCGCTCGAATGAGTTGGACTGCTAGAGCTGATGTAAGGTGAGACGATTCGCCGATACTTGTAAACAATGAATGAAGGGTCCTCAGGCACCACGTTTTCACCACAATGTCATTTTGAGTCATAAGAGAGAGAATGGATTCACATGATGCCTGAAAAAAAATATATATAAAGCTATAGATAGAAAAAGGTTTAAATAAAATTTCAAATTTTTATTGTGCGTAATACAATTTATTCACAATTTCAGAAGAATCTGAGACTGAGAGAACACTGAGGTTTCGAATCCTCCTGCATTCCTTATTTTAATTAAGTTTAAGCAGCCAGCAACCTTTTATAACCACATAAATTTATGCAACACCACATTTGCCTTCAACCATATGCTGCCAATATCACAGGGACTCTGGAATATAGTTCTTCAATCGGATGAATTACATTACTACGGAAGGCTGCTGATAACCATCCTTAGGATTCTTATTGTCATTTATCATTAAAAACTGAGTGACTGTTTTGGGTACAGAAAATCTCGGCGATGAATGCAGAAATGGTATTATTTTTTTAAATATTAACTATGTGCGTAAACTAAATACTGAAATATTACATAAAAATAATACTTGCACTTCTATAATATTCAACATAGCATACCTTAATATATTCTTTGCTAAATAAGGCGATGACTTCTTTGAGCAACGTGAGTATATGAAGAACTGTCGTTTGACTGGAAAGTAATACTTCACCTTTCATTTGAGA
This sequence comes from Himalopsyche japonica, assembly GCA_028555115.1. NCBI lineage: Eukaryota > Metazoa > Arthropoda > Insecta > Trichoptera > Rhyacophilidae > Himalopsyche > Himalopsyche japonica. Next base: position 612,055 of record JAHFWJ010000145.1, read on the forward strand.
AATACACATTGTGGCAACTCTGCTGGAAGCTGGGTGTACTTTAGGTGCCTGCATAAATACAAATGAAATAATTTAGTCCTATAAACCCTCTCCTTTACAGAAGTAATATTGATAGATAAAATAGCTCTACAAACAACCACTCAATGTTTGACTAAATAATTCAAAAATATAAAATCGTATTTAACTACCTTGTTTTGTGGGTCCTCGGAAGGCAACATGAAACAACTTCCTCTCAATATGGAACAAATAGCATGCTGGGCAGCTTTACGAACCTGATAAACATCAATTGTCCAGTTTTTATTACAAATATCCAGTATTATTAAAATAGATTAAAGTAAATAAATAGGTGAAACCAATCAATTATATAACGATTATGCTTAATTTTCAATATCGATTTTACAGTAATGAAACATCATACACCAAAAGATACCAAGGATCCGGTATTAGAAATACGAAGTATTGCAATCCAATATTTAAATGAAAATTTCACTCACTTTAGGTTTAGAATGAATGGCAAACGCCAATACAGAATCAAAGACTTTCATTGTGGATGAATCACTCCACGTACCATAGTCTTGGGCTCTGAGAAACACCGAAAGACAACCAATGAGGCACCGCAGAATGACGTTGCTATCAGACTCTGCATACTTTTCAAGCAGATCGACAAACACAGTCGCCGCATCAGAGAATTGGTTTCGTAAAACCGCTTGCGGTACTGATTTAAGTCCCATGGACAGCAGAGAAATGGTGGCAGCTACGCCTTCATCTCCTTCAGTTGCTCGTAGTGTCTCAATCTGAAAATGTAATAATTAACACTTGATTGACTGTATTTGGACATAAAAATATAGAGTACTAATGATCTGCACTGTATTATTTTAATGATATTCACTGCTGATTACGTGAAAATTACGTGAAATTTTGGGAACAAATAATGTGCCATCAAACTCCACTATATATTGCTAATCACTTTTAAGGTGTAAACTGTCATTTCTTGATGGGAAGGAATATTTTAATTAATAAAAATCAATTTTATTACTTATTTCCACAATATATTTTATGATCAATATTGGTATCGCTAATCGCAAGCATTGTCAATATTGTGGAAATAAGTACTAAAAAATGTGGTTTTATTATTTAAAATATTTATTGTCAATTGAATGATTTTGAAGACGCTGTGTGAAGATAAACATTAGCTTGGATCATGACGTATGAGAAGTTCAACTGAAAATATTGGTACTGTCCAAGAAAATCCAACAATCTCAATTTGATATGGTGATCAGGAAAACTTTTTGCTAAAGCTAATGTTAAAGTTATATATACTTAACCGTTTTAGTGCTAAGCAATTTTGGCAAAAATGAATGAAAATTGCTATACACATATTGATTAATTTAGAGGAAAAAATAATGGTGTCAAATAAAACACTCTAACTTAGACAAATATCAATCAATTTTATTAATTATTTTTGCATTATAAAGATAAAATGTTTATTGTTTATTAATGTTTATTAAACATAAAGTGATATCAATATTATTGTATTTTATTTCTTTTAGAAAATAAAAAATCAAAAAAAAATAGCTCAACAATTATGTTTTGCCGCACAAATAGCTACTAATAACTACTAATTGTTGGCCTTCTCGTTATTCCCATTTCGAGTATGACAGCAATAAAGGCTTTCATTTCGTATATTGTTGTCGGCGTCCACTTTTTTGCTCGAGAATTATCCGATACAGTGTGCGAGGCCAAAAACTGTGCAGCATATCGATTTGTTTCCCTTACGATGGTTTCGAGCAGTGATATTTTAAAATAATATAAAAAACGATAAAAGTTATTTTTAAATGTATAAGAATGCACTCTCATTACAAATTACGCGCGAGGTTAGCGTACGTGCACTCCCGCGGAGCACCGAAAACACACTGAAACTCGCAGCGCTTTTGCGCTGCGCCGCAATTTTCGATACAAACGATCGCAGCGCTTTTGCGCCGCGTAGCATTCTAACGGTTAAGAAAAAATAATAATCATATCGAATATACTTGTCTTTTCCTGTCAATTATGATTTTTTTTCATTATCGAGATTTGCCCTTATCCGGACGATCTTGATCCCTAATTAGTCCGGATAGCCGAAGATCTACTGTATTTTTTTTTTTTTTGGAATATAAAAATTTCGTAACATAATTTGGAGAAGTCACTAAAGATTTCAAAAGTAGATTGTATGGAAAATGTCAGGTATCACTTTTATATAAGGCACAAGTAAAAAGTATTACAGAGATCTCACAAGCTAAAATAAAATACAGTGGTATCAATATTACGTGAAATCAACTCACCAAAGCCGCATAGTATTCAGTGCTGGTCTCTGAGCCACCTTTTTCTTTGATCACTTCTGTAACTGCAGCCAAAATGGCCAACATCTCTTTATGCAGAGCACATTTTGAATCAAAACCTTTCAGTAGCCTATAAAAAAAAATGTATTTAAGATGCTTTACGAATTAGAAAACCTGCGGTGTTTTGACTTTATTTTTTAACACTGCTCGTTCCCAAAGAGGAGAAAATGAACTATTCGAGTATCTCAACATTAGTTCCCAAATCCAGTCTCTCAATCTGCCACTTTTCAGAGAAAGTAATAGCTAGAAATGTATAAATAGTCACAATGAAATTACAAGTGTGACATTACTTAAAAAAATAATTAGGCTTTTCAGAAAAGCTTAGATGCACTATGGATCAACCCTCTGAGCCTTGAGGTTATTTTGAAAAATTATCCAGCTGTTTTTGTGGTCACGTAATTAATACACTTGGGCTTTTATACTATTTGGTTACAGTAATCCTGAATGTCATTAACCCAATCCACGCGGCTGTTTTCCATACAATTAAATCTGTCTGCGTTTCTTTTTTTCGAAACGTTTTCTTTCAATATAGAGTTATAAATAGAGCAATTAAAGATAATTGGAAACAAAAGCATCTAGACAATTATTAGTTAAAAATTTATAAACACATCTCTAATTTTAAAAAATATTTGCTAAAAGAAATAATAAATAATACTTTGTCCAGACCGATCATCTTTCAAAATTGAACTATAAAAATAATGAATTTTGGGCAATTATTAGTCATGTGCGATATCCATGTCATTTAACCCGATCGGTGCGACAGTTTTTTATACAAACAAAATCTGTCTGCATTGCTATTTTTCAAGATGTTCTTTTTCCACATAGAGCTATAAATACAGCAATAAAAAATAATTTGGTTGGCTTTTATGGAAGCTAGATGCATTAGGATTGTTTCGAAACATTAAAAAACACAAAGAAATGTTCTATGTTGTCACAATCAATTTAACAAATATATCCGTAACAAATAATTTACTCATAATCGCCATTACCGTGACGAATTGAAGCCACCAATGAATCACGAATGAGCAAGCACCATTAATGTAAAGTGTCATGGAGTGTCAAATTGCGAAGATGGTGCTAAGTTTGGCGCATAGTTTCAAACTGATTTGTCACTGACGGAGATCGCGATAAATTTAAAGAATTTGAAAAATTCATGTTTTTAATATTAAAACCTAATATTTATGACAAGTGTATGGACAAGTGTACTGCGACACTTACGCACTGGCCCCGCACTTTGCTGTCGCAGACCCTGCGACGTTAGCGTAGAAAGGATTAACAGATTTATATTCAAAGACATGGAAGTTAGTATTGTTTTTATTGTCTCGCACCTAGCTGATTCTTATGGTTATAGTGGGAGTACTATATAAGGATTAGACTTTTCTTTTTATTTTGCTGTTCTTACTTTATTTGAAATTATTTTTTAAATAAAAAAAACACATTTTTAGTACTAATTCCCAAAATATATTTTATGATTAAGACCAGTTTTGCTCATCCCTAGCATTATTAAGCTATAAATGCTCGCGATGAACGAAACCAGTCCCATTCATAAATATATTAAATTGTGGAAAAAGTACTGAAAATTGCACTTTCTTTTTCAATTTAAAAAATGTTGATAGATGGTAATGAAGCATCTTCCGTTAAGATGCTTCATTAGAATTCTCTATAAACAGTGTGGATTTTCATTATATGTATAATTTATAAATTTCAGGGATAAGGAAGTCAAGTGAAGATTTTCAAAAATACCTCGTGAAACTAGCGTTTGAACAGGCGCTCCAATCAGATGCGAATGTTTGAAATGTTTTGAATGTAGCGCCTGACTCGCTGCCATCACCGTCTCCCCCTTCATCATAAAGCGATATATCTTGAAGAGACTTTGCGATAGACAGCTCACTTTCAGCAGCAGATTTCTTTACGTTAGGTATACCGTGGCCAAAAACATTGATGGCATTGTGCTTTTTTAAGGCATCGCTGGTCAGTCCGCTATTTGATCCTGTAATAAAAAATTGATTAGTATTGCTACCACAAAAAAATAATTAAAAACATAACAAAAAATCTAGTTTTGAGGCTACATAATTTAGAATCTCACTATATGTTCAGAAAAACAATTAATGGGAGGGACTGCAAGCCAATGAATGGGATTTTAAAATTTAAAAAACACAAAAAAATCTGGAATCACATGTCAATTAACAATCACATTCAAGCAACACAATTTATTAAATTCACAACTTATTTGTGTCAAATCCGCGTTATATTGGGCACTTCCAAATGTGGTTTAATAATATTGATTGTTTAGAAATAATTTGTGGTATAGGATAGTTTTTTTCTTGCAGTGAGAAATAGTGGTTTTTGAAAAATAATATAGAGATACATATATAATGATATATCAAGCATACCTTAGTTTGGTATATGTTTTATATAAAACTCTTTTCTACCTGAAAAACATGTTGAAATGTCATGGAAATCTATTTTCGGATAGGAAACAGTCAATCTTTGGATAAAAGAAAAATATTTTTTACTTGTCAGACCTTTTATAAATTAGCTTGAAAACAAAATTATGTTGATTCCGTTTAACATACAATTGTGACTTTTTATTATTGATATTGAGTTCGCACTTTGCGCACATTATTGGTTTGTCTGGTTCTTATATATGATGGATATTAAGCATAGAAAGGTAAATTTACTTTCGAAGCAGTATTGAGTGAATGCACACGCAGAGCATTGATCAGTACTTAAGATAAATGTGCATAAATTACATACTAGAAAGTTTAAATGTGCGTTAGCGTGTTCTGACAAGCAAATCGACCGGCTATGTAGAAATCAGTATTAAAAAAACAGACATGTCATTTTGTCGAAATTAAAGGATTAATACACATGCGTCAAAAAAAACAAAAAAAAAAATGCGTTTCTAAAATATTAGATTATAATGATTATTCTAATAACAAACCTAAATTTTCGTGAAAGAATTTCGATTTTGCCATATCACGGAACTTTGTCGTGGAAGGATTGGAACTGGATGATTGTCCTTTTCGCCATCTCTTTCCCTTCGTAGATCCTTTGAGCTTAGATCTAAACTTTCCCATTTTAAGATCTTTCAATTTCTCGTAATAATCACAGAGTAAATAACATTAGTCGCACGTGGGTATACGAAGCTGAAATATTAACCTCAGATTTTCCATACAGTTTAGCCAACCGAATGAACGACGACAGATAGTATATTGTCTATGGACAGGCCTAAAACTTCATAAGTACTATGCACAAATACATATACGATTATTCGCAAGTGCTTTGTATTTTCACACACCACCTATTTTTTTGAATACAGATATTGGATATGTATGGTTACTTGCGATTTAATTGGCAGTAGCCGTAGACAATTTTTAGGCTCATTCATTATAGACAATAACGTATAGCATGGTTCTAAATAGAACACTAAAACCCCAGTGTGACAAAGCGTAAAATAAACAAGACGACAAAATATAATCGCTTTAATTTTTATCGCCTTTATTTTTAAGGCAATTAAATGAAATATTTAACACAAATGTAGGTCAGATAAAAATATCATCAACTTGAAATGTTTATTTAATTCTTGGTTAAGTACTTAATATATTTTTCATATTCAACAGAACCTTAAAATTTTATTTTAAATGATATAAAAACATTGTTGCCTTCAGCCATGAGTGTTAATCTTATTTGATTTACAAATATCTGCTTAAAAGCTTCATTTCATGCATAATAGATGGCATCATATTCCAATTTAATGAACACATGTAAGGTGAAATCAAAAAGCTATAAGAACACATTTCGTTTACTTTCTATTTCATTCCCTAATTGACTCTCGGCCGAGCAACACTTATCGTAAACAGTCGGTACGACTCGAAACTTTCTCCAGTGCTGTGGTGTGAAGTGCGACTATATTTATAGTGTGAATTTTGTGAAAGTTTAAGTTTTGTGTAAACTTGTGTGTGTGTTGCCGCTGCCGCTTAGTATCCGGACTAGCTGAAGCCGTGTCAGGTATGAACAATCATTTGTTTTAAATTAACTGCGTTATGATCTTGTTCTCATTAATATATCAACTATTTCAGTCGATTATTCTGTTACCGTCAAAAGCCACGTGTTCGTGAACGCATTATCTTTCAAACTTTCTCTTTACTCGTTGCTTTCACTGCTCTCAAATGAAATATATGCAATCCTTTGTGTTAAATTCATTCAACGTAAAATATATCAAACGGATATTAAAAATCCATTGCTTTAAATTAACTGCGTTGTGACCTTGTTCTCAAACATTTTCACACTTCAGTTGAGTCCTCTGATACCGTTAAAAACCACGTGCTCGTGAACACATTAGTTTTCAAACTTCCTTTTTACTCGTTGCTTTCACTGCTCTAAATGCATTGTATGGAATCCTTTGTGTATTTTAAATTCAATTAACGTAAAATTTACGGTTTAAATGTTCGGATATTCGCCGAAGCCGTCGCAGAGAAACGAACTCCAGCCAACGATCAATCCAACAGGTGTTTACAATCCTTTGTTTCAAGTTAACTGCGTTGTGATATTGTTCTCAAACAATTTTACAGTTCAGTCGAGATCTCTGATACCGTTAAAAGCCATGTGTTCGTGAACTCATTAACTTTCTCTTTATTCGTTGCTTTCTCTGCTCTCAGCTGTAATATAAGCAATCCTTCATCTATTTTAAATTCATTTAACGTAAGGAAATCTAACTTGACTGCCTAAAACTTTATCTTCTTGAGCCCAGTGGCTAAGTCCGGCTGGTAACTCCCAGTGGTAAATCCCATACGCGAAATCCCAGCGGCGAATCCCAAATGGAAAGAATCGAGTGGTAAATCCCAAATGGTAAAGCCCAGAGGTCGAGACCGAAATGGTTAAGCCCAGTGCCTAGTTCCAACTGGTGATGCCATGAGATAAATCCAATATGGTAAAGCCCAGTGGTAAAGCTCAAATGGTAAGCCCCAGAGGTAAACCCAAATGGTTACGCCGAGCGGCCAAAAAAGAAAAGCACGGCGGTTAAGTTATGATATTCATTTTCACTTAGAAGTCTTTCTTTATCATTTGTCACTTACGAGATATTGCTATTGAGTCGTCATAGTTTCTTTGAGGTGTTTTCTTGCTTCTGAGGAGGTGCTGTCTTTTAAACCTGATGATATTTTGGTTTAAATGTTCGGATATTCGCCGAAGCCGTCGCAGAGAAACGAACTCCAGCCAACGATCAATCCAACAGGTGTTTACAATCCTTTGTTTCAAATTAACTGCGTTGTGATATTGTTCTCAAACAATTTTACAGTTCAGTCGATGTGTTCGTGAACTCATTAACTTTCTCTTTATTCGTTGCTTTCTCTGCTCTCAGCTGTAATATAAGCAATCCTTCATCTATTTTAAATTCATTTAACGTAAGGAAATCTAACTTGACTGCCTAAAACTTTATCTTCCTGAGCCCAGTGGCTAAGTCCGGCTGGTAACTCCCAGTGGTAAATCCCATACGCAAAATCCCAGCGGCGAACCCCAAATGGAAAGAATCGAGTGGTAAATCCCAAATGGTAAAGTCCAGAGGTCGAGACCGAAATGGTTAAGCCCAGTGCCTAGTTCCAACTGGTGATGCCATGAGATAAAGCCCAGTGGTAAAGCTCAAATGGTAAGCCCCAAGGGTAAACCCAAATGGTTACGCCGAGCGGCCAAAAAAGAAAAGCACGGCGGTTAAGTTATGATATTCATTTTCACTTCAAGTCTTTCTTTATCGTTTGTCACTTACGAGATATTGCTTTTGAGTCCCTGCGATGTGCTTTTCACTTGCCTCTGAGAGGGTTCTGCCGTTTATATCTGATAATATCACCGAGGAGTCTGTCTTCGTTGTTTGTCACAGGTATTGCTTCTAAGCCGTTGTGGTCCCTACGAGGTGCTTTTCTTGCCTCTGAGAGGGTTCTGCCATTTATATCGCATGGCGACATCGAGGAGTCTGCCTTCGTTGTTTGTCACTTACGAGGTATTGTTTCTAAGCAGTCGTTGTCCTTGCGAGGTGCTTTTCTAGCCTCTGAGAGGGTTTAGCCATTTATATCTGATCATTTATACTTCTTTACTCTGCTAAAAATATAAGTCAGTCACGGTGATGGACACTCGGTGGCTAATTGAAAAAAATATGCTTTAAAATGGAATAACGCCAACTGTATTTTGACAATAATATAATTTTATAATGTATATTATTTCCAATAATGCAAAATTTAATGAGAATCGTTAAAATAATGAATTAATCATAAGCATTTCGGGAAGACAACTGTCGGCCGTCCTCCCTGTGCATTGGTTCAATGATGACTAAATAATTATTCCAATAAAAAGCAATGCAAGGCTTGTGCGCAGGGATTTGAAACATTTTAAATTAAATTTCATTAAAAGAAAGCAAACAAATGTAGTTTGTACAATTATTAATTATCTTAAAACATACTACAATTTATAAAACTTTCAAATTAGGATATTTAAAAATCATGTAATTAACGAAACACAATACAAATATACAAATAATAAAATGAATAAAACGTACAATAAATTTATATATGTATATGGTTACAGTAAAGTAGAATGTCTACTGCGTTCAGGACAAGAAATATTTTGTTTTGACTCTGTGCGTCAAATATACCGGTCCGTTGTAGATATTGCAAAACATTTTTTTTCTTTTTATGGAATCTTTAGAACATAAACTACAGATTCTTCTCTTCTAAACCTCACAGGGTTCAACTGAGATGTTACTTTCTGTCGTGTCAGTTAGCACCTCACCACAATACGACAACGATGTGTTGAAGGGATTTTGTAGTTTCATATGTTATTTGATGTTGGCATTTTTCCTTTTTATAATATTGGGCTTTGCTAATTATAAGCTTAACTCCCTAATAAAATGCTTTTTTTTATAAAAGAAATAGTAAATATAAAGAAATTTTATGATACCAAAAGAAATAATAAATAAAATTGAATAAAAATATTCAAGACCTGAATTCAAGGTTGACTATCCCTGCCCGGCAGAACTCGCGAATGGGTGGGACACACACACACTTCTACATGTGCTCACACCGATATGATGAAGTATGCATACATACAAGGTGCTTTCCGATTTCATTGCAAAAGTTGATTTTTTGCGGGAATCGATAAATGGATTTTTACTAAAATATTTTTATTGATTGAATTGGCATTTACTTGGTAGAACTCCATTATAACACGGTGAAAATATAGCAATGTATTTTAGTTCTACAAAATAATTTTTAACAAATATGGTTGATAGCTATTACGGCTCACGCCATCGTCAGAACTATGCTTAAACTAACATTCGCTTATCTAATATTTTTATTTAAACAATAAAGGTTTAGTCGAGGAATACATAGAATATGAAGACCCAGGGCTCAGTAGATTTAGAGAAAAAAAAATATATATGTCGTGGACCACGGATGTTTGTGATCAAAATTTTATTGTACCGATTCAATCCATGGTAAGAGTGGTTAACTTTTAAGGCGTTAACTGTCACTTCTTGATGGAAAGGCATGATATTTTAAATAATAAAAACACATTTTTTAGTACTTATTTCCACAATATATTTTTTGATCAGAACCGGTTTCGCTCATCGCGTGCATTATCAACTGATCAGTTTATAATGCTCGCGATGAGCGAAACCGGTCCTGATCAAAAAATATATTGTGGAAATAAGTACTAAAAAATGTGTTTTTATTATTTAAAAAAAAAGAGTGGGTAAGTCACCACAAATTCTCTCCAAGTTCTATCTTTCTATTTTTACAATTGCCTTCAATAAAGGGAGGTTTGGAAACCAAGTAAAATACAGTAAACATTTAATCAAAGATAGGCATTGTTTTTAGTTATACACCCAGTCCTTTTTTTACACGATACATTGGTTCCAAAAAAAGACGCATAAAAAAAATCACAACTTTCATATTATTTGATAAATTGGTTCCAAAAATTAAAATATCGGGTGAAAAAGTACCAGAAACGTATGAAAAACCAAAATTTGCTCTTTAAAATTCGTGCAAAAATGTAATTTATGATTTTATATACACTTTATATGAATTATTCGGCGCTGTCATTCTCGGTTGCGAAATGTAATCGTTTGCGATTTTTTGAACGAAAGTATTGAATTTTGTTCGGACTCTTGTATATCGGAATATGTATGAAAGCCAAGTTAAAACTGTCTTTTTTAAATACTCATGCAAGTGTAAATTATTTTATTTTTAAATGCTTTTTACTTCAAGAGTAAAATTTTTATCTTCGGTTCGCATTTATTATTTAACATTTAAAATATCTGGACGTCATTGGAGGGCATTTATTTGACATAATAATTCAAAGTGGTAAATTTTTGGCTGAGAAAAGTGCTGTTCAACGAATTTAATAAATGCATTGTGTTTAAACAAGTTTATGAGCGGACATACATCCCATAATTTTACACAATTGCATTATATTTCTTTACACACCCTAAAACATAACTTCGCATAATATCCGATACACTTGTCAACATTTGGCAATCGTATGTGTATTTAAAAAAATGGAATGCTTTACAAAATTAAGTTTTAAAAATACACATATTTCATTCATGCTTAGCATCATATATAAATTTCTTCTTTAAAACAAATTTGGGGAAAAAATCGCGTAAAAGCGAGTGAAGCGCGTAAAAAATGTAACGGTGTCATCCAAAAAAATCGAGTATAATCAAATTTGCGTAAAAAAAGGACTGGGTGTACGTTATATTTCCACGAATATTTTTTCCTTTGCTATCCATTTGGTATGGAACTTTATCAAAGACCAATAAAATAAAATCAATCCTGTTGCAAATATCAACAGCACTGTTGGGATAACTGAATTGAATCATGCTTTCAATTCATTAATGTGTCTTTGGGTTGGTGAAAAAAAAACTTTCAGTCCTATTGCATCCATGTGATGCAATGTTTGAAGATGACGGAAGGCGAAAACCGGGTCATTAAAATGTTAGTTTAAAAGTTTACATTAAAAATAATTTAATGCAGAATATAGTTTGTCTGAAAAATCTTCAAAAATGCAATGCTGTGTCAAAGTTAGAAACACTATCAGTGAGGTGATAACTTCGCTAATTTGAATTAATTAAAAATATATTTTTTAGCATTAAATAAAAGATTTTTTTTTGTTCTCTAATAATACCATATATTCAAGTATTTCTTATTAGTAACTAATGATAATTACAATACACATTTTTGTAGGTATGACATGAATCCATTAACCTTAAACTAATACAACTAGTAAAAGGTATATTACTTGTTTATACAAAAAGAATGAATGTAAATTGGTGTGTAGAGAATATTTCTCTTTTTATAGCATGTCCAAGTATTACAAGTGAGCGGGATATAGACATGCTGGCATTTGCTTTTGAATTCTACTAACTCAGTAGCAAGTGAGACTGTGTAATCCTTTTGACTGCTAAAACTCGACTTTTGAGACAACTGATTTCATTGGGTCAATAATAGACACGTTAACACGGTGAAGTAATAGCAATGTATTTTAGTTCTACAAAATTTAAAACAGTCAAAACTTTCATGAGAGAAAATTTTAGTTCTGAAATATCACTTGTAAGGTTGTCTAGCTAAATAACACCGAAATAATTTATAAAATATTTATTGCTGGAATATCTTTTGTGTTTAGCAAGAAATGGGGTAGGGAGATAGACTAACAGTTACCACATGCTGGTGACTTTTAACACTGGCCCAAATTTCTTTTGCTATATGAGGTATCAATGAATTATTTTTACCAAAGTTGAATAATATTGCAGTGTTCTTTCAAACAACAATTGAGCCCGTCCAGTCACAGAAACAATTATTAAGCACTGAATATTTCATGAATTAATTTAGCTCTGTCGGTTTAAGCCAAACTTTGAGACTGGAGACTTATTTATATTATTAAGTGTCAATCTATCAACACACAGCAATCGGCCGTCACAATAATTGAGACATTAGCAGTCAAGAGGTGGAGCTTCGGTTAAATAGATATTTCAATTTGAAATCATAGAATATGGTTATATTGAATTAAATGAAATGTATATTGGATTTAAAGATAGTGTTGTAAGAATTAAATATTTAATCCCAAGTGTCTCGCACTTTGAGGTGGTTTAATCTTTCAAACAACGTGACGTCAGGCTTAAATTCACTCCTTGTCTTGTTCTGCCACTTCATCTTGTATGCTTCTCTCGCACCCAGGGCTTTTGCATGTCCGATACTTTCTTCCTGAAATGATAAATCATTTTTAATTAAAACTTTTCATTTAGGCATGTAGTAGAATTTTAAGGCTGTTAGGATTCGATGATTTTGGCTGTATGGTAAAGGATGTTTTCATAGCTTTCATTTCATAATTTCATCATATTTTTATACAGAAAGTTTTGGTCTTCATAGCACTTTCTCGTGTAAGTAAAACTTAGATACATCAAAGTACACGTTTTATCAGCTTATATAGGTTGTTTTTTAGAGGTATAGAACTTTAAGTTGACAACACTTTTTAACTGGCGACCATTTTGTCAGTTATCAAGTGATTTATGGTTACTTTGGTATGGCATTTTAACATAAATAGACTGACGTCTTAACATCGCTTCCAAATTGTGCAAATTTATTTTGAAAATCATGGTTCTGTTCGAAACACGTATCGTGCGAATTTTGTTTAGCGATGAAGCTCACTTTTGGTTGAATTGATAGGTTAATAAACAAAACTGCCGTATTTGAAAATTGGACTTCCAGATTAGACTACGTTCGAGCTAGCCGTGGCGGTTATATGCCAGAAATCATATTTAAAGTATAATGCCAAAAGATTATCTTCTCGAATAAAGTAAATTTTATGTCTTATTTTAAAATTCATCTTTGTTTTATTCCATTTCAAAATTCTATACCTCTATAAAAACACCCTATAGTTTCGAATGGAGAAAAAAGTTTATGAAAATGCTCATTATCGATTTTTAGTTTATAGAAAATGAAGAGAGAAAGAGCTTTTACTGAACCATAGTCATTTCGAAGTAATATTCTAATCAAATTTGAATTGTTAAAACTTCGTACAATTCCATATGTTTTTGGTGTTTGTTACTAACGAACCGAGTTTCGCCTTTCGGCATCTTCAGGCATTCAATAAAATGGATGCAACAGAATTGACAATCAAGCACCTTCAGTCAATGTCATACATTATATTTTTTTGTTATGGTCTATACGAGCAAGGTAGTCAGTCAGTTTTGTTCAGGCCCTTTTCAGGATGGGGTGGGGTGGGGGAAAGGCTACAGGAGTTAGTAAGCGCAAAAAGGGATAGATTTCTCCCCACCAATGACAGTTATTCCCATTTGACCATTCGTTTTTGCACTGATTTGCCATATAGATAAAAAAATGCAGTTTCCTACTCCCTTTTCTAAAATTTACAAAACTGAAATGACGTTCGTGCGTGCCACTTAGGACGCAACTTATAAATTGAGTATTTTTAGATAAAAAGAATACATTATTTCTTAGGGTTTTTTTAAAAGATATGCGAATATTGATGTTCTTAAATAAAATAAGAAACTTCTATTAAAGATGAAAGCTGTATAAAGGTGAGAAAAGAAGAAAACAGAAAAGAATGCTTAGTTACGATGGATGAGTGATATTTTTTTTAATAAATAGATACGTAAATTACCTCTGTTAGGTAAGGGTGTCGAAGAAACAACATATTCTTTTCTTCGGTTTCATAATCTCTCTTAGCGCCTTTTAAAACTACTGGCTCGACTATTCTGACAACACGATCTTTTCCTCTAAATATATTACCATTTGGTAAGCGATCTCTTCGGAAAAGTAAATTAGTCAGCCTCATCTTGAGGTCTGTTTCTGTCAAAGGAATAACTTTGAGTTAGTTTATAGGTTATAAAGTATATTAGTCTATGGTTACTTAGCTTATGGCCGATAAAGATTAAAAATATAAAATTCCAAATCAATTGCCAAAATCAAAAATTTGGACTATCAATAATAAAAATCTCAGAAATTTTACTGTGTGTAAATAAAAGATTAAATAAAAAATAACACATTTAACAGATTATATTTACTAAAATACAAAAAATAATTTATTATCTCTTGTAGCATCTGTCAATTTTGAAAATTGAGGTTATATTATGAACATTACACAAGTCCTTTTTTTACGCGAATTCGATTATACGCGATTTCTCTACATTTTTTAAACGCGCTTCACCCGTTTTAACGTAAGTTTTCCCCAAATTTGTTTTAAAGAAATTTATATATGATGCTAAGCATGAATGAAATATGTGTATTTTTAAAACTTAATTTTGTAAAGCATTCCATTTTTTTAAATACACATACAATTGCCAAATGTTGACAAGAGTATCGGATTTTATGCGAATTTATGTTTTAGGGTGTGTAAAGAAATATATTGAAATTGCGTGAAATCATTTTTTTACGCGATTTTTTTACGCGCCTTTTTCTGGAATTGGTTCCATCGGTATCGGGTAAAAAAAGGACTAGGTGTATAAAGTTAAAGCCGCTACCGGTGATTAGTTGAAGACAAATAAATCAAAAGTCGCGAGTAAAAATTGACAGTGCGTAATAATAAAAAAATGAATTATACCTTTTCATTCAGGCACGGGTAATCCACAAGCACCGTTTTTTCGAATGTTATCTTTAAAAACGTCAAATGTCGAGCGTTAATTTCGAGAACATGTTTAACTTTCGATGGAGGATCGGCATACAAAGGGCTTAACATGTCTGGTTTTTTTAAATAAATTTTAATTTAAATTGGTGCATATTAACCAAATATAAGGAAAGGAATCAACTGAGCTTAGTGTTTACTATAAAAATCGTAATAAATTCTATAAATACCTGATAGTAATTCCAGGGGTTCCGAACATATCAGTACGGTCATAGTCCTTTTGACATGGTTACTGCCAACCGTACATGTACGGTCATAGTACCAGACAGGTTAATAGATAATGCTTTTAATCCTTATAATATGTATCATATTAGTTTCTCAGGTGTATTACCATCAAGGAATTGTGCATTAAAAGCACAAATTATAAACACTATAGAGCGATAGAAGCCGCGAGAAGCGAGATTCCGCTAACCAAGAAAAGATCAATAAAATTTTTTTTTACCGAGATAACTTCGAGGACGGGCAGTATCCTAATGTTACCAATTCTACAGCCAAAGAATACGACTTAGAGAAGCGTAAGCGATGGCGTTGAAAGCTCAAAATCTGTATGCACCTCAAAAGTGATTAATTTTATTATAACTGTCACCAAACTAACATAAAAACGTTCTATATCAAAAATATTTTTTTATTTTAATTGATCAATTCATTTAACAAAAAAGTATTTTTCTTCATTACTTTAATTAAACAGTATGACCGTACAATTACAGTTGCATTCTACTGAAGCAGATAGAGTATCTCCATACTTGTAGTTCATCATAGTAGTCAGTGTTTTGCTATCTGGCAACTGTATTCCAGAACTTTTACATGCTCAACAAAGCAAGAACGCCAATATAACCTATTCACTTGTGATGAGAGGTAGTGGTTTATACAATAATGAAATGCAATTGAGGAATTTAATATTTGTTGATGTCTAATTATTTAAAATGGGTAGATAAGGATGGGACCAAATATCAGATGACCTATTATAAGAACCATTTGTTCAGATTGATGACAAATTGAACTAATCTCACGAAAGAGATATAGCTGGAGAGAATGACGGAGATTTCACTTGTCATTTGATAAAGGCAATGAACTTAATTGGACACTTTTTATTGGTTGGAGTTATTTTATCACCTTTTCATCCTTTGAATGAGTCGTTTAGGATAATAAACGGTTAGCAGTTTTTGATATATCTTTATTTTATTAATTAATTTCATCTTGAATGGAACCGGATAGATAAGTATAAAAACTCAATTTAAAGTTTGATCAGTTAACCGTTTGAGTACCGCGCAAGAAAATGATTATTGTGCCACCAGGACTGCGTGTTTTTGAGGGCAAATAAAAAAATAAGTAAAATTAATTATAAATAATTTTTACACTATTGATGGATTGTAATATAATTATTCCATTTTTGTATTGAAAATTGTAACATATGTTAAAACAATATCTTTTCAATAAAGATATAAAAAAAAAATGTTTTTATTTTATTACATTGTCCACTCTTCAATAAATCCTATCACAATGAGCAAGTTGCATTGTGTCCACATCTGTATTTAATAAGTTTAGAAAAAATAATATGTTGGGGGTCCATGGGGTAATAAAAGTTTGGGAACCTGCAT
Organism: Himalopsyche japonica; assembly: GCA_028555115.1. Lineage (NCBI taxonomy): Eukaryota > Metazoa > Arthropoda > Insecta > Trichoptera > Rhyacophilidae > Himalopsyche > Himalopsyche japonica. The sequence continues at coordinate 628,718 of JAHFWJ010000145.1, forward strand.
AGCATTATAGGCATTCTCGTGCATAATTAGGCAGTTTACATGCCAAAACTGCAACTTGCTTAAAGATATAAAACCACAACTGAGTTAGATGTTTTAAAACAATCAAACTTATAATAATAGCAATGCGCTGAATCCAAACTAAAATTGTTTGTTCATATTAAAATATAATGATTCATATTTTGCTATAGTTTGTTATAGTATTTAATATATTGAATGCGAACGTCTTATCAGAAGATTGATTAATACCAACACAAATATTTTTTAGTTTGTATTCAGTGTTGTAATATCCATTATATGTTTCAGCAGGGAATAGGCTAAATGCAATATTATATTAAAAAAAAAAAAAAAATAATAATTAATGGCAACAGTTTAATTCCAAAAATATTACAATGCAGGATAAAAATAATATTCTGATATGTAAATTGATTGCAGTTTGTACAAATTGACATATACTTAAAAATAAATAACATACCATAATACTTCAAAACACAAAGCTATATAACCATAAAGTATAAAAAGTATGCAAAGTTTATGTCTACTCATTGGTAAAAAGAATTATTTCATTTATTTATTTTACCACTAGATGTCACTATTAGTAAATATGTTAAATATCACAAAGTTTTGCTACATGCTGAAGAAAAATGTAACATCATTTGTTTTTAGTTATCTAGTTTTAACTCATGCAAAAAACCATCATTACACATAATTTATCAAAAAAAATACAAAAATTGAAACTATTTGGCTTTTTAAATCTACATTTAATGTTATTGAAATAACTTTATTATATTATTATTATTATTATTGTTATTTATCTATAATAATTTTATTCTGGCTTCATATCGTCGAAGACAATTGATTGATTATGGTGGTATATGTATTCTAGAAACATAAAATATTGAAAAATTATCATAGTTCATCTTTATCAATTGAATTCAAAAGACTTTTGTAAACAAGAAAAAAGATCACTTTGTAAAATTATTGCTTAGTGACAATTAATTTTATTTATGACGAATATTGAAGTTATTGAATTATATGTAATATTTCATCACAACTCAAGAAATATTATATATATAATAGGCAATAGTGATTAAAATTTGTAATAATAAATCTAAAATAAATATTTATTACATGCAGTAAGTAAAAACTTTAAAATGATGTCTACATTGTGTGTCATATGAGTAAAAAAATAGCATATTGATTACAATAATTATAAACAACTTTGCCTAACAGACTTTAAAATTAGTCTTTTTAAGTATTGCATATAATAATATATAAGTATCATATTTTATTGTTTTTCTTAGATACAGTTACATTCATGTACTTTTGACATTTATTTACTTTTAACATTGGTATTATATCTGGTTAAAAAAATACATTTTGACATTTTAAAAATTCATAGAATAGGAACTCAAGATAGTCCACCTAAGATAATTTATAAAAATATATAATAATATAATTTAGTACTATAATTTAGTAATTATAATTTATATATTTAATATTTTAGCCGTAACACAGATTTTCAGACTGTTAATCTCAAAATAACAATAACATTCTACTACATTGCCCCTTGAACAATTTTGAATAAGGGTACCTGGAATCATTATAAAATGCATTTTGTATGAAGTGTTATCATTTTCTCCTAATGGTTCTTGTTGATAAATCACACTATAAAAAAGTATTCTATTTGAAACTTGATTAAAACTTTTCATTTTCAGGTAAAACACTGTATTGATTGAATTGGAACAAATTTATAAAATAAAATTACAGTATATTGAGAAAAACAAAGTATTTATTTCCGATATATACATATATTGGCATTAATCAACTTTTTTTGATCACAATATGACTATATCATGAAATACTTGATGATCTAAAACCTTTGTCATTTATGTCAAAGTTTACATTAAAGCAACGTTAACATCGGTCTTATGTTTATGATTTGTTTTGATTATGTTTATGATCTTAGTGATTTACAATTTACAATTAAATGATTATCTACTTAACAATATTTTGTAAAAATATTCTACAATGTCATAATTTTTTTGGTGATTGCAATAATTTATATAACTTATTTTAACATTATTATTCTGTCTTCAAGTCCAGTGATTATTGGGCTAAATTTTTTCACATATTTCTCCAAAAAGTCAAGATCGATTCCCCATATTTCAATATTCTTCCCATGTTGTTTGATGACCTGTAAAAAACACTTTTTGTTAAATTATAGTACTGAGGGTCCTCATTAACCTAGTATGTAATAAATGGTCTCTACAAATACAAAAAAAATATCAACTCCTTCAATAGTGACTTTCGATCCCATATACCTCTATTTCAATCTGAATCATTTTCTTCATAAACTTACTAGTTTTGGTTCACATTTTAATAAGAATCCGTTTAAGACTGTGGCTTCTAACCTTTATGTCTTCAAAAAAAAATCATCGCTTCTTTTTTTTTTTAGCTTTTATTTTAAGAAAGATATAATGATTTAAACACACTTTAAATAATAAACATTTGGTTACAAAAGAAAAATCATTATGTTAAATTAATTTTTACTTAAAAATTTATCATGAAAAAAGTTTTGTATATTTGTAAATATTGTTGTATGAAAACTATTTTTTCATTATAAAGTTTTGGTATCTCCGAGGCTGGAAACCGCTACTATAAACAATATATTTTTTTATTCCAATTTCTCTTAGGTGGTGATGATCTCCTGAATATAAGACGCATGTTTGTTCCTATTTTGGTGACTCAAAATTCGGATATGCCGTATAAACTTGCTGTCAAAAATGTCATAGGATCATGACAGAAGCACAAAATTGCTGGAGAGGAGTCTGTTTCTAAGGATAGTAAAAAAAACTCTTTTAACCCATTGTCTGATAATGTCTTTACTGTTGAGATATCTCACTTGAGTAAATTGTTAGATAATGATAAAAAATATTAAAGTAAATTTATTTTGTTGAAACTCATGTTTATTAAAACCAACATTACTTGATTTAAAACAGCTATGACTTTTATGAGTATGAGTTGATAAATATTTAACAATAATTTTACACCACTTCTTATAATATGGGTTGATGTTACTAATATTCTGATATCAATACCTCGAACCCATCTTTTCCATCAGCAAGGTAAGACTGCATGGCTAATCTGTAAGACATGTCAGGGTCGATTGGAGAATATTTTGGTACTGTGCAGTTGCTACATCTGATCTTAGCAGATATAAGTCTTTGGCCGATTGGCATTGATATGTTATATATCACTCGGAACCCTGAAAAGTAATTTGAATAAATTCAGAAATGCAAAAAAGCCAGGTGCTTGGTGGATGCATATGAACCTGTCAGTTTTTATGCCAAGAAAACTTTAAGCACTTGTTTGTTTCCCATTGGCCTTATTTTCAAAAGCTTTGAAGTTAGGTTCTAAATGTCATTTATTTAGATGTATACGCAAATTGACTTTGCAAATTTCCAATGTTTACTATATATTTATTACTTTTACATTGCAAAAGTAATTAATTAAAATTTTTGTTTTCATACTATATTTCATAGTTTGGTTTTTCTTACCTGAAACCTGAAGCATATTAGATCCAACAAACTCATCGTTTCCCCAAGATTTGGACACTGAAAACTCAAAGGCTTCCAAAATATACTTTCCCTGCAGCTCCACCGTCACGAGATCATTATTGAATGGCTGAATCATTACAAGATTTTCGTAGTTTATAGCTAAAAAGACAAATTATTCCATAAACACAAATATCATTAACAGTGTCTTTCTTCACTTTGAAATTTTTCTCTAAAATGATTGAAATATGCTATATGTATACAGAGAATGAAGTTTTTTTTTATTTCCCAACATTAATTATACAGTTTGTCACTATGTAAATAAAAGTGAATGTGTGTATGAGAGGTTTCACAAAAATGAAGTAAAGAAATATGCAATGTCTTATAAACATAAAAGATGTTACACACTCAAACAGTAAAACAAAATCGTTGATAGTCTCTTTTCTTGAGGCTATTTTATATTGTGTCTTTCTTTTACTTATTATTTTTCTTAGCTCTGAAATTTATACAGACATATAAAAAAGATTGAAAAACTTACGTCCAATTTCAAGATTGGCCCTTATTCCACCCTGGTTTATCATAGCTGCAGCAGCATATGTCCAATAGCCTGGTTTGGGATTAACATCCACCACCTGTAAAAATTATTGATACTTTTAAGTGTAACGTCCGTGGTGGAGTGATGTTGATCATTAGTGTCTATTATGATTCTCATACATTTGAGTTTGTGTGAAAAACTTTTTTAATTGACCCATAGATGTCTACAAATTTAAAACCACAAAATATACTTTAGTCTTGATTGTAAATCGAAAAAGTAAAATTATTTAAAAATCCTCATTACTATACAACTGTTCTAAGTATATACTATGTTTACATTTTGAGCATTTAACTGTAAAGAAGGAAAACAAGATTTTGAAAACCTCAATTTTTCTAGAGCCATAGTAATTACAGTCTTTATTTATTTCAGATATCTCATGAATCGGAATTGTCTTGATAATAAATCTTGTCAGGTATTTCATTTCCCAGTCATTGGCTATATATATAATTGTTACACTACTTTAAATAAATATATGTTACAGATTTCAAGCAATAATGCACCAAACTTGTCAACAGCAGTATCATAAGGCTTAAATGAAAGTTATGAAACAAACGTAATGGCTGGAATTTACCTGTGAAATATATATGATGAGAACGTGTACGCTATAAATGCAATGCTAAGACATTTGATATGTGACTAAGCTGATTGCTGAAGATATTGATTAACATTTGATGTTTTATAAGAATATTAAACTGATATAATTATAAGTTTGGACTCACCGCTTCAATAAAGGAATCGGTGACCATGTTTCCAATATTGCACTCTCCGTACAGACATGAAGGCTTGTTCAAAAGCACTTTTGACGACCCAACTATCTTTTTTCCCTCCAAGTCCACCAAAATTTTATATGGTTCCATGAGGTCTAAAATTTTTGGATCTGAAAAAGAAGAGAGGTATTTTGTTTTCCAATTTTTAAAGCGCCCATGAAAATAAGCAATAATTTCGGGAAAACAATGAACAAGTTTTAATTATCTGTAGTCTTTCGGGTTAAGTCCTGATTTTTTTCTTTTTTGAGACTGATATTCAAAATTGCTCCTGTGGGTGTTTGTTAGTCCAAGATTGTTAAATATTAATAATACATACAAGAAATGAGTGAATTTGAGATATGTAGATCAGGGTTTTACAGAAGTATCCTCACTTCATTTGTTTTCCAATAATTGTAAGATAGAGTTGTGGACAATATTAAATATTTTACTATTCATTTAAACAACTTTTATTTCACACAGAATGTATATACATCTTATTTCTGTATAGTCAAATGTCTAAATATCTAGCCAGTGATATTCAAAACATTAGTGTAAGCTGCTTACATAGGAAATAAAAATCATTGTGGGACTACCTTGTACGATAGAATTTTCTAAATAGATAGGAGATCCTTCCCAGCTTTGAATTTTTCCGGACTCGTCAAATTTCACATCAATATTTCCCAAGAACTTTGAAAATGATGCTGCTTGGACTATCAGAACCTAAAAATAAAATTTACTTGAATAATTCAAAGACCAATTGACTTGATTATCAAAACTTATAAGTTTCCGATGTTATAGGTATGTTTTATTAAATAAATAAACCTTAATCTCTTCCACGCTAACCCCCCCAACGTATGGGACAGCAATGTGTAAGGCCTGTACGCGAGTGTCTCAGACGTTGGGACGCGAGCATTCAAACGTCGGTAACGCAGGCAATCTTTTGCATATAGGACTGAATTTGGTTTTAAAATATCGCCCAATTCGTCCTGATACTACCAGCTCCATAAAATTGTCAAAAGTATTAGGTTTAAATGCTTAAAACATAGATTTTTCGAACCCTTCAAATTTATTCCGATCCCGCCAAATTAACATATCAGTTTGAAACTGCGTGTTAAACTCGCGTCTAACTTCGCACTGAGCTTTGCACCGATCTCGCGACATTGCAATGTGATACTCCATGACACGTGACAGTAATGGTGCTTGTTAATTTGAGTTTGATTGGTGGCTTCGTTACGTCACCTTAATGATGATTTACGAGTTAGTTATTTGTTAGGGATATATTTGTTAAGGTGATTGTGACAACATAGGACACTTCTTTGTGTTTTTTAATGTTTCGAAACAATCCTAATGCATCTAGCTTCCATAAAAGCCAACCCAATTATTTTTTATTGCTGTATTTATAGCTCTATGTGGAAAGAGAACATCTTGAAAAATAGCAACGCGGACAGATTTTGTTTTGTATAAAAAATTGTCGCGCCGATCGGGTTAAATGCCCACACTTGTCATATACAATCAATATTGTTTGTTTTGGATTCCAAAAGTATTTTCCTATTAATTTTATAAAGAAAGTTCAACCAGATTTAACACAGTTCATTTTTTACACCATATTGTATCGAACAGTTACCGTGCCTGTAAAATTTAAAACTATTTATTAGTCGGTACCTTTGTTGATGCATCAGCTTCCACAACTACAGGATAGACGTCAACGGGTTTTTCTCCATTTGGTGGCACTCCAGTATAGAGTAAACTGTGACTATGTCCACCTACTATTATGTCTATGTCACTGCCGACACCTTTTGCTATCAGCCTGGAAAAGAAAATCAGCCATGTTTCAGATCAAAATTAATGACTAAGCGTACCATGTCTCCTGACACAACAAATAAAGATCTTAACTATGTAAATATTTATAATTGCTCTTCTGGGTGTATTTTAATGGAAATTCATTGTTAAATCAGATTTGTGTATTTAAATTAAATACTGAGCGACAAAATAAAAATTATGGTTAGTTCGTACATGTGGATTAGTGATGAAAATTTTTAACATTTATTATTTTAGTCAACGTTATGATAAATATAGAAAAATAGGTAATATATACACAATAGATTTTATATGAAATCATTACAGACTTCCGTGACATATGTTTCAACGCAATAAATCAATTACGTATAAAAACATCACACTTTATAAAAAAAAAAAATTAGGCTCGAAAAAATCTCAAAAACTACATCACCATTTACTTGCTACTTGGTACCTAATGTTATATACAGTGAAACGTTATTTTTAATGATATTAAAGACATTTTAGATACTGTCAATACCACAACGAGTTTGATTAAAAAAAAATACATTCCAGGTTTTAAATGTACTTCATCATCATCATCATCAGCCGGGGTCGATCCACTGCTGGATGAAGGCCTCCCCCTGCATTTTTTTTCTTTTCCAGGGGGGTTGTTTGGACATAGCAACACCACGCTGCCCAGGCGGGTCGGTGTTCGGTTTTCTGTCTGGGTTTCCTTCCCATAGCCAAGAGAACACGGCACGCGGTGTTCCCGAGCGGTCACCCATCCAAGCACTATCCGCGTCCAATGCTGCTTAACTTCGGTGATCGCACGAGAGCCGGTGCTTTCAACGTGGTATGGTCGTTGGCATGTACTTACTTCATTAAATTGATATTTCATAACTCAATAAACATATTTTTGAGGCAAATAGAGCTTCAACGAAGTCCAAAAATTCATGTACAAATAATTTTAGCCTACTTGAGATTGCTTACTTAAAATGGATTATTGGCCCACGTATATTAAATTATTAACACTTTAACAATAAAATGTGAAATTCTTTACATACCTGTCAACCTCTAGTCCACAGTGAGATAACACAACAATGATGTTGATGCCTTGTTTTGTCAGGACTGCTGCTTCTTTCTTTATTGCTTCAATTTCATCAGTAAACCGCAGTTTTTCAGTTTGAGCAATTTCCTAAAAGATTAATTACGTTAAAATCCACCATCTATTGTGTAGAGATTTTGAATTCTATGAATTATTATCGAAAATTATACCACCCATGAAATATATGGATATATAATGTAATTTATGATATTGACTGAAGGTGCTTGATAGAATATGAATATCCAAGTTGTAACAATTCAAAATTGGATAAATAATGTTTGCCTATTCATATACGTATCTATTGACGGTTTGTCTTTAGTAATCACAAGAGCCAATCGCTACCAATAATTATAATAAAGTATTTGAGATGATTTAATCAGTTTTCGTTTATTTAAAGAAATTATTCATTGATTGAATTGGCATTTACTTGGTTGAACTCCATTATAAAACAGTGAAATAATAGCCTTATTTTAGTCCTACAAAATTTATAAGAAATATCTTTGATAGCTATTTCGGCTTACGTCTTCATCAGAACTATAATACATTTACATATCTATATAAAGCTGTGTAGAAAAGGTACACAATACATCTTCTCTTCTGTATAACACCCCAGTGTCATATTATGCTAACAAAGTTTAAAATGCTAGTTAATTTTATGCATTTCTTAAAGTGCGATTTAATCTGGTATTTTTTCGGGGAATAAATCATTTTTGTAATAAATCTTTTCAGTACAGTATTTATGTTCATTCCCCAAAATTAGCCAGAATAAATTGCACTTCGAGAAACACACATGTAACACGGTTACACTAAAGAATACCTGTAAGAAAAGTGTAAAGCCATAACGATTGGTGGTGGGTACATCAGTGAGTACCCTCGGTTATATTTAAAATAATTGTTAATTGTTTTGTGTTTTGTCTGTAACATAAATCATATGGATCTTATAAATACTCACATTGGTGGTTTTTAAAATAACGCCAATAATTCCAATCTTTCTGTTATTTCTCTCAACGACAAGACTGCTCTGATAGGTTCCTTGGATAGTTGGCTCCATACTGTCGTCAATATTGCAGACCAGCATCTTTGACTTCAGGTGAGTGATATATGGTACCACTCCAGCGATTGCATCGTCAAACTCATGGTTTCCGAGAGTCTATAGACATAACAAAATATTTAATATATATTTGATACAGTTATAAATGTGGCTGTATATATTTTTTAATCATATATAACAAAAATATTTTATTACAATACAAACGCATAAACTTTTTAAGACTAAATGGTTCAAGCCACTGTCACAAATAAGCAATATGAAGAAGATTGTGTCATTTATTTTTACTTACATGAGCATCCAATGGTAACATGTTCATGAAATGTTGTGTAACATTCCACTTAAAGATATTGTACCAAAGTGTTCCTTGGAAACTGTCTCCAGCATTCAGTACCACAGAGTGCGGCTTTTGCTTTTTTAGCTCCTGAATTTTTGTATACAGTCGTGGAAATCCACCGATGCACGGTGCAGTTTTTGGATCACATGTTGTTGCCGAAGGGCTCATTTCTTCAAACCTGAAATATTGAAATAAAATGCATTATGAAAACTATCATTTTCCTTCTATTAAATATAAGTTTAACTCGTAGAATTATATTCACTAGAACATAGGCTCTCAACCTTTTTCGGGTGGCGACCCCTTTTCATAAAATCCATGTGACCCGCGACCCCCCATACAATCCCGAAGCATACAAATTTTTTTTTTTTTAGTTGACCGTATCAGTTGGCGACCCCCGGGTTGGGAATCTATGCGCTAGAATGAATGCAATGTTGGAAAATTCATTATTTTTTTATAAAGCAATAAGGAACAATATAAATCCCTTATTGTTGTTTTTGATTTTCAGATCTTTAAAAAAAATCATAACACACATGACTTACAATATTATTGAGCACAATAACCATTAACTTTAATTATACAATTTTTGAGCGGAAAAGCAATGTTTTTTTTGTTTGCATAATTTTATATTTATATGAGAGAAACCAGTTCTGATCATAAAAATATAAATATCACAAAAATTGTATTTTTTTTATTTAGAAAAATACATTAATTGTTACACATTTTTTGCAACTAAGATATATATCGAAGAAGCAAGTTTCAAAAACCGAATGATTATCGTTTGAATTTGTATAAAGTATTTTAGGTGACAGACTACAAAAAATCTTTTATCACAATACAAATTAAAAGAAGACTATTAAAATAAATTAAAAATTAAAAAAACATAATTTATATTTATTCGTAAATATATTTCAATAAAGTTATATTGCATACAAATAAATTGTTTCCTTGTTCTTTGCAACGAAAATAATCAAACAAAAATTGTTTCAAAAATGAATTCGCTGGTGTTGGTTATAAACAGCACAAAATAAATTTAATTTGATACAACAATCAGCTGAACATTAATGTTAATACTCTTATATTTTGAATATTGTTTAATAGCACTTGCAATCAGCTGTCTCAATAGTTAATGCATTAGCAGTCAGTGGGTTAAGTATCATTTAAAATTAATTACATACTAATTTATCATAACAAAAAACCAAATTAAAAGTCCATTATGAGTAAAAAAATAATTATGAAATTTTTACAATCAAAGTTGGGACACTTAAATAAATTTTGGGACAATAGATAATAAGTCAAATAACAAATATGACGGTAAAACTTATCTTTTTTAAAGTATTTAGATTCTGAAATATAATGTTCAATATTTTACAGAATGTGAATGACACATTGTGTCGGAAAAGCAAATAAATTCACATAACTTACATTAATTCTTAAACATTCATGACATGACACACTGAGATAACAAGATAATTGTATCTTTGTTTATAGTTTATAGTTTTATGAATGTTAGCAACTATTGTTATTATACAATAATTATACATGGTGCACTGTTTTGCTTTGTTCACATTATTTTGATTTGTGCTCTTGTGGTGATTTTTGTAATACACTCGGCTAATGTGTGTTGTATTGATGACAAAATAAATTAATTTATTTATATCAATTAGGTACTCAGTTTTTTTGTTTGTGAAATTATCCATATCGAATAGCGTTATTAAATGTAAGTTTATATATGTTAGTTTAGTTGACATATTTTACGCTTTAACCAATATGTATTTTTTATCAATTTTATGCAAATCACGTGCATGTGATTTTAGTGACAATGTCACCGTTCATTATGCGATATCGTAGCGCTGATCAGGGTCGAACTATACAAAAAAACACGAGAATGGCTAAATACCAGTGACGTGTTGTAAACATTCTAAGGGAGTGGCAAATTGGTGATATAGAAAAGAATATTTTTGAAAAATGATAAAACAGCTATCTGTAAATGGATTTAAGTAGTATTATAAATATTGAATATAATATTGGGTGAATGAACAAAAAAACGGATAAAAATATTTTTACAATGTAAATAAACACAAAAATATTTTAATTAAGCGTTTGTATTTTTTCATAATTATAACCCGTTAAATAGCAGAAGCCACTGGTAAGTAGATCATTACGAATACAATGGCTTATTACTGATTACCTGGCATTGAATCGGCTAATGGAACCTTCCTTTTTGTTGACAAGCAAAAAGTTATAAGTAGTTAATAAAAATTATTATTTTTTATTTCATGTAAGTTTCTTGTAACATTAAGACGTTTAACTTCTAGAAGTCTTTAAATCTTCTCTAAAGATTTTATCCGAACATCAATTATCTCGTCATCTTTAATCTAATCGTCTAATTAAAAAATGGAACATTCTTGTAGTACAATATATCACTAAAAATATAAACTTTGTAATTTTAAAAATATCTTTAAATTATGTAACGAGTTATATCCAAAACGTGTCAAAATGTAACGCAATAGTGCTTAAACAAAACGGCCATTTTGCCGATTGGTAAACGGAGTCTGTTCGTATCATTTGGTAACTATGCGTACGAGATCGATATTTTTTCTTTTGTGACCACTGAAAGGTTGGTTAGCTAAATTTATTTTTAATGTTAACAGTGTCGGAATATCCTTTGTGTGGGTTAGCGGAGACGCTTTAAAAGACAGATATATCCTGATTATATTTCCATCACTCTCTGTTCCATACAATCCTTATAATGATTTAAATCAGGAAAAATGAACTAACTAATGATTGTTTAGTAACACCATCTTTCGATATTTACTCTTATCGTTCAGCGATAATATATTAAGTTTAAAGGAGTGCGTTGAAAATCATTTTTTTTTCAAAACATCTTATCCTGCAAGCTGAATTTATACAATATTTCACAGATTCGAGTGGACGTGTTCTAAATAAACGAAATGATAAATGTATTTCTATCCAAATATAATAATCGGATTGTCTAATCTGTAATCTATTAATTGCTTACCAGTTTGATTTAATTTTAATATTTTGCGATTGTTACTATCTCAATTTTAATTATATTCCGGAAATAAACAATTATTTATTTTCAGGTGTACTGCAAAAGGTTTGTTTAATAAAATGTAAAATAGAATGTGAAGTTATGTTATAACATAGATATATCCGATTAATGTAAAAATAAAGCCCGATAAAAATCTTTAAAAATATATCCTGATCAATATTTCTATGTAACCAGCCCAATCTTTTTATCATTGACATTTTCGGATTGTTTCATTGAAAATGCCAAATTACAGTTTTGCATTGAGAGGATTTCTTGGCTCATTAAACAATAGTTTGAGTTTTTTAATGATTCATTTTATTTTATCATATTTATAACATAAATATAACGCTTCATGTTTACGTGCTTTAAAAACAATAACAAAATATATTAAAGTATCGATTTGGTCATGAAGAATATTCAAGGTGTTTACTGAAAAAAGTGATTATCCGACTTTATACTATAGTGCTCTCGTGTGCATTTAGGTAGTTAGTATGCCTTAAGGCGAAGACTTCCTTGAAACGAGAATCCATCTTTATGTGTTTCAAAGCATACACATCTTACAATCGCGCGCAAAATCATCTGTTTGTAAAACTTGCTAATATGATAATTTTACTATGTAATAATATATTGTATATCAAAATTGAGTTCTACTTCTTGGATAGTTAATATAAATATTGGAAAGCCTTCTTGTTATTTCTCATATCAATATTTTAAGCTGGCTGCGTCCGGTGACATGACAATCAAATTGATTCTTATCATAACATAGCAGAATCCTCCCGTTCCGTCGAGAATACTCTAGTTATCTAAAATCGTCCAAGATGTCGGAATCCCGTTGGTAAGGAATAGGAAGCATTGTTAAAGCTCTCCAGAGACATCTGTTGTATGTATACACCAGGTATGTATAATAATATGCACGAGAGGCACTAGGCGCAATTTAAAGGCGATGTTTTTAAAATTTAATTTTAAGGCAAAATTCTTCTTATGAACGTCAAAAGCGCACCTTATGCAACAATTTCAGAGGCGTGTTTTTATCTCATTTTGGTATCAATTCGTATACACAAATGTTTCGGTTCACTGTTAAGCAATTAAATGCCTCGTTTGTACATCGTGAAATTCTTTCATGTAAAATTTCCATAGTACGTTTCATAAAGGTTTTCAATGTTTTATTGCACGGTAAAATAATTATTAGTTGAACATAAAAAAGACAATTCATAATAAACATTGATAACGTTGAGAAATGTTAACCCGAGAGAGAAATTGGACGGCTGTTATTTTTAATATATAATATATTTTGGTAAAAAAATACCGACTTTGGAAATATCAGTCAACTAAAGTGAACAGAATTTTTGTGCCTGAATTTTATGTAATTTTTCTGGATACATTTTTTTGCTTACTGTTTTAGGATTAAAAGGGTTAAGTCTTCTTTGAGAAGAAAAAACGACAGCCCATTGGCAAAAGTAAAATAGTTGTGTAAACGAAAATTCCGTTATTGAACGTTCACGGTCTCCATAAGTGCTAGCGTTACGCATAGGCGCCCTCATCTACCGGCAAATTTGAGAATTAATTCGGTCAATAAAAGTTCTAAATTTAAATATAGAGGGAAAAAATTAATTTAACAAAGTAATAACATAAAATATGACATAATTTGTGATTAGAAGAAAAATCGATTATTTCTACGGATTCAAAATTTCAATTTGATTACCAATGTTTGACAGCTTTTTTTTTTATATAAAAGGAAATCCTCATCAAGTATATAATATAAACTATATCATTATTTTCCCGAAATTTACTTTGAAGTGGTCGATAACATTTTTTACACGGTGAAAAAAATAACAATGTATTTTAGTTCTACAAAATTATTTAAAAAAAAATAGTTGATAGCTTTTTCGGCTCATGCCATCGTCAGAACTATGCCTAAACTAACATTTGCTTATCCATACACAGCTGTGTAGAAAAGGTACACAACACATCCTCTCTCCCGTTTCAACGGCCTAGCTTGTTACTTTCTCACAATAAAACTAATTTTCCAAAAATTGCAAATGAAACAAAAGGCGGCTATGACAATAAGCTTACATGTGGCACGGAAATGGTCATTACGGAAGCAAATCAGACCACCCCCCGGGAATAGGTTGAACTAATGGGGACGATAATATATTAGTTTGTTCGTTAAGAATCCTTTGTGATAATTGATGTATATTGATTTCCAGCTGTTCCAAAGCCGTCATTCTGTGACCCTTATTACAAAGATACAAACATTTAGGCGCTGAGTTTGAATTTATATTATGTGATTCCTTAATAACGTGATTAGCGAATTGTGAATCTGTTTTTTTACTGTTGAATGATCTTACACGTTCCTTAGCTCGAGTAGATATACTTCTTCCTGTCTGTCCGATATAAACGGATAAACATAAGCCACAGGACATTTTATATTTTTACATAACATTTTTTATCTTTTATTCTTCATATTATTGTTAAACGTTTAAGTCATCTGCGTATATTTAATAAATCTTTTCCATTTGGCAACACCTGCATATTATTATGCAATAAAATGAAGCTACAATGAATTATAATAATCTCATCGTAATATTCCATTATATTTGAGGAATTCCATATGATTAAATGCTTTATCATACTTTTGTCTTCAAATTGATTTAAATATATAATTAGCTGATTGATCATCACCGCAGATACAGAAAATAAATTAAAATTGCTCATTAAGCGAGCATAATGGTGAGATAAGATAGTAAAATAAATCCGGGTAAAAATTATTTTCAGCGTCATTTTATCGTAATATACAATAGATTTGATTTTGATCAGCACTTAATTGTCTAAGATAATGTTATTAAATCAATACATGTTGCATTGGGTTTTTGTTCTGTTGAAAATAGCAAGTCGATAATTGCTATTTATTTTCACGATGGTACAATAACGCCTATTAGCGCCGGTACAATAAATAAAATATTTTAATTATTCATTACTCATTAAATAGTTAATTTGTATTTATTATCTGTAAAACTTTGACATTGTTAACCTGTTCGCTGCCGATAACAACTAACAAGTCCAGTGCCTCACTCGCACCTGTGCCTGAATGGAGTGCTCGACGTGAGCAACATTGAAGTGTTTTATTTTTTCACAAAAAATTAGTCCCATCTTGTGTTTACTTTAATAATTTGAAATAATGTAATTTTTTTATTATAATATTTATGGCGTTTTCTATATTTAAGAAAACGCCGATTATTGTTAGTGACATATTTTTACGATCTTGGCACTGAAAGAGTTAAGAGTTTCACCTTGTGTCATTCAATATTCGGTATTTTAATAAAATTGTATGCTATTGTCATAACATTGTTGTTAAATTGTGTTAAATAAATTCTTGTTTTTAATATAAATCACGTTTGGTGGTATAAATTATGTCTGGGTAAAGGTAAATTGATTGTCAGAAAAACGACTGTTTTGTTTGTAACGATAATATTGAATCTTTTATTTTCAACCCAATATTTAAATTTGCAGTCTCAACGTGGCAATATTTCTTCATTCCGAATCAATGTGATACATTAAACATACGTGTGTAAAGATAAATTATAAATACAAACAATTTATTTCACTCACATTCATTAAAATATACGATAGAATCGCTGAAAGACAGCTCACAAAAAATCTGCGTAGTCTAATCTAAATATAAGAATCTATAAGTACAAGAACGTGGGAATGTAATAACCATTTGGCCGTAATCCAAGAAAGAAAACAGCAGAAAAATGTATAAACGTAAGTGATAATCAATAAATGAACGCGACATTATTAGACTTGAATGCTTTCAAATTTTGAAGAGACGACGTGATTATAGTTAGAAGTGGTCAAGCACTCAAATGTCATGAATGAATAAATAGCTTAGCAAATATTGGATGTGGTGCTTGGCCCGAATTCTATTAACATTATACCAGGAGTCGCAAACCCTCGGCCTAACTAAAGCTTTCAGATTTCTATGTATTGCATTTTGGTATAAAAGTAATAAAAAATAAAGTTCTTCATTAATATTTTTTTTAAGATTTATAATGTCGACTGAAGGTGTTTAATGGAATTCCAATATAAAATTTGATATGTTTAATCTTTCAGTTAACGTTTCGCCTTTTGGCATCTTCGGGCATTCTATCAGACGGATGCAACATATTAACATCTATCTGAACTGTCAGTTCTGTTACACCAGCTTGAAACCTTGGTCGCTAGGAACATAAAATGCGGAATAGTACAAAGTTTCAACAGTAAAAAAACATGATATTTTATTTTGCGGAATTAAAACTTTCTTCTTATGATGCGTATATGTACTAATTTTTACACTTGTGCCATTCGGTAAGTGTGTGTAGGTTGCATTACAATAGTGTGTGTGTGTGCATCTAAATCAGTGGTTCTTAACCTTGTTAGAGGTACTGACCCCCACCAGTTTCATATGCGCATTTACCGAACCCTTCTTAATTGGAAAATTGAAAATATCGTATGAGTCGCGTGTGTGTCTTGTCATGAGAATGACTCATCGAACCTAGGTTAAGAACTACTGCTCTAGATTTACAAATCGAATTAATAGAGATGTAATCTAGCATAAAGATAAAGTGCCATTTCCTTTGGAATAAGCCTGCGTTTTATCAGAAATATATCATCGAAGATATATTTCCAAAATCAAAACGATTGGCAAATGTGCATTATAATATATAATAGGAACATTTAGGACTACGTATCCGTTCGAATCGTTTTTTCCTTAATTAAATGTAGTAAAAAAAAAAATCGCCTAGTTTCTCGATGAAATAATGGTCAATCAACTGCGATGCGCGTCGGCTAAAATACCAATGATATCAAAAATATATCAAATAATATACAAAAACATGTTTCAAAACTCAGAAGTAAAATGTTTATATTTCATAATAAATTTATAATTGAATTTTACTAAGTAAAAAATGGTATGGAATATAAAAATATTTTTTGACCCACCAAACGATTTGGGTTGGATACTCCTGATCTGTAGTCTATATCAGCTATATTCAATCTTTTTTTATTCGGACCTCAAATACGTAATTACTGTTCTACGGCTTCTACAACATTGTTAGCTATACTATAATAATTAAAATAAACTGCGCCAAGGAGTCTGACAGTCTGTCGGCATACACAAATTATCCGTTTTTATAGGTTTTTTTATAAAAATCATAATGCAACTTTCTACTCATACAGGTCGGTAAAAAATTTTCGTTTGGTATAATGATATCTTGTAACCCAACATCAGTACAAATATTTTATTTAAAAAAAAACGATTGATATTTTTTCAGTAAAAAAATATCTTTAAGTATTTTACATATGCAGTTAAATCCAATAATATTATGTGTTACATTGATCAAATAATCAACAAATGAAAAACTTCGATTGACATTTTGAGTCCGTAACCTCGCAGTTACGATATCCAATCCCGGATACTTTTCATGGTCTCGGGATTTCAGGATTCACAATTTATCAATCCAATAATACCCTGAATGGTCTTTACGTAGAATGAAACCGAGGTAACGTTAAAGTTCATCGGAAAATAATTTATTTTAAATATCAATTAGTTTTCAATATTTATAATCACAATTTTCTGAGATCACTATCATTGTCGTGATCGGAATTATATGATTGAATTTTAGAGAGATATTTTCGGATTCCGAGTCCCGGGATTGTAAGATCTACCCATCGGTGAATGAATCAGGAGATCATTATCGAATCGAGTATAGAATCTTCTGCCTATTGCCTTTTCGGGAAATTTTGTTTATTTGTAGGCAGTGTTTCTTTCTCAAAAATATTTCAAATATCTCTTCTATTAAGTCATGAATATTTTGTGTCGTTCGAATGCAATTTATAATTGTTTATAGAAACAATTAACAACATATCATAATCGACATAGGTCGGAATCTTTCGTATATTATTAATATTGTTCCAGACAACAAAGGAATCGACTCGATTCATTCGTTTATCCCTCCTCGAAGGTCTTACTCACTTACATAAACAACTTAAATTGGTTAAGTGAACTACAGTGCACGCTATCGGGCAACAACCGTGACATGATCAGTAACAAATTGGCCTCCTTACTGTCAGAAATATGTGTTGACAAATTTGATATTGACCGAATCTACAAATCGGGGATGACCGGAACGTCAACCTCGGTCATCTGCGATGAATTATAATCGATCGTGGCCTTATTTTTTGTTCAATTTTCCGCATACGTTGTTTATATGAGAGACTTGTCATTTTATAAGAAGGTACAAGTATAATACATGTGAAGTTTCTTGTAGTCAGGTAACTAGTGAAATAGTGGGAGAGACAGAATACGAACATCACAGCCATCCGTATATTTGAATATAAGTCAATGAAGCAATGCGTGAAAGTACAGGTTATCCTTGACTTACGACCGAGATACGTTCATGGACTTTGGTCGTAAGCCGAATATCATACAAAATATGTATGTATTTACATATTAAAATAAAACATTTTTCGATGCATAATAATTCTTCATTTGTAAGATCTTCCAAATCATTTTCTATAAGTTTAAGTATAAGTTTATTTTATGGATATTGCTCCTTTAACAGCTTAGTTTATTCTTCAAAATTGTAGAGATCGTTGAATGTGACAAGTGCAGATCGTCAGCTATGTCCTTCACTCTTGCACTACTCTCATATTGTTTAATTATTTTAAGTTTTTTTTCTAAATATTGTCAGTAATTAAGGGCGCGATTTATTGATTATTCACTTTAGAAATTAAATGGGTATATGTATTATTTATATCTTATTATATTAATGTGTATCTATGTGTATGTTCAAAAACACTGTGTTAACTGAATTATGTATACATAATTTAAAAACGACGAAGGTCAAGAAGAGAGAAACAAACGACAGGGTTGACAAAGGCGCACCGTAATACAATTAAAAAAATGTTATTTTTTGGTCGTAAGTGTGAATGGTCGTAAGTCGACGACTACCTGTATATTTTTAGGGATTTGAAACCGTAGTCGCTGCAAATGAATAGGATGAACGTACAAGACCATCGACTATGACTTAAAATGCTGGCAACATATTATCTATTCCAGGGTTCAATTTATCAAGTTAAAAAAACACCGTCTCACGGATGAAATTAAGTTCACTCGCAGGCGCATTCTAGTGTTTTGATCCTCGAATAAATTCATTGATTTGTCGACCACAGTATTTTTTAACTATCAATATTTGGTTCGATTTCCGAACAGTATAATCACTATTGATCGTGTACAAAATATTCAGAGCAACGGCGGTCTACCGGTGTTGAATTAAATTTTCTACGAAAACCGTATATCTCTAGATGGTATGAACTGTTTGAATACAGTTAATACTTTATTTGAATAGCCTCGTATTATCGCATTACTGACATATTATTGTCTAAGTTTGCACGCGCAGCTGTAACGTACAATCGCTTTGAAACACTGTTCAACAATTTAAATCCAAAATACACGACAATTGTCACGGACATGCAGTTTGTAATGAATAAGATTATATGCATTATGACGCGAAATACTTAGAGCCAAACTTAATAGATAAATAGTTTGTAAAACATGCAATTGTAATTATAATATGGTAGGGTAATAGATCGACTGTTCAATTGTAAATCAATGTAACAATGTAAGTAAGTGATGAAGGCGGAAACCGAAATAGCTATCAACTATATATCTAATAAATTTTGTAGAACTAAAGTACATTGCTATTTTTTCATCGTGTTAATGTTAAGTAGATTTGTAAAAAACGTCGGGATGATTAAAATCATGTTTATGCATGTTTTACATTCTAAAAAAAAACATATTAAGACATATTAAGCAGGAGATTTGTTAAGAAGCGAAATTTCAAAAAAGCAGTTTGTAGATTTAAATTTCGGTCAGCCTAAATGTTGATAACTAATTTGAAGTGCAAATATATAATATTATCTATACAATTTGTTGATTAAATTGGAATTTACTTGGTAGAATTCCGTTATTACATGGTAAAAGAGTAGAAATGACTAAAAGCAAGCACTAAAATACATTGTTGTTTTTTCATCGTTCAAAACTCGAGTTCGAGCAACATTCGATCACCAGTAGAATTTGTAACTACCCAAGTAAGTGATATTTTATTTTTTCTATCGATAGTGTTTATTCACTTGTTCGTTTATTAACTAAGTACTTAATACTGAGATTATTGCTATTATTATTTTTGTGAATCTGTGAGGTTTTGGTGGAAAGTTGTAGTGAAATGTCATCCCACCAAAAGCTCACAGGTATAAAACACATTCTTAGTATAAACTTGCTACGTCATACAATGTTATAAGCTACAGTTTCAGGAACACGTAAATTATTATTAATAATAATTAAAATTGTAAATTAATTCTAAACGTAAATTTACTGTCCCAAAATGTGTGCTTTTTTCACATTGATATCGAGAAATAAGATTTTTGATAATGTTACAAAAAAGGAAAACAGGGTTTCAAACACTATTCAGGAGGAACTTTGCTGTTTTTTTATTTAATATTTAAGTTATTGTTTGATATTAAAGTTGAAATCCAGTTGCTACAAAAATAAATGATAAGATTTAGTATGAAACGTATCAAATCAAATTATTTTCTGTAGGGTTTTCATAAATTGGCATAACTAAAGAAATTAATTTCCGTGTGAGCTTAAATATTATGGAAAATATGCTTTACCTTGCGTGAAAGTCATTAAAATGGACCAGCGAAAGCTCGTACAACTGTTCATCGCCGACCACATTGTTAAATACACTAGCTGGCGAACTGTTGTGTACAAACACGAAACATATTAAAAATAAACAATAATAAAGTGACGGCATGACGAACTGTCCGACGCGGACGGTTAACGTGTTACTACTGACGACTTACGATTTATGAAATGAAAAGTCGGCAGCGGAAAAGTTAGGGAAATTTCGTAGGAGAGATTACAAAGCCCGCTGTGATTAACCTATTATGTACATACATTAATTTAAATCAGATTAAATAATATAGTAAATATTTGCAGTAATAGAAAAAACGCAAAACCAAAATAAATGTTTTACAATAATGTACATATTTTCGAGACGTGTATAAAAAAAAGCGTGACCCGTTCTGCAATATCAGCTACGATTCAGAAAAAAAAAATAGTACACTCGTTTTTCGAAATGATATTCTGTTCTTTATAGACCATCATTAAAATTCAATACTTGTTTTATTTAAATATAATATGTACTTACCAGACTATCGAAGTATTAGTAAATCTCAGCCTTACACTAACAGATCAAATATTCCATACATTCATTATTTACATTTTAGTTTTGATGAAACTTTTTCAAATAATTTAAAACAGGGATTCACAGACGTTTGATCTTTTCGTAAGTCCTATTTAGACAATCTGGAAATTTAACCATAATACACATTTACACATTTAAATAATTCAAAAAAAAGTATATATGTTATTAAAAACAGTGAGTGTTATTTAAATTAAGTCTGTAAAATAACTAGTGACAAAGTATACGTAACAATATTATTCATATTATATATATACATATAATTTATGATATCTACCGAGGGCGATTGATGGAATTTCAATGCAAATTTTCAATGCAAACTCACGACCCCGGGCTTCTTTTAGGCGTCTTCATGCATTCTATCGTACGGATACAATATAACACAATGAAATAACTATGGGAAAATATGTGAAAATTAGAAAGAAAATCAACAATTCAGTTTTGATTTACATGTATATAATATAAAACATAATAAACGAATTATAGGTGTATGAAAAAGGGTGGCAAGTTTTATCGAATGGGTGGAAGGAAATTAATTAGCAATTTAAGGTAAAAAATATTTATCATGTACAAGCGTTTGAAATTTTATAGGAGGGGAATGTGACTGGGGGTCATATGTGGTATAAATCGTGCAACGTCACTTAAGGATAGCCCTTAACAACTTGAATCGAATTTTTTGAATACTAGTGATTCATACTCTATAACATAGGTTCCCAACCCTTTTCGGGTGGGGACCCCTTTTCATAAAATCCATGTGACCCGCGACTCCCCATACAATCCAAAAGCATTAAAAACTTATATTTTTTTAGTTGAGCGACCCAGGGTTGGGAGCCTATGCTCTATAATGTGTCAGTAAGAAGTGGTGAACTGGTCATGCATACTATGTAGTCCGAAGGCAAGTGGACCCCGCTATATGTTAGATTATATAGGCCTTCAGAAAAATTACAGAGAAACCTCGATTTTACGTTTTCCAAGGGACCCTGAAAAAATAACGATAATTGCGGAAAACGGTGAATGCGGGAAAGCTTCAAATAATAATAAACAAGTAAAAATATTTATTTATTAGTTACTTGTACATACTGTATATAAAATTTATTTTGTAAAAAAGTCCTTTATGTTCGTTTGCTTCTTTGTTATTTGGCACTTTAATCGGAACAAAGACTTGTTACTAAACTTGTGACTAAAAGTTTGCATGTACAGGAATCATTATTACCATGAATTTTAAACAACTCTACATTTGCATCATATACAATAATACGCATGTGGTGGATTTCAACCCAAAAATTAGCACATGCGTCCAATGTGTTACGTCTAACATGTACAGCGCATTCCAACGTGTCTACACATAACACCTGCACTCG
This sequence comes from Himalopsyche japonica, assembly GCA_028555115.1. Lineage (NCBI taxonomy): Eukaryota > Metazoa > Arthropoda > Insecta > Trichoptera > Rhyacophilidae > Himalopsyche > Himalopsyche japonica. The sequence continues at coordinate 651,600 of JAHFWJ010000145.1, forward strand.
ACTGTGTCAAACTTGCTTGCCGAGATACGGAGAAATATGCAATAAAAACGGTCAATCGGGATAATATTTGTGACGGGACCAAAATATTTAGACGGTTTATCGGGGAAATCAGGAATCGGGAAGCGGTCAATGCGGAATTATTTAACATTGTTCTTATGGGAGTTTGACGGGACTATAAAAAATAAGCGTTCCAGCCGGGAAAACGTATTATGCGAGAACGGTTGAACGAGGTTCCACTGTATAGTGGTTGACTCCTGGCAATCAATTTTTATAGACCCAGTCCGCTACTGTCAGTAAGCATTATCGAAAGTAAACAAAACTACAATTAAATGTAATTTATGATATCGAATGAAGGTGCTTGATGGAATTTCAATATCAAATTTTAATTGTTGCAATTTTGTACGACTCCACATGTTTTGTCACAAACGACCCGGGTTTGCATCCGTGTGATGGAATACCTGAAGATGCCGAATGGCGAAAGACGGGTCGTTTGTGACAAAACATGTGGAATCGTACAAAATTGCAACAATTCAAACAATTAAATGTCTTAAATGAAGTTTGATACATAAAATAAATTTAGTTTTCACGGTATAACTTTGATATTTTCACCATTTCACTGTAAATTTTATTAAATCCAATATCTTCAGCACGTACTCGTTGGATTGGTGTAATATCGACCATATCATACATATTTCATATGCAATAGTTAGTTATTCGTCTTTGCTTAATGTCTTATTTATTCCTAAATGGCATCTCTAACACTACAGTTGATTTCAGCTTCGCCGGATGTTGTCCACTTATATTAATGATTTGATACGAGTCCAAGATCTAATTGAAGTGTTATTGCTTTTGTTACGTCGCCATTATCAATTTAATTTACCTTACTTCTCAGAATTATGTGTGTTATTAATTACATTACTTCCGGTGATTTTGATTTTCTTTAAATTTAATAGCGCTAAGGTGTATGTATATATATATATATATATATATATATTTCCGAATGACGTGATAGTTTATGAGTGTCAATACTAAACGGTATTCCTCTATCGGCAAACAAATTGGATGCGACTAATATCTATGTACTAACTAATGTTCATCAAACATTAAATGTTAGCCCTGAAGTTGAGTGGTTATTGCTTTTGGGCATTCATGTTACCTTTTTGCCTCAACCGTTGTTTTAACAATTTGTGCGAAAAACTTAGTGTACATAACGCTTTTAGCACGGCAATAAATTATGTAAATATGAAATAATAAAACTTCATATGTGGCTTTATTTTATTAATAAAAAGATATTCTATTATATTATATATTATTTTGATAATAGTTGTTTTCTATGTCAGCGTATATTCTATAAATCAGTGCTCCGCAAACGGTGTGTCTCGATCAAACACAATGTATTTGACATTACAATTTTTCAATATGTATTTAATTTAAAAATTTATTATAACACTTGTGTATCAATTTAATACCTATGTATTTTAGCTTTTTGTGTATTGCGGAACTTAGGAAGAATTTTGGCGTGTCGTACGTGAGAAGGCCGTGGAGCACTGCTATAATTTCGTTTAAAAAGGATGCATAGAGAAAGTACGACTTTCAATGACAATACAGTGACGATAAACTATAGAAGTAATAAAGAAAATAATGCGATTGAAACATTTTATTGATGTGAAAATAGCAGAATATTTCCTTTTGTATCTTCCCAATGCCTCTTAGATAATATTTACCACAATTTCGATATAATTTATAGACTTATTTATCATATTGAAATTAAGGATCACTGATTACGTTATCTTCACAATTGATAATATATATAACTTCTTTGTGTTGTAATGTCCAGTGGTGTAGAGGGGTCGCAGTTTCCCGGTATTTTTTTACTAACATCAAACTGACGCTATCGATAGTATTTTTGGAAAACTTTGAGATATTTATACAATCGGCACTTAATTGGTGGAAATTAATCATAATTAAATTACAAAAATAATGCACAGTCGACCCTCCTATAGCGTAGAGGTTGATAATACACTATATGAATACTACGTTATAGGGGACTAGGCGCGCATAAAAAATGAGTTTAGCTATATTTTGTGAATTTTTAGAAATCAGCAAATCAAGCCTTTTTCCCATTCTTATATATTTAATGACCTTGAATACATCTAGCGAAACAGAAGAACAAACAATTACCGAGAAATATATTTTATTTTTTTTACATTATCAACACTGAAGTACATATAACATTTTATAATGGGAAAGAGTTAACATCAATCAAAATAAAATCCGCCATGACACTTTATTGTAATGTCATTCTGAATAAGATTGATTATCAAATAAATCTGAGAAATTTAATAATAATTTCTACTGCTATCTTTTATCAAAATTATGTTTCAAGAATACTGTAAAATTTTCTTAATACTTGTGTTATCATATTTTCAGATTAATTGTATTAAGTATTATATTATTTCTAAGGTGTCGTGAGCTATGATAAGCGACGCTAAAAGATAATTTTGCTTAATAATTTAATGACTCAAAGGAAATTATTGTATAATGTCGTACAACTGTGAGAAATATTACAGACACATACGTCTTAGTTTTTAAACATTAAAATTAAAATATAAAACATTGATTAATAGGCTACAGCAGCTAGCGACATGATAAATATATTATTTTTATTACATAATTAATTGATTGTGTGTGCGATTGAAAGCCTCTTAAACAAGTGACATCTCTTGAGCTATCTGCTTACTTTGTAACGCTGTCACGCGTTGCTTTCACCGATTGGTACTTTTAAGAATTGAAATTTTGATCATTGAAAGAATCTCAATTCAAATGTATGTGATATATTTTCAAATTCCGAATGCCTTACTATAATTAATTATAAGCTACAGGTTCCTTATTTATTTATTACCTCATTGACTTTTTACTGTTTCATTATTTAATTAATAAACACTACAAACACTCACATCCAAGATCAAAAATTAATTTGAAAACCTGTATATTTGATATTAACCTTATCAGAATATCCTCCTGATCAATTGTAAAAAGCTCTTATTATAATACTACAGAATCCGACGTACATTAATGCAATAGCTTTGCAGACCACCAAAATTGTCTTGCGGACTAATAATGTACTGGGGAACACTGGTTGGTGACCGCTGTACACAATACCCATCCTTTTCACATATGAAACTTACTAAAAGATATCGTTAATGCGACTATGACCTAACCAAGGTTGATAGAAAGAAAGTGGTATATAGATATATATATATATGTATTAAATATTTTTGATGAATCGCTATTTGAATATGTTTTTTATGACCATTGTCAAAAACCACGTTAGGAAATTTTAAAAATAAATTACTTAAAACAAAAGTTTGATATTGCAATTCTATCAATCGCTGTCAGTCAGTATCTCAGCTTAAAAAGAATAATCCTTCTGATAATATTTTTCTGGTATACACCAAATATTGCAATACATGGCACAAATCTATTATCTGTAGGTTTTAATATATATTGTATTTTTGAAACATTCGTTCGTTCCATCGTTATTTAAAAGCAAATAAATAGACAGAGATATCTATTTTTGAGTAAATGAATTTAAAAGAATAATCGGAAAAAAAAACAACTTGGGAAAAGTATAAGTACTTGTCTATATTGAAAGCATTTAAGGATTTTTTTCTCGGAGTCTAATTGTTGGTCAATGCCGGAAGCCCCTTAAAATACGACTGAAAAAAGATAGTTAAGCAAATATTGAAATTGTTGTGTAAATCACGAATGTACAAAACGGCGTTTGCTTTTATTAATTAATATACAATTATATATTCACAATCTCGTCTAATCTCAAATGATTCATTATGAGTGTCAAAGGTGTTCCAAATGTTCCAATAAATACAAAAATTGAGAAATTTGCAATATTTATTCTAAACAAAAATATTTCTTAAAATATTATTGGAATTCCACGAGAAGTGAAAATAAATATAAAATACTAAATGAAAATTTGTTCCTTTAAGTTATCTTTGATGCCTTTAATAATCGGAGATCTTAGGCGTTCGACTCGCAATTGATGAATGCATTTAATAAATATTGTATATTTCGTAGAATAATATTGACGTTGTTAATTTTTTATTAGATTGGAACGTCACACAGTGACGAAAAATCGGAATTGCTTCACGGGGAAGACCGAATAACCACGACATACTTACATAATATAATTCAAAGGTGTAGTGGACTGACCTCCTATGAAACCCTATGTCTGCGGTTTTATGAAAATGTATTGCAAATTTCCTCAGTAATGAAATTGAAGAATAATGTTTCATTAGTTTTAAATTATTATCAAATAGAGAAAAGTGTGTTAATATATTTTTATAAGAACTTTCCCGTTCTAGGAAACGAGCAGAACATGTAAGACAAATAGGCAGGTAATTAAAAAAATGAAAAATCATGATGAGAAATATACATTTTATTTACATTGTATAATATTCAGTGAGATCAAATTGATCGATACATTTTGATATTTTTGAGAGTCAATTTACAAGTTATATTAGATTGGAGCCATCAATAATTGTTGTTGAATCCCGTCTTCAAAAATCATAATGAGCTTCCGAAAGAAGAAAACTTAAATATTATGAAAATACTGTAGGATATTAGTGTATTAAAAAACAATAGAAGTTCCATCTATAATATTTTTTCAATCCAGTTTCACCTTTTATAGTTGGTAAGGTTTGAAATTTACTTATATCTACGAGGTGGTTTTGGTTGTAAAATATAAAATAGATAATTTATTTTGAGAGTTCGTGGCCATCGGAATTAGAAAAATTCTCGTGTGCGACTTCAAAAGCAGCTTTCAAGAATAAGTCTGTTGTACTTATTTGTTTTCACAGTTAAGTCAAAACTGTTATTCTTCCGTCCACTTTTATATTAATTGGGCTCTTGTTTTGGACATATCTTGTCAAAGCATCGACGTCAATACCCCACATCTTGACATTCTTTTTGTGTTTTTTTATAATCTGAAAAAGATATAAAAAACAATTATTAAAAAATTGACAATGAGTAAGTTGTACAGCCAATATGTTGTTAAACAGTGGGACGCAGAAATAATTGAATTGAACTGATATAATTTACTATATCGACTGACGGAGTTTCATGAAATTTAAATATAAAATTCGAATTCTCGAACGTTCATTTCCACATGTTCTGTCTTTCACGACCCAGGTTTCGTATTTCGGCATAATCAGGCATTCTATCATATTGACGCAATTCAACAAAGTCACCTTACATTCAATCCCATCGAAACCAGTTTAAAATAGTAAGGTGCGTCTAAGTGTCGAATTACTCAATTAAATATAAGTGATAGTTAACTGAACGTATTAACAACATAATTATTATAATCCACATTAAATATCATTGCAATCAAATTGGTAATTGTTAAAATTATTTCAGATATATTTAGGACCTACTAGCCTTAGGATCTATACATAATATATATACTTTACTGCGTTATTAATCGCGTATATAACTAATACGATCCGTTTACAGTGTCAATTCTATTGCATCTGTATGATATAATGTATGAAGATGCCAAAAGTCAAAACCAGGGTCATGAGTGACAGAATATGTGGAAACGAACAAAGTTTCAAAAGTGAAAATAAGTAATAATGAATATAATTTATCATATCGACTGAAGGTGCTTGAAGGAATTTCAATATCAAATTTGAATTGTTACATCTTTGTACGATTCCACATGTTTTGTCACGAACGACCCGGGTTTCTCTATTCGGAATCTTCAGGTATTCTATCACACGGATGCAACAGAACTCACGACTACGCCGAAAGGCGAAACCCGAGTCGTTAGTGACATAACATGTGGAATCGTGCAAAGTTGTAACAATTCAAATTTAAAATTAAATATAGTTTTAGAAAAAAAATAATTGGGGATTTCAAGATACCAAAATAAATCCCCGTGATTTACATCGCCACCGACACTTAATGTTGTATTAAGCCGTTTTCATAATAGAAAAGAAGGTGCCACCGTAGCAACAGTTTAACTGTCATTCTGTCATAATCATATAAACTGCTGCTAAACAATTCATAAAATCCTTGCCGCTTCACTCGTTATCTGCTAAGGATGACCTAGTTGTAAATGCTAATAAAGTGTATCCATAAACTATTTTTTATCACATGATGTCTTACGACTTTTTTTTATTGAATGTAACCAGTTTATTAAAAATATAGGTATATATAATTTCGTTCTGATAATATCATTATATCACTTTTAAGGTGTTAACTGTCACTTCTTGATGGAAAGGCATTATATTTTAAATAATAAAAACACATTTTTTTAGTACTTATTTCCACAATATATTTTTTGATCAGGACCGGTTTCGGTATATCATTATATATTAACAATTCGGACAGTGAACATAGTCTTGGAACAGATTATGTTTGTTAACCTGATCGGTAACTTACCACTGAATTTGGTACAGTGCGAATTTTCCATTGTGTCACCTATATTCATTCCTAAGAAATATTTGATTTTAGACCAGGCTTTCTGAATCTTTTTTTCCTTTCGTCCACATATCAATTATCGTATTTTTTGTCCATTTATAATCTGGCGTATGCAGCCTCTTAATCGAGGTGTATTGGCAAAAGGTTTTCTACGAGAACTGTTTATTAATAAAAAGTTCAACAGCACTTTTTTCTATGAGAATATGGATAGAAAAGTGGACAGAAAGAGTGGCTTAGAAGGTAATTCAAGGATTAGAAATATAGGAACAATAATCGAGAAATCGATTAAAAAAATGCTTAATGTTTTAAGAGTATTTGGTGACTATGATTGTTTTCATAAAAGCTGATTGCATTACAGGTTGAGTATTGCTTTTCTTGTTTACAGCAACTTCAAACATGATTGTTGTAGTGAACAATCACACCTATTAAATTGGTCTAATATAAAAAAAATCTCATGTGCCAAGTCAAGAGCTCCATTCAATCAAGTTTGCCGTTTTTTTCCATAGGATAATTTTGCAGACCAATTCTATAGTTTTGGAATACAAACCGAATATCCTCGTCCTCCGTCAGCGATAAATGACAGTGTGGCGATTCTGTAGAACTTTTCTGGTGTTATCGGAGAATACGAGGGAACTTCACAATCCAAACATCTTATTGTCGCCATCTGTAGCCGCTCTCCAACCGGATTTGTAACGTTGAATGTTAAATTCAAGCCTTGAACAAAAGAAGTTTCATTTTACAAATATTATTCCGAATATACCAGTGGCCTGCGAACCGTGTTCTGCGAGTCAAAATAAAAATTCTCGAGGTAAAAAAATTGTACTCATTTCATATTATTATAGAAGGCTTGCTTGCCACTAAAGGAAAGGGAACAACTTTTCAAGATATTAACAGATTCGACGACATTACATAAATTAACTATAACACATTGATCTACTTTGAACAATATTTTAAGATACATTTTTCTAAGGATGAGATAAGGTTCCTCGGAAAAACTTTTAATTCTATATTAGGGTTCCATAAGTCAAAAAAGTTTGAAAACTACCATACTATACTATCACGTAGAACGTGGTTACATTAATGGAGTATTTTTACGCCGTTTTCTCGTTTAAATTAAAGCTATGTAATGTATTAATAAAACTTAAGTCATTTAAATGTTTTAGATGATGAAAAAAATGTTATTCTATTACTAATAAATGGTTTTAAATAGAGACGCTCAAAAATTTGTTAGGTCGTAGTAGCCATGTTGTTAAATGTTTATGTAGGATATTAAATATGGATGTTTGGGGTGTCTTATTTTATCGAATCATTCCCAATGACATTATAGTTGATCTTATATGATCAGGTGTCTTGTCTGTTAACTGTAATGCTAGATATTTTATTATTATATTTTTACTAATATAAAAATAAAAAAAATACTAATTTGAATTGTCACAACTTTGTACGATTCCATATGCTTTGTCACTAACGACCCGGGTTTCGCCTTTCGGCATCTTCAGACATTCTATCACACGGATGCGGCAGAACTGAGCAGTTCAGTTCCAGACCAGTTGGTCAGTTCTGTTGTATCCGTGTGATAGAATGCATGAAGATGCCGAAAGGCGAAACCCGGGCCGTTAGTGACAAAGCATGTGGAATCCTACAAAGTTGTAACAATTCAAATTTGATATTGAAATTCCGTCAAGCACCTTCAGTCGATATCATAAATTAAAAAATAATATTTAAAATGAACTTTTTCTTTGATCTTCATTACGTTATATAATATATACATAAATATTATTTATGACATTTTGATAATAGAGGGAAAAGCGTTTCAAAAATTAGACGACTTTAAATTTAGTGGTTAGTAGGATTATAATAAATGTGATATTAAAATAGATAAGAAAACATTAATATCGTCATTTTAACAGTTGTTTGAATTCATTTGTGACGATATGAGATAATGAAGTAGTGTGTTATCATTTATTTATGAAGAACCTCTACTGAAAATATCTTATATCCCAGTGTCAATGTATCTCTGAAGAATCACCTGAAACCTGCAGCATGTTGACTCCGAGGAAAACGTCAGGACTCCATGATCTGGACACAGAGTACTCTAGAGCGTCCAAGAGGTGGTTTCCTTGGATATCTAAGGTGCAGATATAATTGCTGAACGGTTGAATGAGCACCAGGTCTTCGAATGTTATCGCTGAAATAAAGCAAATACGAAATTAATAAAATTATAAATAGAATTTTTTATGATGTTATCCGTTACTTATTGGAATATATTGCGTCAAAACATAGCAGATCAAAAACTGTTTTTTCAAGAAATTATTAAAGTTTAATTAAATTCAATGTTTATCCTCAATGACCAACTTGATTAAGATTGCTTGTTCTCTTTTGCTCTACCCCATGCGTAAGATTATTTCAATGAAATGACATTCTCAGTCCTACACTACGTCACTTGATATTTAATCCCATGTTAACCCACCAATTTAAATTACGTAGGTATCTCTTTGTTTGAAATTAGCTTGTAAAATTTGAATAGTAGCTGTTTACTGCTTTTTGTAAAAACTTTCATCAAAAACTCATTAGCTCTATAGATATTGTTTATAAAATTATCATTCACACATCATTATAATCAAATCAATTGTTATAAAAATGTTTCAGTTATTTATTTGGCTTCTAACTTTAGGGTCTATATTTTTCCATTATAATTCCATTTAATCACTAATTGACTTTTATAACTGATTCGAGTCACTCATAGTGTGATATTTTGCGTAAGTTATATTGCAAACGTGTGATTAAAATGCATGAAGATGCCGAAAGGCGAAACTCAAGCCGTGAGTGACAAAACATATGAAATCGTAAAAATTTTCAATAATTCAAAATTGATATTGAAATTCCATCAAGCGTCCTCAGTCGATATCATATATTATTCTGTAATTGTTTCCATATTGTTTTTTCTACTGGATTCGTATTTTCAATGGGTTCGACAGCAACTTTTTCCAATAATAACCCCATCCGTCTATTCCTTATTCATACGATGAAATAATGTAAGTTTAACTACCGATTTCCAAGTGGATCTTCATATGCTACACGTTGCAGATATCACCGGGTACGTTATCGATAGTATCATGGGTATAGCAATAATATATAAAAAATATGACTTTGTTTAACAATTATTGTATAATAGGGTTGTCAAAAACAAAAATAATTAAACAATTAAAAGTAAATTTCGAACGGTAGCATACATAAAATATAATAATCGACTAACGGCCCATTTGTAAACCGGTTCTCATGGCTCCTTGGTTCAATATTGCGACAGCAGCGTAGGTCCACTGGCCCTTCTCCGCGAAGTCTGTAAACTGATCAAAATCATATCACATAAAAAATGTTGTTACTGTGTAAAAACTACTTTTACTTCGTTAACAAATTCATTCGCCATTGATTTGTTTTATGTTTCTTAACCGCTTCAATACCGCGAGGACATATGTGTCCTCTAGGCGAGGACGACGCGAATACCGTAGGGACATACTGTCCACAGACTTTTAAAAATACGTATAAAATATTCCAATATCGTGTTAATTTTTCACATATTGCTAGCGACATATATCTGTTATCATGGGAAAAAAATCGTGTCATTCGTGTTAATAAATATTACCGAAAAATCAAATTCAATAGAAGTCGACGTAGATAGATTGCTAGGGGTGCCACTTTCGGTGCAATTCATACAATTGAAGCGTGAATAATTATGAAGCGTAAATAGTTTTTAAGCGAAATAATGCAAGTCTAAATGTATCCCTTGGCCAACTTTCACCATTTGGGTATTTTGTTTTGAATTTATAATTGAAGTCTTGCTTGTGCCAGCTTGTGACAGCCCTGAATTTTTCTTTTTTCACACACAGTTATTTCAGTTGTCAATATCCTGTCCATATTATTCAATTTTAATAATTCAAACTAATATTTACTTTAAATTAATGATTGATAAAACATTATTAATGCTGGTGCTACAACCCTTAAAAAAAGTGGAAATTTCGACATTTTGATATTAAAAATTCAAACAATATATATCAATTTATAAAATAAACAATAGTATTATTCATAAACTCGATAATTTTTTTTTGGACAAAAGATATATGAATGTCACCTAGCTTAGAATTTCGCGGTACTGAAATGGTTAAAAGAGAATTGATAAAATGACGCAAGCTGACGTCAAAACAGTACGTCCAATTCAACAGGTGCCTCGAATTAATACAATTAATATTTGGCAATATTAACGTTCAACTGCGGCTTGATCGAATCGATGTTGTTCTTAAATATAAATATTTTTAACCAAAGCCATAGGCGATACCAATAATTCCCGCATAAGCCAATTAATAGCTCGTAGCTTGGGCGCTTTTTTTATTTTCCTTAGTTCACTTCGTTGTGTATTGTATGTGCATATATGTGAGCGGTTGTATGCGTGTGTGAGTGTGCTATGTGGGGATGTAAATGCAAATGTGATTATAATATATGTGGTATCCACATGAACCGGATTCACTGTGGTCAGCTCTGCAGCGACTAACGTCTATTGACGAATGAAAAAGTATACAGCAAATAAATCAATATGTAGGGGATGAAGAAGATTTGAAGAGCTCTGATGCTAATATAGATTTTTACACTTCATTATCTTGATATAAAAAAAATCCAAAATTAGTGACGAGACAGTGTTATGTAGACAATGAAGACATATTACGAGTATGTCAAACTATAAAAATCTCTTCGATTCTATTACACTGACCTTTATCTTTTACGTACAATATAATGAACGTTTTTATATGACTGACATAATGAAAGAGTAATTGTGACGAAAGGTGTATAGGTTATGATAGAAAATGTGACATCACAAAACGGACATAATGTCAGTCCATTTTTCTTAATGACAAAATCAACTCAATTTGAATTCATAATTTTCAGACATACTTTCAAATAGTTAATAACATAAAATCGCTTGGATATTCCAACAATGAAACAATGAAGATTTAAAAAAATCATTCAGTATTGATTCATGTAATCAAACTTATGGAATCACGACAAATCAGGATATATTGCTATACAAACATTAGATTTAACAAGAAGTTTTCTACAATGCCAATGCTTTTATATTTTCGAGTATCAACATATCGCAGTCTACTGTCTCAACGGTTAAGACGTTAGCAATCAGATAGTTAAATGAAAGGGTAAACGTATTATATTTTGAATTCTGACTTACATAATCGACAAAACTATCGGCCACAAAGTCACCAACGTTACACTCTTCTTCACGGCAGTTCGATTTACTTAAAGCGACTTTTGAAAATCCAATTTGACGTTTTCCTTTCGCATCTATCATTTCTTTTATAGGCTCCATCAGTTTCAGCACCTCGGGATCTAAAAAGACATTTAATACATTGTATCATTAAAAACTTTTAAATTAATAATTCGAAAAAGCTTTCACTCAATCTCTTCTACGCAAAATTAATGTAAAAATTGGATTCATCTAAATATATCTTTGACGAGTTTGCTTGTTTTAATTTATTTGACCAAAAAATTTCTAGCTTATATTTAAATAACATTTAGAATATTATTAAGGCAATAAAACCTCTAAATTGACACATTCCTAGAATTGACTGACTGGGTACTTAGCATCAGTAATTAAGACTTTAAAGTTTTTATTTTAATTTACAAAATAAGAAAAACAATTGATCAATAGACATTTCAATAAATGTCATAAACAACATCACAATGATGGATAATCTTGTAAAATTAGTAAAATAAGACGAAAACTAAAGATGAGGGTGGCTTTTCGTGATTACTTATCAAATAGTTTAAAACTGACAAACTGTTGTTATATTGTTAGAGTATTCAACTAAAAAAAACGTTCATTCACCATGATAAAGGTATCGTGAAAAACATAAACCTTCTCAAGACCACTACACAGGTTTCTTCTTATAAAAATCAACATCAAATACTCACTTTTAGGATATACATTATAACCTTTCTGTTGAAAAAAACGTGTTTTTGACATATTATACAAAGGATTATCCGAAAGGCATACCTTGCTGAACCGCAGTTCCCAAATAGATCGGCGCTCCTTCCCAGTCAACAACTTTCCCTTCGGAATCAAAATATATTGTTAGATTTCCTAAATATTTTGTATATGCGGAAGCTTGAACAATCAGTACCTGTTAAAAGATTTAAATAAATAAAATACTTTTATAGAGTACTTGGCAACGTATTTAAAATATAAATTAATTTATTGCTTGGTAATAAAATATGAAAAAATATTTGATATCATGTTTGGAAAATTAAGCTAACCTCAAATATTGAATTGAACCCTATTAAATTAATTAAATGCAAATTGTGTGAGAGTGGCATTGTTGGTAAAGTCCAATTTATATTATAGCAGCTGTTTTCAAATATGAAATTTATAATCGTTTTATATATGATACATTAAAATTGTCATTGGAAATATCGGGAATAGGTTTTATTATAAAAATAGATATCTCTTGTTTGGTTAATCATGAATTTTTTTGATTGCAAAATGGTTGCTTTTTTGTTTTACTTCTTAATATTTTTGCATTCTATTTATATTGATAATTATCCTGTACGAGGTAAAATCTCACATTTTTTTATAGATAAAATACTTTTAATGACATAGCATTGATTAGTTTCTACAAAATAATTATCGAAAGTCTCTTATAATGGCATTTTTTGTTTGTATCCTAAAATACGCGTCTGTGATACAAAAACATAGTACACTTTCCAATTAGAACTACGTATGTGTGTCTGAAATTCGTATTCATATAGAGTTAACAAAAACTATTTATTGAGAATACAAATGAATTTCTTTTGTATCTATAACGTTTTGGTATTGGTTTTTTTATAATGATTGTCTAATAGTGAGAATAAAGTTAACCATAACATGACGTCATTATGCTTGCTAATTATCAATTTCGATATATAAAACCAAAAAGCTAAATGTAATTAATCTACGCTACACCTGTTATTTTTACTGAGCCGATCTATTGTCCCTACGAATATATGCGATGAATCTCTATTGATCCTAGGTTTTCGAACATGTTTTAACGGGTTATATATTTTTTTATCGTTTATCAATATATCGATTAACACTTTCTATTTTTTTGTACACCTAGAGGTAACCAAAATTCAATTATATGTCCGAGAAGGCATTTGGCAGCAATGAGTTGTCTTAAAAGAAATATATATATTTATAATATTTGCAGTCCAGCTTTTACCAATTTGAATTTAGTATTTACAAAAAATGCTCGGGAACACCGCGTGCCGTGTTCTCTTGGCTATGGGAAGGAAAACTCAGACAGAAAACCGAACACCAACCCGCCTGGGCAGCGTGGTGTTGCTATGTCCAAACAACTCCCCTGAAGAAAAAAAAAAGCAGGGGGAGGACTTCATCCAGCAGTGGATCGACCCCGGCTGATGATGATGATGATGATTTACAAAAAATATTCAATGTTACATCAGCATTCATTGCTAGCAGTTTTATATTATAATTGGATTAGAGAATTATATTTGTACTGTATTTGATTTATTTATTTTTATGTAATGTTTGCTTTTACATTCTTTTTATAAATCCTTAATTTCGCAATAAATGATTATTATTTTAATAAACACTTTTTCTGTTCATTTGTTTTATATATTATATATTCGCTATTTCAACCATTATAACATATTAACATTAGTTTTTTATACTTTACATTATAACGATGATATTCCAAAAAGACTGGTTAGTTAATATTATATTAGCTGAGATAAATAATATTATGTAATCCCGGAATTAATGTCGTTTTTTCAATACGGAACTTTGACTCAGTATATTTGGGTCCGTTGACCAGTAAAGATGTGTGTTATTATTTTTCTCTTCTTTGTGATCCTTTACCTTTCTTTTTAACAAAAAATCTATTCTACCCCATCTACAAAAAATGGCAGAGACGTGTCATTCGGAACCACATTTAAGAAGCTGTATGCTGTTTTTATTTCATTCAATTAAAAGCTGCAATAAAAGCAACGGAGTCCATTTGTGAGATTTACGGTTATATATTAAATACTATCGTCTTTTTTCAACGACCATACCACGTTGAAAGCACCGGCTCTCGTGCGATCACCGAAGTTAAGCAGCATTGGACGCGGATAGTGCTTGGATTGGTGACCGTTGGGGAACACCGCGTGCCGTGTTCTCTTGGCTATGGGAAGGAAAACCCAGACAGAAAACCGAACACCAACCCGCCTGGGCAGCGTGGTGTTGCTATGTCCAAACAAACCCCCCAGGAAAAAAAACAGGGGGAGGCCTTCATCCAGCAGTGGATCGACCCCGGCTGATGATGATGATGACTATCGTTTATTGCCCAAAAATACCTTTGTATTTTCACACGCGTTTTTTAAATTGGTCTGGGATTAGAAGGGTTAATTATGTTATAATATCATCGAATGTTGTCAAATATTGCTGTGGACTTACGCACCGTTGATTCAGGATCCGGCTTTACAACCACTGGATATTCGTCTACCGACTTCTCGCCATTTGGAGTCTTTCCTGTGTACAGCAAACTGTGACTATGTCCTCCAACGATGATGTCCACATCCTTTCCGGTGTCCATCGCTATCATCCTGTAATATTAGAAAGCAAATAAAATGTGATTGTATTCAGTTGATTCGTATGGGATTCTGTGGCGTTACCTCTTCAATTCGATTGAAATTGTTCGAATCAAGGACGTTAAGAATACTGTCCAGGTGATTTCAACGTCATTATACGTTCCCTTCTCTTTTGATCCAGTAATTTGTATCAACGCGTATAAAATAGAAAGATAGACATTACCTAACCAGAAGTTGTACGATATATATATAAATATAATATAAAGCTTGTTTGCACCTAGAAAACAATAAATAAACTACCAAAACTATTTCAGGATGAATATGCAGAAAAAAACATTACTGCAATCTTTTCTGGGAAAAACTAAAGATATTTTGTATACCAAGCGTGCCCGTTTATTTATCTGAGCAAATTGACATGCCTAAAGAAATCAGGTTTCCGTTTTAGAGGCCTTGCAACATTTATCATAATTTCAATACAATTGAAAAGATAGTAATATTTGATTCATGTCGAATCAGGCTACCGATTTTTTAAATTTATTTTAAGACTATCCTTATGTTTTATGGGTGCATAAAACAAATGAGTTCTCAAATATTTTTCACACACATGCTATTGTATTTTATTCATTCCCGCACTTTTATTTACTAGTATTATATTTTACCGCTGGAATTTTAATTTTGAACCCTTTTTTAAGAACTGTTACTGCGAATTTCTCTCTATCATCCAAGTTGAGACATTTGTCATCCTGGAGCTGTGTGCAGGAACACAGGAACACCCGTCAGAAAACGGGACGTCTGGTCATATTACGTATACTGAAAATTAATTCTTGTATCTTCTGAATTATTGTATTTTTGATAAAAAAGAATATTTGACAACTGTGCATCAATTAAAAATAGCTTAAAGCTGGCATTACCGGATACATAAGAAATCGCGTATCTTACATGATTTGTTACTAACACATTCTTTTTTATATCCGTTGGTTTACGAGTTCGGGTCAAATAGCAGCAAAATATTAAATTTAATTCTCCATTCAATGCTTTGTTGGCCGATTTCTCTATCAAGTTTAAATCATTTGAAAACATATAATAAGGATCTTGGATTACTTATCGGTATCGAGTCCGCAGTGCGAAAGGACAATGATAATATCAACTCCTTCAGCTTTTAATTTTTGCGACTCCCTTTTTACGGCTTCGATCTCATCAGTAAATATTAACTTTTCAGTCCTAGCGATGTCCTGGAAACACAATTAAGGAGTTTCATCTGATGTATAATTAAGTTTTCTCGTAGCTTTAGGAGGACTCCTCTTACAAAAAAAATTAATGAGTCATTATTTTTCGAATAAAAGGTTAGTTATCAATGTAACCCCCTTTAATTACAATTCCACTGGTTCAAATTGTGGAACAGAAAATTTATTTTTTTGAAATTGAAATTAACAATAGGATTTGTGTAAGGGATGAATTTCTGTTATATTTTCATGTTATTCCAAAATGGGGATAAAATTGTCTTCCTGCTAGATTTTGTTACTCCTATATGGTAATATTAGTCAAAATTTCATGGAGCTAAATGGGCTCTACTTGACACCCAAATGACATCCTTGAAATATTTTCAAATGGATGGATGTATATTTTATTATGTTATGGCAATAAGTTAACTGTTAACCTGATTTGAATTGTTACAACTTTGATATTGAAATTACACCAACCACTTTCAGTCGATATCATAAATTATGTTAATATAATATTTGTATCTTATTTTTTTCTTGAAAAATCTGTTGAAATGCCTTTATTAGTCGCCAATAAGCACTAAGTTACAAGTTAAGCCAAAATAGCTACAAGCAATTCATTATATTGTAGAATTGTTTTAAACAGCATATTATAATTTATATTGTCGTCGATGCCTGAAAACGATGTTGGATAATTGTCACGGATGACCGTGATAATACAATCAGGTGGATCGCAAAAAAATGTGTGTTTATGTTCTCAGGTGGCACGACATGATGTACGTGCCGGAGACAAAACATTGATAAAAGTTATTTTTATAAATAAATAGTCTTACATTGGTCGTCTGTAAAATGATGCCTATGATTCCGATCTTTCTATTATTTCGCACAAGTGTCAAAGTTGGCTGGTAGAGGCCTCTAATGGTAGGCTCAAACGTATCGTTGATATTGCTGACAACCATTGGCGCCTTTAAATTCTTTATGTAAGGCACGACTCCAGTGATTTCGTCATCAAAGTCGTGGTTTCCTAAAGTCTGTGACAAAGAAGAATGCTTATTGTTTAGTGTTAGTAATTCTAAGCCAGTGGTTCTCACGGGAAATTTCGCTGTGGCCGCATTACAAACATCAGCTGTCCTATGGAAATGTCTCGTGGCCGCAACAAATGTGATAAATTATTTTTTATGTAGTACATTACACTGAATGATCTTTCACAATACACAGTTGTAGGCAAAAACTACAAAATTAAAAAAGCAATTATTGCTAATTCTTTATATTGACTTGATTCATGGTCAACGTATAACTTCGACCAAAATTTTTTAACAGTTTTACTATTAAAACGGTCCTTTACTTAACTCTACTCTACTGGATAAGTCAGGTTTATTCAATATATTTTAAAATAATAATAATTTTACAAATTCATTTGTAAAAACACATTTTTTTTAAATATCAATATTTATTATAAAACTATTGATGGCCGCACATGAGAACCACTGTTTTAAGCCATGTTGAAGGTATCGTTTTTTACCAGAATGAAATCATTCAAAGCTGTAGCGAAATCGATTTTTTAAATAACAAAGAAAGGCTAATCATAATAAAAAATACAGAAGAACTCGGATACTAAAGAAAAGAAATCAATACATTTGTCTAGCAAGAAGTGACAGGTATAATCAGGCTTTATACACATTCGAATTGACCTTGGCTGGTGTGTATTTAATTTTTTTATATTGGGTTGATGCAAAAATTATGACCCTTTTTTATGATCCTATGTAAAAACAAAATTTCTTCAGAAATGATGAATAGTATCTTCTTTTAAATGATTCCATTGTATAAAGGAGCCTTTCCCTCTACTTTCTATTCAGTTTTGGCCTGGCCAGAGTACAGTGAAGAGCCCTTGTATTTTTTCAAAATGTCGATCGACAAAGTGCATTTACGTCATTGTTTACTTTATGAATTTCGTAAAGACAATACCGCGAGTGTGGCAACCAAAAACATTTTCGAAGTGTATGGAGAAGATGTCATCAAAGTTCGACAAGTACGAAGATGGTTTACAAAATTCCGATCTGGGGATTTTTCACTAATTGATAAACCACGTACCGGGCGGCCATTGAAGTCTGATGACGACAAGTTAAAAGTTATAATTGACACCAATCCACGTCTAACCACCAGGGAGATCGCGTCGATGATGGAAGTCAACCAAACAACCGTATTAAGACATTTGAAGCGTATGGAGATGGTTTCGCGCTACGACGTTTGGATACCTCATCAATTGTCGGCTGCCAATTTATTGGATCGTGTTACAACGTGCGTTGCTTTGAGTGCGAGACAAAAACATAAACCTTTTTTGCATCGTTTGGTAACGGGAGATGAGAAATGGGTCGTTTACAACAACGTGACAAGAAAAAGACATTGGGCTATACCTGGACAAGCCCCATTGACAACTTCGAAGGCCGAAATCCATCTAAAAAAAGTTATGCTTTGTGTTTGGTGGGATTGAAAGGGTATTGTGTATTGTGAACTCTTGGAACGCAATCAGACGATTACAGCAGAACGATATTGTCAGCAATTATCCAAATTAAACATCGCCCTTCAAAAGGATAGACCATAATTGGTAAACAGAAAAGGGGTAGTGTTTCATCATGACAACGCGCGACCACATGTGGCTATGATGACCCAACACAAGCTAAATGAGTTGAATTGAGATGTTATCAAGCATCCACCGTATTCTCCAGATCTTGCTCCTTCCGATTTTCATTTATTCCGATCATTGCAAAATTTTTTAAATAATAAAAAATTTGATACAATAGAACAGGTAAAAACATCCCTTAATACATTTTTCGCACCAAAATCCACGGAATTTTACACTAGTGGTATTAATAAGTTGATAGAAAGATGGGAGAAAGTTATAAGAACGGATGGAAATTATATAATTGATTAAATAAATAATATAAATAAAAAAAAAAGTGTTTAATTTTATATGTAAAAAACGGTCATAACTTTTGCATCAACCCAATATTACAAATCGTATTCGATAAGAAGTTTTTATTCATATAAATGATAACCATATCTCATTACAAACATGTATTTTTATCTTAAATAAAAATATTAAAAAGAGATTTTGGATTTTTACATACATAAATAATGTTTCATCACATTCAAAAAAAGTACGTTTTAAAATCTTCACTTATACAAAAATATACGAATATTTTAAGAAATAATTTATAACAACTTACTTTCAATGAATACTACATAAAGAAATACTTTTCATCAGTCGCTAATACTATCGATGAGCGAAACCGGTCATGATCATAAAATATGTTATGGAAATATTACAAAACATGTTTTGATAATTTAGAATATCATGCCTGTCCACCAAGAAGTGACAGTTAACATATTAAAAGAGAGAAAAAATATTAATGTTATCTGAGGGCATTACATTTTATATAAATAATTCAAAGATGCAACAATATATCTCCACTCATATCAAATCTTGTTGGTAACAAGTACGAACATCTTCTTTAAATAAAACTGCCCCAATATTGTTTTATTACGAATAATAATGTTGACTGTACCATACATTTCGTCTATAGATTTTCCGTTACAGTTAAAGTGGAACCTCGATCAACCGTTCTCGCATAATACGTTTTCCCGGCTGGAACGCTAATTTTTTTATAGTCCCGTCAAACTCCCATAAGAACAGTGTTAAATAATCCCGTATTGACCGTTTCCCGATTCCCCGATTTCTCGATAAACCGTCTAAATGTTTTGGTCCCGTCACAAATATTATCCCGATTGACAGTTTTTATTGCATATTTCTCCGTATCTCGGCAAGCAAGTTTGACAAAACCGAGTGCAGGTGTTGTGTATAGATACGTTGGAATCCGCTGTACATGTTAGACGTAACGCATTGGACGCATGTGCTATTTTTTGGGTTGAAATCCACCACACGCGTATTATTGTTTATGATGCAAATGTAGAGTTGTTTAAAATTCATGGTAATAATGATTCCTGTACATAGAAACTTTTAGTCACAAGTTTAGTAATAAGTCTTTGTTCCGATTAAAGTGCCAAATAACAAAGAAGCAAACTAACATAAAGGACTTTTTTTTTAAATAAATTTTATGTACAGTATGTACAAGTAACTAATAAATAAATGTTTTTTACGATTTTACTTGTTTATTATTATTTGAAGCTTTCCCGCATTCACCGTTTCCCGCAATTACCATTATTTTTTCAGGGTCCCTTGGAAAACGTAAAATCGAGGTTTCACTGTATATGCATTTATTTTTGAAACGGTAGACGTGATAATAGCTGTATGGAGTAACACGCATTGCGTTATTAAATATAACATGACCTCATGATGGTAAAAAAGCACTTTGAATATTTAAAGTAGCTTAATAGATAATGCCTATGCTACAGTAAATGACATGATGAAGGATAAAAAAATAATCATAAAAAATTAAATTACTTTTTTATTATTTGCAAGAAACTTTCTTTTGAAATATGTACTTATCTTACACTATGCAGGTAACGCGAACGCAACCTCAGGCTGTACGTACGTAATACAACACACATTATTATGGTAAAGTTCGCTTGAAGAAAGTTATGTAACAATAATAACATCCGTGATCGTAATACAACAGTTTGAGGAGCGATAGAGAAGTTTTACATAAAGTCTAACAGCCTATCAGTTATCAGTAATAAAGTGAACGAAAAAAATACCAAAATAGAGACGATGTAAACCGGTTCGCCTCAAACCAGATTCTACGTAGCCTAGGCATGATACGATTAAATTACTGAGGAAACTATCTTTGAATGCTTCGTTCGAATGTTGAACAACATTAAATACCAGCCTTTCATCATTATTGAGGGTGAAATTTTTAGTTTCGAATGTGCTATCATTAAATTCCTTATGTCTACCTTTATTAAATATCAGTTGAAACTGTAACTAACTCTATTGACCACGACCTTTCAACGCATAGTTTTACAAAAAGCGTGTTTTTGTACGTTTGACTGTGTAAAAGCTGTAGACAAAAAATCAGCACATAACGCAAATCGTATGGCAAGATTTCTTGATTTGAAAAATAATTTTCGAATCAAGAAAAATGTCAAAACTTTCCCTGGTAATAACATAATTCATAAGCTGGTTCCTTACTTTGAGGTAAGTAGTGGACAAACAAATAATATGTATAAAATGTGCATTAAGATATTCTAATCACCTTTTTTGATTGTTTACGCAATGAAAATATTATGTATCACGAAACTATAAATGTAATATTAAAAATATTTACAGTAACAAATCAGGAATCACAACGATAAAAAACATAAATACATTCATTTTCAATTGCGTTTAATATTTGGTATGTCGATAATTATAAAATAAAAACAAAATTGGAAGATTAGAGATTCAAAACACTGCGTTTCGTAAACAAGCAATCATAAAGCTTTTATCTTTTTATTTCAAACCAAACAAATTAAACCTATTTTTGAACATTTACTCCAGACCACAAAATATGTTGTCCTTATTACTCAGAATACGAGTCGGTCAAAATAAAACGTGGCCATTCCAATGAAAAATAACAACTACGAAATGCCTTTATTCGACATCGCTTTACCGGTCACCGTTTGAATTAAACAATGACAATATGATAATAACATAAAGTAGTCCCATAATATGGATTTTAATTTAACCTTATGAGAAAAAAAAATATTTCAGTAAATGGATATTACATAATCTACATAAAAAACGTTCCTTTTTTGAAAATATAAATCGAATATACATTTTAGCCGAGAAACGTGACATATTCCTTAACAAAGTGGGTGTCGTCTGATCTTTTTTTGATGGCAATGAATTTAGCGCGAAAGTAAACCCTAATATTTGCAGCAGTGACTTTAAGCAATAAGAAAATTACTTCTTTATGTTTTCACAGACATTCTCGTCGTTCATAAACGCATACGTGTAAAGAATCCGGATAGTGATTGATATAAATAAAAAAAATGTTTCTTTGAGGTACTGATATGATTTCCAAATTATAACAAACTATCTTTTCGGTTACACGAATATTTGAAAACTTTGCATTAACTATTTTTTTCACACAAAAAATATCACTTAAAGAAACTTCCAAAAATGTTATATCCTTGATCAACTTTAATTTGTACTAATGAAACAAATTTCAATATTTTTCTATAATAATTTATATCAAATATTTACATTACAATCTTTGCTGAAATGCTTACATAGTCGTTACAAAAATATCCTGTATGGAAATTGAGTTTGATTTGTAGCGACACGCATTATAAATAACGAATAGATTCGTGTTATCTAAAACTACACGGGTTTGGGTTATTTTGAAGAATATCATCACATCCATTAGTCATAAGTGACATGTGATTACTGATTATAAACAATATTGCTGATAAAAAAATATTTGACACGGTTTGTAGAAAACTCTGACAAAATATCAACTTATAGGTATACCTAACGCGCTTTTCATGTACATTATATAAATAAATATCATCAGAAAATAAAAAACAAATGCTTTCTTATGAATAAAATGAGAATTTTGCCACTGTTAATAATTTGAGGAATCTTCAATCATTCACAGTGTTTTTTTCCAGAAATGTAGGACCATTATGCCTATGGCTTTCTCGTTGTCAAGAAATATCAGCAACGAAATAATAGGAAATCGATATCTACATTTATTATGATCGTCACATTTTTTTGCAGTAAAAGATACAATGTTTCGTCAGAAGAGTAGGTTGAAATATAGCAAGACTTCAATTCTGTCAACTTAACCTATCGTTTTAAAAGTTATCTCAAATACTATTTTCTAATCTTTTAATGATTCATTTGTTTACACGCTATAGATTACTTAAATATAAAATTTTATATTAAGCGTATCCAATGTGGTTTTCATACCCAGTGTATAATTGATTTAAGTGACTTCCTATCGACAATACGAATCATATTGAGCGAAACACAATATCGTAAAATACGGTTATAATGAGAAATATGCAAGAATGTAATTCATAAAACAATATTTATAAAACGATATTGAAGCGTTTCATTTGTGTTGAATTTACTTATTTGGTGCCAGCATCAAAAATTTCGTTTTAAAAATGAAACATACAAAACGTCATTCGACGTTAAACTGCTTTCTGGACACGAAGGGTTAATTCGTGATAAATCATATATGACAGCCTGTCTTAAAATAAGAAATGACGAGAAGGAAAGCAAAATAAAGATTTTAAGCCGACATCGAGTAATATTGAACGAATTTCGTATTAGAAGAAAAAAATTGGCATCTCAAAAATATCATTTAAATAAATGGTAATTATAAATAGCTCAGAATATTTTGATGCCAGAACACAGTTAATAGGTGCAAAAAATAAAAAAAAGAATGCAATAATCATTATTATATAAAAAAAAAATTATACTAGTGGTATGGTATGCCAAAAAAGTATGGTTTTGTTCAGGAATATCTAATTCGGCAGCAAAAATAAGTTTTTATCATCAATTTGCATATTGAAAACAGAAATCGGTTTACGAAACAAAATAAAATATATTAATAGATGAAATGGACGAATCACCACTATGTTCATTATAACATTTGAGTAACACTTGGCTTGTCTGTAGAAAGATGGTGGACAATTAGAATGGGAGAGATATTTTTTTAAGTAATATTATAAAAGGGGGCCACTAATAGTATGTTGTTGAAAGTACAGTAGGAAAGAGAGTACAATAATAGTTTCGTTATAAATTCGTTTCATTAGGTAAACGAATCATCCAACAAGAAATTTCAAACCTAAATCTCCTGCAAGAAAAGTAGATAATTTTTAAGGTGTTTACTGTCACTTTTTGATGGAAAGGCAAAACATTTTAAATTTATTTTTTATTTTTATCATTTAAAATATTGTATAAATATTATGTTAAAAACTTAGTCTATACCCATACGTTAAATTACATTATGATGATGATGCAAGAAGCATGGAAACAACTTTATCAACAATGTCATTGAGGGGGAGGTTAACCCCGTTGCTGCGGGGAAAGAAGAAGTCGGGTATAATTATCAAACGAATACCCTCAAATTCACAAGGTAAAACAAATGAAAAATTATTTATTAGAAACTACAAGTCCCACGAAAACTTTGCTACGTAGATGAACAACTCGTTTGCATATTGTCTTTATACTTCGAAGTAATTTTGTCGCACCGACCTTTCTGGCTTTGCATACATCCTTAAAATAATTATTATCATTCAAATATTGTTCAGAACTATTTACATATGTATACTTATAATTAATACAGACAGCACATGCCACATGCTGCATTACAAATTTCTGAATAGGTGCCCTTGTTCATAATCAAATACATAAATAAAAAACTTAAACTTTTCAGCCGTTTATTTAATTCGAATAACATCTCAAAACGTTCAACGATTTCGCATGGATATTGGAACGTTTTATTCAGTAATCGTTATATCGAACAGATGCATCTCTTTTCTAATTGAGGATATTCAAGCCAGTTACTATAAAACCTCACGCAATGATTTATTCCAAGAATGGCACGATTCAAAAGCGTATACCGCATTAAACTAAAGATTAAAAGATTTGGTTCTAAGAAGAATAAATAACAGCTGTTAATTATGATTACACAAACAGATCTCATTCAATGTTTCAGTCGATAGAACGACCTAAAGGAATAGCCAGACCAAAGAGCAGGAGTATGGAATTCGAGTCATGATTTCTGCTTATTTAGGTGGAGATTTCAAGGGCCGATCGAATCCGACTCATTTTTTTGTGTACAATCATAATTTACTTTTATTTACACGTAGAGCATAGTGCTCAAAAAGGCAAAAGCCATCAAATAAATATTTTTCTTGAAATAAAAAAAAGCTTAGGTAAGGAGTAAAGTAGTTTAAAGTTTCTAATATCAAAAATACAACACTTTTATATATATATATTGTACAATAGGTACAAGAAATAGTGCAAAGTTTTTTGAGTAAAATTTTGGCCCTTGTCAAATACTATAATAAATAAAAAATAATATGGGAAAGGGTCGAAAAATTGAACGGATGATATTTTTCAGCCCATCAGTCTCATTAATTGTTGGTCTTTGGAAAATCAATTCTTTTTTAGCGGTGAAATTCTGTTATCGTGAAAGTTGAAATATATACAAATAAAAAAAAATACTCGCAGCTTGCCATTCATTTCGATATTTTTTGTAGTCATAAATCACCAAACGTTTACGCAGTCCCGATATCCATTTTAATAGACGCTGTTGACTTTATTTCATGATTTCTTATATTGATTTATTTTTGTGGAAAGCATAAAAAGATAAATACTATTTGGAACAAGGATATGGGTTTTAAATATTTTAATGATGTCAGTCTTTTTCTCTGCTCCATTTTGTTATAATAAGAAGAAAGGCAATTAATCAATACACAATTCCTTTCATGAAAATACACACAGTCAAAATATTCTATATTAAATTAAAAAGAATGTTGTGATACAACATCAAGAAAATTTATGTTGTAGACATAATCAGGTTACATAAAGTATAATAAATATATTATTATTTATAAAAAAAGTAGTTAGATTATATCTCAAATAGAAGAATTATTAAAATATTATGAATATAAAACATGTTTGTGTGGTAATATATTAACACTATAATTAAAATATTTTTAATCGAATTTTTGCCCAATATTCATTAATGTAGTGATTTCATAGAAACAAAAAAATTACAACCTGTTACTACAATTAATTTATGAATAGCCTTACTAAGCTCAATAGAGCAAGATTGTTACATGGAATTATTAAAATCATGTTCACATTTTATATTATATTTATTTAACATATTAACATATATAATTTGTATACATATGAAGACTCATTGAAGCTTATCTCAACAGACTTTTTTCTATTTCTTTACTGCACGTTACTCAGTTGCTCAACCTTTATTTTACAGAGTTAGTGGATAACGAAAGGGGAAGAAGAAGACTGCTGGTTATGTCATCATACTCTCGCTACGCCGCATTCCAAAAGTGTTATGGGTAGGTAGTCATCTTAGATCAGCAGTCGGGGAACTTTTTTCACCACTACCCCAAAATATTTTCGCTTAAGTCGATATTACCCATAATTTTGGAAAGGAGACAATCAATGTAAATTAAACATTTCTATTGAATTAATTTCCAAGGAAAATAAAAAGAAAGTTGCATTAAAATAGTAAGTATGTAAAAAACAAACAAAATAAAATTCTCATATTAGAACAAACATGTTTTTCATGTTTTTCCTTATTACCCCCAAAAATTCTCTATTAACCTATTTGGAGAAATTCGACCTGATTCCCCGACCGCTGTTCTAGACATACCTCCGTATATTCTAAATCTCTCATGAAACCTTCTGCGGTGAGATTCGAGCCCGAAATCAACTATATTAATCACTCGACCATGGACATAACTTAATTATATTTTAACGACTTTAAATATGAAATAATTAATTATACATGCTATGCAGGCTTATATAGAGAGCGGGAAATAGAAGGAAAAGATGCTTAAAGTCTGAGTTGCTCACAAGCATTTATTATAAAATATTTATTTATTTCTATTATTAATACGGTATTTTTACCCACACAATTTAGGTATGGGCAGAGTGAAAAACTCTTGAAACCCCAGAATATATTTTAATATGCGATGAAAGATGAAAAAAGCCATTCAGCACTCATTTAAATTTGTTAAATATTTTATAAATATTTAAAACAATCAACTTTATAACATACCTATTTTCCCTATCCGAGGAGGTGTCCTTGACGTATCAATTCATAACATTTTAATCGGTGCGTTAAGCATTTAAAAAATTGTAGCCGTGGTTTAAATTGTCAAGAAAAAATATTAGCGCATGATAACTGATTAAAAGAACAAAGTGTCATATCATTACTTATCAAAAAAACAAGTGTACTTGAAAATTATACGGATTAAGTTGTACTATAACATATTAAATTCAAGTGGTACCAGGAAATATTTTTTTATAATCATATACTTTTATTCCCATGTAAGTAACGAATATCTGGAAGTAATTACTTATTAACACGTTATGTTACTACTATTCCAGCATCACGCCATCATAGAGCAATGGTATGATGAACAAAAAAATATTTTATGTGGATTTAATATGTTTTTTTAAATATTACACCAATATCTTAAGAGCGTCTTAGAATATAGGTCAATCTCCTATTGATATTAAATTCAATTTTATTTTACGTGTATTGAATGAAAGCAGATGGCAGTTTTTCAATGAACCCACTCTAGATTAAAAAATGTGGGACAACACACAATACCCACTGTATAATAAAAAAATAATATACATGTATACATAATATAACATACACTTTTTTATCGTGAAGGTGGTGAACAACGTGCTTTGTAATTGTCATACGTTGGCAAACCGATAAAAAGTGGCTGCTATCATACAAAGTACTAAAGTTTTGCATTAAAGGACACTCCTCAAATCACGCCTTTCGGCAAGACTTTGAGAGTGTTGATTTTTTTAGACTAAACTTAATGGGCAAAAACGTTTTTAAATTTTAAAAAAACTATTGTGTGTATAAAAAATTTCAATAGTTTTACTAACAGCTTAGAAGTAGACAAATGTAGAAAAATGGTGTTATCATATTTTCACTTATTAAAAAAAACTTCTATAACTGTTTGCCGTTCACGTAAAGAAATAATTTGAAACTGAAATTATTTAAATTATTAATCACTTGTCTATTCCGGTTTTATTGATGCATTTAATAATACACCGCAAATAACTACAACTGTATCCGGTGGTTCAAATTATCAATTCGGAATTGGCGGAAATAAAATCTATTCCCTTCAGTGGACGCATATACACAGTCAAAGTGGCCGATTTATGGATACTTTTTTCAATGGATATATATATTAATTTACTTTAATTGGAGATAAAACTAAAATGTAATCTGTCGAAAAGTCATTTACGTTTTCAATACCTCTTGCACGTTAAAGTTATTTATGTTATATATATGTGCACCAGTTAATTACACTAATTATTCCGAACCAAAATTAAAACGTTTGATATTTTTTCTACAAAATTTAAAAAAATGACGCATAGTCGTAATGTGACGCAGCTGCTGGTTTCTGACTTTGACTGACATAGATCGAACGTGTTTAATTAATTGCCTTCACTTTTGGAAAAAAACAAGTAAATGTTTCGCAAACGCATGAAATAATCCATAATATAATAGTACCGTTTAAAAAATCAGCAAATATGAGTAAATATATACACGTAGTAAGCTTTTTGACATTAATATAATATAATATCGTATTTAGTGCAATAGCAAAGCCAGGGTCGACCAACTATTTGAATGTAACGTCATTTATAGAGGATCGCGGCCGTGCGGATCGTGATCCAATCAAAAATGAATAATTCACCAAATAAAAATGTTGCAGAGATACTATAGATACTGTAATAATAAATAATCTGAGTATGTCTCGCTTGATATCCGTACTAAGTGGCAATGAAAATTTAATGAACAAATTTTGTTTCATAAATTTTTGATACTTTTTTACGCAATTTTTTATACACGGCACATTGTGGTAGCTATATATCGCTTAAAAAAGAATTGGGTGTACTTAACTATGTGATCGGCTTCATAATATTAACAAACACACCCATTTCGCGGTTTAGTCAGATAAGTTTATTATTTTCACATAAAAGTAAAAAAAAAATTATCGCCATTTTGATTGTAACCTTTTAGTTAACAATAAATAACAACTTCATATTCAATGATTTTGATAGTTTATTTATGCAAATTTCATTTTATCTTATATATTGGATTTTTTATAGCCAATAGAACAGAAGCTTGGTATTTAAAAACTCTTACAAAAAACTGTAATAATATTTATCATACAAACAACTATTTTAAAAACATAAATACATCTAACGTTTACTCAATCTCTACGGCCGAGAAATTAATCTGCAAAGTGGGTATAATAAGACGTACAACACAGGAGTCTAAAATATTAGATAAAACACAATAGTCTCAGACATGACTGTAGAGTCGTTAAAAACACATGACTCCGATTCCGACATTGATCAACATTACGATTCCGACTAAAAATAATATGTTGTCAAGTTTCTTTCCTACCGTTCCTATTTATGAGAAATAAAATTAAGAATCAATCAACCAATCCGGCAAATAGCCAAATTTTTCATTGTAAACATGTTATCGAAAGAAATAAAAATTATATAAGTTCAAGCTTTATTTATTTGAATTTATGCTTAAAAATATAATAGCTTGTATTCAGAATTAAGTTATTAAGGGCGGAAAATAATCGCTCTACGGTTACTTAAGTTGGCGGCAATTCTGTATCTTATATGATTTCTGGAGACTGCTGTATTGTCAGTTCAGCATTTAAATTATAAATTCGGTCAATTTTTCCACTGTTTTCAATTCATAGAATAAAATCATTATTTTATTTTAAAATACAATGTCTCTTCAAGGATGATTTGTTTCCTCTTGTGCATTGATATATTTATTGAAATATTAAATACATTATAGTATAAAGATTTCGCTGAATATATAGCTCAACTGGCTTATTTACTGATGGAGCATTAAAGTTGATCAGAGACGTTTCTCAAAAAGGAGAATTAACGTTCGCTTATAATTAATGACACTCCCAAGTGGCAATGAAATTATAGTTATAAATATTCATTTATTATTCAAAATAAAATATTAGATAGAGTTAGAGCCCAATCCAGGAAAGAAAGCAAATTCAAAAAATCATTTTTACTTCACTTTTTAATAAATTAAGATATATATAATAATATCGCTAGATGATGATACAACAGAATACATTACCGTCATATCGTAATAAATTGAGCGTTTAGAATTCAGTTCCTGCAAAATAGACAATTTGGAATTGTGCCATCGTTTATGCCCCGGCTGTGACATATTGATAAATTTTATCAGTTAGATACCTAGCGAAATTATAATTTGGTATATAACCAAGGTCGACCTTTACATTGAAGTACAAAAGTAGTACACATCCAAAACAGGGACTTCTTAAACTATGCAAATTTTCAACAGTGATTCGTTTCAATAAATAATTTTCTAAATCTACTGTTATTGGTATATACATAATTGAACCAAAAATTTAGCTTAATGTGAAGTTGGAAAATTTATTCTATTAATCGATTAAAGTTTTCCTATATTTAAATAATAATTATAAGTGAAATATGTAAAATAGCGATGAAGTTTACTTACAAAATTGTGTTTTAATCTCTTACTACACTGAAAATTTTTGGCGTTATGGTCAGAGCGCATGATTTTCTTTTTTTAATATGCTTTTAGCATTCGTATGGAATTGGTATTCTACGTATGCCTTTTTGGAATAATCAGAGCTGTGTTCTTTCAGCAGCAAATTAAATGCCATCATTAGGTTCAGTGAGACGATGTTTCCAATCATCCATACATTCCCCTTAAATTTGTTTTATGCTCATTCTAGATCAGTGATACTCATGTAAATTTTTACTGTGTAAATATCTCGCAGCCGCACCAAATTATTTTAAAAAGGCAATTTTTTAAAATATAAATATATTATATATTATGAAATTGTTAGCGGCTACAGCAAATCCTCCAGTGGCCGCACATGAAAGACTGTTTCTACCAGATTACCGAAAGCTGAAATGCAAAAATGATTCGGTCATCTTTTACCGCGATATCGCAGTTAAAAATCAAAAAAACTTTTTCGTTTTTTTATATTTAATATTTAATTCGAGCTGCCTTTTTGAATCCTTAT
The DNA here is from genome assembly GCA_028555115.1 of Himalopsyche japonica. NCBI lineage: Eukaryota > Metazoa > Arthropoda > Insecta > Trichoptera > Rhyacophilidae > Himalopsyche > Himalopsyche japonica. The sequence continues at coordinate 682,757 of JAHFWJ010000145.1, forward strand.
TCATACACGCCAATGTAATGGTCTGATCACAGTGGCTATCCTCGGACAAACAAACTGACCTATCCATTCATCTTACGCAACTTGTTTGTTTTCATTCTCCCAACCGAAATAATCGCTGAGGCCAATTTCACGGCGTGAAAATATGAGACAGGTTGAAGATTTCACACGGCACTCCCAACATTTTGCAAGTCATACGGACAGAAATAAGACACAAATGTGATAAAGACTATCGGCACCATATTGTGTTCAGCGGCTAGAATTAATTCAATGAAGGAAAACTTCATTTGAACGTAATAATAAAGTGTCTCTTTATTGCTTGTAGAAGACATTGAATAATATTATAATGATTACTTCAACGAGGCTCCCACAGCGAAATCCCACGTAATATGCTGCCATAAGTCAGACAGGAATGAATTAAGGAAGAGATTTAATATCATCAAGTTATTATTAGTGTAGGTTATGTTTGAAATTCCACTGCTTGGGTTGGGTTACTTATTCACTTTGTTGTCTAAGAAAAGAACCACAAATAATAAAATGTAATGAGAAATTACCAAAAAGAATTTTACATTCAACATTTCTTAACACAAATGTATTATAAACAATTAATGAGCTATTCACCAATCAGCTAATTTGTTTAAGAAATAATCCTGAAAATTTGTCCATTTCCACAATATATTTTATATTCAGGACTGGTTTCGCTCATCACGAGCGTTATCAACTGATATTTAAAAAAATAAAAACGCATGTTTAGTAATTATTTTTATTTACAGAATATTTTATGATCAAGACCGGTTTCGTTTTACATATACGTTTCTACATACGTCACAAGATTGAAAAGATTACATCCAATGATCAAACTATACTAAAATATATTTTTCTGAATGAATCTTAAAAATATTCTACAAATTGGTATTGCATATTCTGTCAATCAGGACTTTTATGGAGAGTTTTTGAACACACATGCACACTTACTGTTGTGTACTACGTGAGAAGTCTAATTTTCTGAAACATTTCAGCACAATTATTTTTCAATGAAAATTGGCTTCAACTAGTCAGTCACATAACCAGCCGTCAAAAAGCGTAAGAATAGAGTAATGAGGTTAACACAGATGTAATAGTTGGCCAGGCGATCTCTCCACAATCCCTTTTCAGGATCGGGTATCCATGTTGTCGCATACAAATTCATGCATAAATTGAAAAGTCTTCAGAATGAAAGTTTCCATTTACGATAAGAAAACTTGAAAATACGAACCCGTAAGACTAAAACCCTAGACAGTAATACATTTCTAAATTGGGAATAACAAAGTAAATTTATAATAGTCTTTATCCGGAAATTCAAACCCAGAAAGGCGAAAAATCCTAAACGTTTGCTACTCGCTTACAGGCCCGGTTTGAATACTAAAATTCGAATTGGGTAACGTTTTTCCTGTTTGAAAACTTTTGGCGACAGTGGCACGATATAAGTCCAACAACAAATATTTTTCAAATTGGCATAGTAATACGGGAATCAATCAATTGCATATTACTCGATAATATATTGTTGTTTCGAAACGGTTTGTTTGGCATAATTTCAACCGCTCGCATATCAAACAGAATATAATATCAGCATGCACAAGACGACGTGGCACGTTTCGAATTTCGATTGCGTTCGCTGAATATTTTACAATGCCTAGATATAAATAGTATTTCTAGATATGAGCAAATTATTTAATCAGCTACGCCTGAACGTGCACTGGATCTAAACACTTTAGTCAAACGGAAAATGAGTAATTTATGGTTATACTAGAATGATAATGCATGGTGATACAACAAATAATATTAAGGTATTAGTGGTTTACTAATATTAGCCAAGTATTTAATTCATTCGATAGATTCAACTATATTTCGTGGACAATTTCTAATGATTGAAATATGTGTTACCCCTAAGCTTATTGATTAACTAGCTTCATTTAGTGATCTTTATACTAAAAGAATCGGATTATTTCAACGTATATTTTTGATTCGAACCCTAGAAATGTTTATGATATTTAGAGAACAGGGTGACTTAATATTTGAAAGGGCGCGGAGAAACAGTTGTGATTATCAATTATTAAAAATTGCAATTTCGGTATAATAAATATTATAAAAAAATAAACCATAAAAAAACAGGAAAACACAAACAATAAATTGAAGATTACCCATCGATCATCATAACTTTAAACTGTAGTTTGTTTTAATAATAAAAGCATATTCAAAAATCAACTGTGAGATTTTCACTATTTCAGAATCGATCAAACGTGGAAATGAATATTCTAAAGCTCATTTGAAAGAAAAATCATTAATATTATGATATCAAAACAGTTTATTATTATTATTGTATAATCTTATTTTTTTTATACTGCAGCGTTCAGTAGAATAAAGAAATGTGAAATATCGATATTGCAATCCTTAGCTTAAATTTAAAGAGAGGTATGAGATTTTTTTTTAACATACTTTTAATTAATAACTTTTTGTGTTATCAATATACCCATGGGAAAAATCTTATAATATTTCCAAATCAAATACTCACATATGAATATCGTGCATGTTTTATATTGTACCATTAATAGTATCATGATAAGTTAACGAAAGGGTTTGGTATCGCCGACATGTGTCATGACATTGCTACTGTGACACGAACGAAATATTCAAAATAATAATCGATCACCTTGAAAAATCAAAGGATCCGCGCCATCATACAAATCTAACATTAAATGTTTGCTAATGCCTTAAATGCGTAATGAAAGGCAAGCTGACACATCGAACCCGCTGTCACATGCGGTAATTCTGAATTAGTCACGTTACGGGAGAAACAACTGAAGTTTCCCAAAATTTTCTCTACCTAAATACAAAAGAAGTTTGAGTATATTAGACGATTATGGCTCTGTTTTCTTTTTAGAAGAAAATAACTTTTACTAGTCAATTTTAGACATCAGCGCTTTCCTATATTTGGGTATGCTGCAAAAAGAAAACTCCATTAAAAATAAAAACATTTAGTCACAACCCTTTCTCGTTTTGAAGCACACAAAAATACTGATCGTGCGTGGAAACGTATATGTGTAAATTCGGCTACTATCTTTAGAATTGTCGTTTTACTACTCTTTAACACACGTTCATATTGATGACATTTTACCATTGATTTCACTATTTATTAAAATTAATAATTACAATAAATATTTTTTTTTTTTTAAATATGAATAAGATTATTAAAATTACGCTAAAAAGACACGAAAATCATGCACCATATCCAAAATGTCAATACTTTCCAAGTTTATGACATTTTATATACTACGCACAATAACTGTGGAAAATAGAAATGAAATCAATGTAAAACGCAAAGTTCGCAATTGTACGCATGGCTGCAACGAATGGACTTACGCAGAATGGTGTGTTTCTGTCTCACATATTTACACAATTAATATTAACATAAAATAATCATTATAAGCTCAAAATAAATGCGCATACATTTTATTGTTAATAACTAGTATTATAATGCACTTAAAATTTTGAATACCAACCTGATTTTGAATACCAACCGGTTTTTTTCTTGTAAGAAATTAGGATCCATCCCGAATAATCAATTATTTCAATAAATCAATACTTTCCAATTTCACTTTTATTCGTAATGTTTTAAAAAATAATAGTAGACCTGATGTTGAAATAGAAAAAACTATTTTTTCCAGAATTCGCCTCACGGTAATGGCGTCATACGTTTTGATTGTCTTTTGTGTGTATTCCTTAATAATTTATTACGACAGAATTACTCCTAATTAAATCTTCGCAGGTCCTTGACGCACTAAATACCACAGCAATGTCAACCTGTTCGCTAGATTCATAATAATGAGACCTTGATGTGCTCGGCGTTATTTTATACAATACTCGGTAGATGAATACAATATTCGATTTCTTTATCTATTTTAATTTCAATCTTAGATAAATTTTACATTTTTTATGTTTTAAGATCTATTGATTGAATTAAACATACAATCATCAATAAGGATCATGTAGAGGAGCGATCTACAGGCGCTTGTTTATTTGCTCGAGACTGGATTACGTAGGGCATGATTCGAGTCCAGGGTTGACACTTTCATAACACACATGTTATATGTATATATGGATATTTGATCGTTTGAATCGATTTGTGAAGAGATTGGGCTATGTACTAAAAGTCTTTTCCTATCCTATGGCTATCTGCTTACACTCTACGAAGAAGCGTTAAGTAACAAAATATAAAAACCTTTCGATTAAATATTTCATTACGAATCATATTATCTAGTTAACGTTCTGTCACCGTTTATTTTAAAATGGCCCCCCGATAAAGTTTTAGATTTTTTGCGGGCCCACATTGAATTATTCAAATCCTTTTTAAAGATAAACAAAAATTATATTTTTTCATCCGCGTTTGGTAAGAGTAGTTTCGTTATTACACATTTGAGAGAGCCCTCAGACGCTAAGCATCCGTTTATCTTACAATACAAGCTAGGTGGTGTGACCGTCGTCCTAACGATCAACTACCTGTTATCGTCAAAAATTGACTGTCAAGCATAGCGTAACATGGTGTAAATTAACGGATAGTTCATTATTAAAAGACGACAAAATATAATTTCACTGATATAAACCACTAAGAAATAATTATTTTTTTCCTTTTAGATCTATTTTTTTTTTAATTTGACCAGTTGGAAGAACTTGACACCGAATTAATTATGTCCAATTGCCTTGACCAAGATCAAAAAAAAAATGATTATTTCAAACTCATTCAGGTTGTTCATAGAACACCTCTGAGAATATCCATTCATAAACAGCGAAGAGGAATAATCGTACAATAAGTATGGATATATCGACCACGTGGGATTGGTCTAATCTCAGAAAAACTATAAATTAATATCAATCAATAAATGGTTGTCATACTAATGAATCCCATTTTTGATGCATTCAACTAAACCTTGTCATTATTTTTTTTAAATAATCCTGGTGCTGATTTCAAAAACGGCCAACGTTTTGGAGCTACGGAATGCGCCAAATAAGAAGTTTGTGAAACCGTAGCGAACAGCAATGCGTGCAAAGTTGAGAAGATATTATATATATTCAGCCTTGTTTCATTTCAATCATGCACCTATTAATCTGTTAATGTAAGATTACGAAAACTCCCTGCATTTCTTCCAGTAAGTCGATATGTACAACTTACCTGTAAGTTTTCAAGGGTTAAATATTGTATATAACACTTTTTCGATCGGCTGAAAACGACTGTGATGAGTGACGCAAGTCCTGATCATTAAATTAAATTGTAATTCTCAAAGAATTTTTTAAATAAATTTAAAGTCTTTCTGCTTGGAATCAACAGGTTGTTAACGCATGGTTTTCATCATATTAAATGAAATGATATCTAGAGATTACATATATTATATATATTATATAAATAAGGAATTTTCACTCTTAATATGAACTATTAAAGATTTTCCATGCGAACTGTAGCACTCAGTTAAAGACTGAACATAATATATTGAAACATACTTAGCAAGTTAGCTACGTACGTAATGCAAGGTCTGGGAATACAAAACAAAAATCGTCGGAGTGTCTTTGATATTTTTGTTATAAAATTGAACCTTTTTTTATTACAATCAAAGTTGTAATGATAAAGTCAGAGATTTTATCGCGACAACTAAATACGTCGTTGCTTTTAAAATATGGATTCCTATGTATACAAAGTACACAATATATACTTGAGAAGAATCTAAGTTTTAGTACATTGGACTCGATTATGGAATTTTCCGACGATTACGAAATCGGGAGATTTCTCGAGCCAACACGCATAATAAACAATACAGTCTTATAATATTGAGTATAAATGATAAACTCACTATAATAATATGACTATATACAAATTTATTTACGCTATAAATTCTTATTTTCAAATTTGTCATTACAAATCAAAAAAAATAGAATAAATATATAATTTATGATATCGACTGAAGGTGCATGTTTAAATTTCAATATCAAATCTAATTTGTTGAAACTTTTTACGATTCCACATGCTTTGTCACTAACGACCCGGGTTTCGCCTTTTGGCACCTTCATACATTCTATCACATGGATGCATCAGAACTGACGTCAGCCTGAAGACGCCAAAAGGCGAAACTCGGGTCGTTAGTGACAAGGCATATGGAATCGTACAAAGTTTTGACAATTCAAATTTGAATAAATATATGATTTAAAATTACATCATACACAATGTGTCCAAAAAATATATTTTTTAAGCCATATAAACTTGATGAAAAAAGGAAATACAAACATCAATGCCCGATGTCTTAAATAATACATAAAATTTGACTTTGAAATTGACAGAATTAAAACTATCTAGTAATATCATTAAACTTTATTTGAATCCATTATAAATATATCAACATTGGTGATTTAAATTTTGTGTTTTATTTTACAGTCATGCGTATTAACATTTTTTTTTTATTTACAACAGTTTTTAGTACTATTTCCACAACATATTTTACGAGCAAAACCGTTCGATATCATGCTCGTTATATTGTGTAAATAGTACTAAAAATGTTTTTAATATATAAAATATTATGCTCTCCAACAAGGCATGACAGTTAACACATTAAAAGTGATACTGAGTTGAACACATATAAGCATGTTTAATGAAAATGTGATTTAATGAAAAATCAAGTTTGCATTTTGTTTTTAACGAATGACATAAATGAATGTTCTCTTCAATTTCTTTTCCCTTTTGGACCGTCAACTCTGTAGTACCATTTTGGTCCTTCCTTTTGGAATATTACACTGACAAAACCATTGAACAAATCCTATGTTTTATACCATTTTTTTCTGACATAATTCATTTGCAATTACCTAAGCATTGCTAATTTCTAATAATTTACATTATATAATAATTTTAATTAATTTATAAGATATATATATAATAGTTCTTAACAATGAAAGTTTTATTAATATATATCTCATAAATCGTCCAAGCAAAATATATCAAAACGGCATGTATAAAAACTTGTTGCAAATTTATCAGGAGAATTTTCGTTTATATAAAAAGGAATTGTTACAAATGGTATATATATTTTGCAAAATGCTCTCTTCTATTCTGAAAAAAATATTTAATTCTGCATAAACCAATGCCATTTTTACAGAATTTAACTGCTGATAGGAAATTGTCAAATGATAAAATATTGGAACCGATTAAATATCACAACTTTTCAAAGGGAAATTCGTCGCCCCGTGACTTATATTACTATGTTCGGTTTGAATTATGGGCATGAACTTTTCATACTGATATAAATTTGTTTTCGTATAAAAATTATCGGTTAACTTAATTTCCGTGTATAAAATTTCAAATGTAGAAATTTTGTACGATTCCACGTGTTTTGTTAGTACCTTCTCGGGTTTCGCCTTTCGGCATCAGTTCTGTTGCATCCTTGTGCCACTACCTGAAAATGCCGAAAGGCAAAATCCGGGTCGGTAGTGACAAAACATGTGGAATTATACAAAGTTTTCATTACTGCTTGAAATTGAAATTCCATCAAGTATCTTCAGTCAATATCATAAATGCATTTATAATTATTTAGTTTTTTCTAACTAGTAATTTTTAACGGCATTCAGTAAATTATTGGGTGCAAAAAGAGTAGCATGTTCATTATATAAAATATCAGAGGAACACATGTTTTTCAGAATCAGATACAAATATGAATATATTTAAATATGCAAATCACAACTCGACGACTTTAACGTTTTGCCGGTCGCCGAAGCCTAGCTCAATAGAAATTTCTGCTATTCTGCAACTAAATATAGGTTCATACAATAAGGAAAAACTCGTCTTCCTTGATGTAAAATGATCTGAGTGACAATATTTCCTTGTAAAAATTAAGATTAATGCACACTTTCTGTCGCCATGGATGTTTTCCTATTTTTATAAAACATGATTTGAAGTTATAGAAAGTGAATTACGTGATGAATTTATATGAAACATTGGATATAAAATGACATCAGATAAACGTCATACCGGCAAAACAGTCGGTCGCACTTAATTTATATACCAAGAAATGAAAAATTATTTCGTATAAAGAAACGATAAAAACAATTTTCATAGTTTACTTAATTGGATTAAATTTTATATCGGCACACATTTTAAAATTGATTATTTTTTTTATATATTTCACTTTTATTAATTTTTACTTCATGTCTTGATACTCCGATGATTTGAATAGATTATGTACCTATTTTGAATTGATATTAACCCCTCACTGCCAATGTTAACAATATCAAAACAGCTCAAAGAAATAATTTGTCTATCAAAATATATGCTGATTTCACCCGATAATCTTCATAAGTTAGTTTAACACCAACACTTGTAGATTAATTTTTAAAAATATTCATCGTTGTAATATTATTCCCTTGACTTAACAGGAAGGGGTATAAAGACTGGACACCTTATTTTTACTGTCTATCTATCTACATTAAAATATATGTTTTTCAATTTTATCAATATACTGTAAAAAAAAATAAGTGCATTTTAATAGTATCAAAACATTAGTCAATTTTTTTAGCGAAGAATTATATAATAACACGAATTTGGCTAAAGAATACGTTTTTGCATATTCTCGAAACTATTCAAATTAATTAGAATTCGTTAATTAGAATGTTCCACTCGGTAAAGTTGTAACAAGGTACGAATGCATTGTTTTTGGTATACAACGTATTCCAGTTGGAATCTAATTGGGCGTAGTAATTACGAATTTGTTGATTGTTTCGGAAACGTGTTACCTTCTCCTTTTACTATCTGTTAATTAAGCCAATTTTTCACATTTAATTCAAATTATCAAGTAAATTTTATTGTTAGTGCTTTTAATCTGCGAAAATTGTGTATTTTCATGTGATACAAGATAGAAACCGTTGATACGTTATCAAAATTGGTAATCTAGAGTTTGACTTATCAATGAAATGAAGTGGACTACCATAAGAATGTCAGCGATCTCATTTAAATTCTTGTGAATTGGTAAACAACCATACACTTGTGCATGTTATATTATTTATAAACACTGGCGACAACAGCTCGGTCGAGAGGGCATTGTAGTATAATATACAATACAAGGTTTATTATTAATGTTTTATTCAAAATAAGAAGTCATCACACGGCCCACAGTCATGTAGCTAGGCTATCTATCCACACGCAGGCGGTTCTATTTTTAGATCGCACGACATACACAAACGTAGCTTTATTTAATACATTATCGCCGGCTACCAGCAACAGTCGGCGGAGGCGGCAGGAAAACAGCGTGCGCTCTCTCAAATAATCGTATCCTTCCTATCGCATTCCTTTATAATAAATATCGTAATATTTCCCGTCCATGATAGTTGACTTACCTATAGTGAAATACCAGTTTAAAAACCTTCGTTTCGGTGATGGCACACAAAGTTAACTTTTGACAGCTACGCGCGCACGTTTGACAGTCGGTTTCGCGCCGTTTCCGCCATATTGGCTTCCGCGGTTCATCCCGCGGGATGTTCACGTCGCATACTTTTTATAACTTCGCGAAAAGTTTGGAGCAGGATACAGGATAACAGAAATTAAAAATCGAGCGCTGCTAGCGCTATCGCGACCTCAGCGTGTAAACACGGTCGACCGCCACGCTCGGCCATTCGAGCCAAACTGGTTCGAAGGCGCCATCTCTACGTCGCTCTATGAACGCTTCTTGCCTCCATCGCAACTTTTTGACGAAGTAACCGTAATCTCCTAAATTTAGCATACACGTTCAATTTATAAACCCTTTCAGAGCCCAGCCTCAAAAACCCAATTACATTCCAAAGCGCAAGATTTCAATTCCCTGAATACCTAATTGTAAATTATTATAGCTCAGCTTTTTTGGTTTAAATTTTCGCCAATAAATTATCAATTACGACATCGAAAGCATAATTATACGAGATTTATTTTTAAACATATTGATACTACAATATGTTCCGAAAAGATAAATGTCTATATATATTTATATATATATACATATATGGCTTGGACATAAGCGACCCGTCATTTGGTTCCGTATACACGTGTTATAGGCGCAGAAAAATTAAGCGACCGTTTATTGCAAATCTTTGTTGTTGTACAAATACGATAGCATAGAAGCCATCACGTGTTCAAACTTTGAAAATTTACGCGCGTCTAAACGGCAAGAATATAAGCCTTTAGGGAACATATCAAACTAGTACTAATTCCCACACACTTTGTTGTAACATAATATTTAATATCAACGCAAAATTTATTGAATGTAACGCGTATTCAGAATGAATATATATATAATATATAAATCTCAATACATATACAGTGAAACCTCGATTTTACGTTTTCCAAGGGACCAAATAACGGTAAATGCGGGAAAGCTTCAAATAATAATAAACAAGTAAAATCGTAAAAAAACATTTATTTATTAGTTACTTGTACATACTGTATATAAAATTTATTTCTTAAAAAAGTCTTTTATGTAAGTTTGCTTCTACGACTTGTTACTAAACTTGTGACTAAAAGTTTGTATGTACGGGAATCATTATTACTATGAATTTTAAACAACTGCAAATGTATTTGCATCATAAACAATAATACGCGTGTGGTGGATTTCCACCCAAAAAATAGCACATGCGTCCAATGCGTTACGTCTAACATGTACAGCGGATTCCAACGTATCTATACACAACACCTGCACTCGGTTTTGTCAAACTTGCTTGCCGAGATACGGAGAAATATGCAATAAAAACGGTCAATCGGGATAATATTTGTGACGGGACCAAAATATTTAGACGGTTTATCGAGGAAATCGGGGAATCGGGAAACGGGCAATGCGAGATTATTTAACATTGTTCTTATGGGAGTTTGACGGGACTATAAAAAATAAGCGTTCCAGCCAGGAAAACGTATTATGCGAGAAAGGTTGATCGAGGTTCCACTGTATACATTCTTTAATTCATAACATTGATCTGTTGACTCTAAAATCATATTCATTTGTTCGTCATTTGAATTTCTTAACATATATTTTATAATCTTTTCACCGTTAGATCAACATAATAGGATTCGGGATTATTTGACAACACTCCAAATAACTTTATATACTGACGTTCAACATTTTTTTTTTTTGAGAATTGAATGATTGCCATATTTAAATTAAGTATACCAAATATTATCTATGAATGTGTGATTACTTTTTAAAATACATCCATATATTTTTCATCGTACTGTGTTGGCGTATAGCTCAATGTTCGCATTAGATTCCGATAAGAATATAGTTGTTAAAACTCGTTTTAGGATCGTTCTACCGTTATATTGAAGTTATTATTTGTAACCTGTATTGATTTATGTGACTTAAATTTACAAACCAGTATTAAAAATTTACAAAACATAATCAATTTATTTGTGCGGTTAAAAATAAAAATAGCAAAATTTATTATTTTTTGATATTACCTTGCAATTCATTTGAAAGTATAGTAACGCTCTTTTATTTTATTTTTATAGTATTTTTTTTCAATTTAATTCAAATTATCGTCGGTAATTATTTTTTGTCATTATTGTATGCCATTCTATACCATATACATAACTGCAATATTAACCTTCAAAAATTTGAACCTCGTTCCTTTTGTCTTGCGATATTCAAATCAAAGCATTGTTATTAGCCACGTCCGCCCTTAATGTGAATCTCATACAATCCTAATAAAGAATCAGATCTTAACAGAAGTTGTTTAAAATAATTCAGTCAATCGACCCCTATCTTTAGAGCTGATACTAATAAGATAGGAAGACTATCTATGAGGAAAATATCACTAACTAGCTATTTTCTCTCACCGGAGTTTTCAGGAATAGTAGAACGTTACTGAGAAATAAAAGAAAATATTTCGATTGTTTCTGTTTATGTATAAGGGCCCTACACTAAATATATAAAAATCATTAGTCTACGACTACGTGATTGAATTATGTATCGATTAATAATAATAATGATTGATATTTTCTATATTTCATCATAAACGTAGCCGTCGAGCTTTCTTACAATTAATCCATGCGTGTTTATTTAGTGTATGTATATGTTGAGTTGAAAAAAATGAAAAAAGGTCCAGCGACATCTATTTACCAGGAAAATACATTTTTTCAGTTATGCAGCTATCACAAATCTCGCGGGACCTTCTCTCTAAAGATATTCATTTGTTCGCGGTGTTTTTATAAATAATTTATACGTATAAAACATTAGTTTTTGAAAATTATTTGCATATTGGTAAGTTAAATTTAAAACAATGTTCATTGAAGCAATCTCACACATAATAATAATTAAAATTTAGATGCACAATCAACCTTCAATTAATACGGTTTATAGGTTCCGTGCAAATTGACAATATTTTGATCGGGGCTCAACATTAATATATTCTTTGGGATTGGGTTTCGATTTGGTTATTGCAAAATATAAAAAAAAAGAATTTTACCCTTTTGGGTCAAAGGGTAATATTTTTGACAGGTCATAATCATATCTGTCAAAATATGCATCCCTTGTTTGTTTTCTACGGCAAACTTTTGTAGGGGTAATAAGCTCACTAAATCAAACTAAATATTTATGCATGTATTATTATATAAACATGTAACTGGAATTTGGGGATATTTATCGGGGGACTGCTGTACCTTCATACTCGTCAGTATCTTTAAAATGTCTTAATATCTAATCAAATGCAAATTAATAAAAATATTCATTCTGTTTGTAAAACCATTGAATATACAAATATTAAACAATATTTTGAAAAACGTCATCATTACTTTTCTCGTTTTTTAATTAGATTTACTCGTAAAATGTATGCATGTAAATTTTAATAGATACTTTACATTATAGCTTAAGTTCCAGACTGTATATCGTTTTATATTTTAATAAGATTACAAGAATATTTTTCGTTTCTCAAAATAATTGGTGACGCCTAGTTTTATCCATATAGTAAAAGCACATAATTGTTTTACGTCTCCTAGTTTTGAATCGTAACTTGCTTACATACTTTTGCAAAAGACTATACTTTGACCTATAATTCTAAAAACTATAGCAAAAAATTAAAGAAAGATAATAAATCCAAATGACCATTACAAACAAAACAGTAGTTTTTTTTAGGTAATTTCGGAACCAATGAAAATGCATTTGTGTACCTCTGTTAAAATTAAATGCTGCATGAATTCTAATTTCATTTGATTCTCTGGTCGATATAAAAAAAAGAAAATTATTTTACATAAAAGTAATTTATAATATATTTAAATCGTAGTGACATTTTTAAATACTTGCCTGGCAGACGGGTCTTGACATTTTATTTATCAGATTTGGTTTCAATAATATTACGTGTTTTATATATCCATACAATGCAAACATTATTCATTTAGAACAAACACATGTATATTAATTAGTCACAGATAAAAAAAATGTACCATTGAATATTTTTTACAGTCAATGTGTTTGTTATATCCCTACTCATGTGATGTCTCTTCTTCTATAATCAAATATTCTTTATTAACTGTAAAAAACTTTTAAAATGAAGAGTTTAATATTAATGCGAAATTGAAACCATATCAGAAAAAGAGAACATGGTTAGTCAATTGAAAAATCATGTAATTATTTTTTTAAAGACTTCTTTTCCATGATATTCTTTTAATACATCATATTACATTCACTGCTGTTGAAATCCTTTTTGATATCAGTACACATATTACGTTGGAAGGACGTACCACTTGCATTAACATGTTTTTAAACTGCCTTGAAGATTTGCTTTTTTTACAACTCCCACTATGCTTCGATATTGAATAGCCAAGAATGGGAAGCTGTAATGGACCTTAAAGTAAAACTGAGTTCAATTTTTAACATAACTTTAATCTTAGAATCTGTAACATCAATAAAAAACTTGCATTGAATATTTTATTCGGTGAAATTTTGAATTCTGCATTTTCTTAACCTTAAAAATTATATCTATTTTTATTTTTACTTATTATTATAAATCCTTTTCTAAGAAATGTATAGAATGATTCGGTTAGATTTGCTTTTTGTAGCATCATTATTTTACGCTCCAGTGTTTTCACGTAAATTAATTGATCATTTCTCAGAAATGATTGAAAACTCTGCCATGCACGTTCTGATAAATTTGCTACAGAATGTAAGTAGCTTAATCTTAAATATGTTTTGTATAAAATAGAATAATAAATCAATTCTTATTCTTAATTTTTTTTATAATTTGAAGAGATAACGCATGTGTTGTGTAAAAATGTATTATGTAAACAAACCTTGACTGATAAAAGCATACTATAGAGTATTGTTTTTTTATTGACAACAAACTTACCACGTGTACCACAAAAAAATCGCTTAAATTCCCTTGTATTTCAAATATTAAAACAATTTACAACGGTGCGGCCCATATTTATTTATAGATGATAATAATAATTACCGGCTATGTAATTGTGAAAACTTTTATGATACTTAGTTATTTTTGATATAATATTTTTCTAAGCTTTTCTTTCGCCTATTAAAAGTTTCGTTGTGAATTTTTTTATTGAAATCTAAAAAGTATCGATCTTTTTTAGCTATTTGTGATCTAGATTTCATTATCAGAGCTCAGATCATTCAACCGCAACTTTAAGTGCCAATAAACTTTGAGGTTTTTCCCTGGCGCCATTTTTATTTGAACCTGATTTTATTGCCATAGATCTGTTATGTAACAAAATCTTTTGCGAACTTCAGTTTCGAGGAAAATAAAAATTCGATCAATTTGTCGTGACTAAGAGACAAATCGATGCGGTGCTGCACTCCGGCTTACATTTACTGTCATTCAAAAGTAAATATAACAAAATTCATAGAAATCACTCAGGTACATACTAAACGTTGGATGCTTAGTATAATTACACCTTGTAAATAAATGTGAAACAAGTTTCTTTAACAGACTCTTCTCTCATATTTATATTTAATTGACATTTATAACATTGT
Organism: Himalopsyche japonica; assembly: GCA_028555115.1. Classification (NCBI taxonomy): domain Eukaryota; kingdom Metazoa; phylum Arthropoda; class Insecta; order Trichoptera; family Rhyacophilidae; genus Himalopsyche; species Himalopsyche japonica. The sequence continues at coordinate 697,762 of JAHFWJ010000145.1, forward strand.
TAGCGTTTAATAAATTGCTGACAATAATAAAATTATTATTCTTTGTCATTTTTTCGATCACTTGTTCAATGGAGAATCACTTGTTTAATGCACATTGGAATTAAATAAAGCACAGCTCAAAATTTAACCAATCATATGAGAACAAGGTTATCCCCGAATTCTCCGTTATTTTAGCACCGACGTAGGATGAGTTCGTTAAATAATTATAAAGCACTCCAGCAATCAAAATTCGGATATGCTATTTCAAAGTAATTAATTGTCCTTGAGATAAATTTATAGCATTATAATGTAAACCATGACTCGTCAATCTACGTTTGGATACTAGCCAGATTAATGTTTAATAATAACCATTTATATTATTGTAAGACTAACGATATTTAGCCAAAGATAAAATAAAATGCCTACTCCAAGAGAAATTGCTTATAAGTCCTTCCTTGATTACTAGCAGCAACTAGATTTTATTATAGATCAAAATATTTTCGTATAATTACATTTACATTATAAGATCTCTAATGAATGTATTATAGTAATAATATATAAGTGGAGATAATCTAGCATATTGTTTTGTTGTTTTGTTATTGTAATGACCTGTACTTCTTCCTACAAATCAAGAATTATCACTTTGTGCAACTGCAAATAGGAAAATCACATGTACAATAGACCTCATGCTATATGTACAGATTGATACTATAATATGCTATAAGAATACTACGCTATAGGAAACCAGGCACTCATACAAAATTTAAAGTTAGATTCATTCAATTTTAATGTGTGCGTTGTCTGAAATCAGCAAATCAACAACTATCACATTTGAAATGACATTGAATCTTCTAGGGAAATCAAGGAAAAACAGCCACTGACAAAAATTTGTTCAATGCATGTTTATAAAATATGTATTTATAATATAATAAATTATGGTAATTCTAATTTTACCTTCAATAATTACCGTTTTGTAAAAAAACTACGCTGTAGGGAAGACTGCTATACAGATAACTGCTGCATACACCATGGGAAACTTCTCTATACGGGGGGTTTACCGTTTCCACAACACAACATGCCTCGTGTTTTAAATTCTTATATAATACATGCTAATATGATTCTGCTGTTCATCACTGTACACTGACAGCAAAGAAATGATTAGTAAAAAAATTAGGAAGAGTACAAACAGTCCTTTTTTTATGCGATTTTTTTGGACTGCACCATTACATTTTTTTACACGCTTCACTCGTTCTTATGCGATTTTTTCCCCAAATTTGTTTTAAAGAAGAAATTTATATATGATACTAGGCATGTACGTTTCATTATTTTTTTAAACAAAAAAATATGTGTATTTTTAAAACTTAATTTTGTAAAGCATTCCATTTTTTTAAATACACATACAATTGCCAAATGTTGACAAGTGTATCGGATATTATGCGAATTTATGTTTTAGGGTGTGTAAAGAAATATGATGCAATTGCGTAAAATCATGGGATGTGTGTCCGCTCGTAAACTTGTTTAAACACAATGCATTTATTAAATTCGTTAAATATCACTTTTCTCGGCCATAAATTTTACCACTTTGAATTATTGTGTCAAATAAATGCCCTCCAATAACGTCCAAATATTTTAAATGTTAAAAAATAAATGCGAACCGAAGATAAAAATATTACTCTTGAAGTAAAAACCATTTAAAAATAAAATAATTTACACTTGCGTGAGTATTTAAAAAAGACAGTTTAACTTGGCTTTCATACATATTCCGATATGCAAGAGTCCGAGCAAAATTCAGATTCATACAGAATTCAATACTTTCGTTCAAAAAATCGCAAACGATTACATTTCGCAACCGAGAGTGACAGCAGCGAATAATTCATATAAGTGAAAAAAAAATATTTTTAGTCTCATTAAATTTTTATAAGCAATAAAGACATGAAAATATATAATTTTTTCGCACGAATTTTAAAGAGCAAATTTTGGTTTTTCATACGTTTCTGGGACTTTTTCAAGGGATATTTTAATTTTTGGAACCAAATTGTCAAATTATATGAAAGTTGTGATTTTTTATGCAATTTTTTTTTACGCGCCGTTTTCTGGAACCAATGTATCGCGTAAAAAAGGTCTGGGTGTATTTTAAAATTTAAACCATCATATAATATAGATGAGAACTCACAAATTGCATTAATTTCCATAAATTCGGAAATTCTAGATATTATTTATTATTAGGTATTTGTTTGCAGCCCATAATTTAAAAAAATCAATTTTTATTGAGTTAAAATTTTATTTCCACAATCATATGTAGTATTACATAGTGTAATTGTAGTATAACTTCTTTTTTTTTTAAATTTTTAATGTGGTTCTTCTAGATAGTAGTATTAATAAAGTCTAGGTAGTATTAATAGGATAGCATAGTCACAAAAAGTCAAAATTCTATCACATATACCTTCATAAACAATTTTTACGAATCAGATCAAATCAGCAATCACCAACCTTTCAGAATTCATGGACCACAGAACTGCTTACCTCAACCACAACCACCAAAATTATCTCACAGATAACCAGCAGTTTTAAATTTCTTCTCCAAAGCATGTTATTCTGAAGTTAAAAGCTATAGTAATATTTTTTCATTTTTAATATATACTAATAATAGATGTCTCTTTTTGTGAATATAAAAGAAACTACATAACTATCAACAACATCAGTGCCAAAAATGTTATTCTTACCCATATTTCACAGTCTTCAAACGCAAGTATTAATTTGATTACCAAGCGACAGTACTGGAGGGTACAAACTCCACTCAGAAGACTAGTAAATATAATAAATAAAATGCATTTTCCTTATACACAATTATTTATTTAATCATTTTCTATGAATTTTATTTTATAACAATAAATTACTAATAATTAGGTCGAAATTGTCAACAAAATCAATGCAAAAAGTTGCTAGTTGATAAAGTGTTAATCAAAAGAAAAACAGTTTTACCTTACTATATTAAATTTATACCTTGATGTTCAATCATAACTTAATTTAAACCCAACAGGTTTATAAAAAGTAGAAACATTATGATAATTTTGTTTTAAATTTGACAATATTTCTTTGGTTCATCAAATTATTTCATTTTTACGTTAGATAGGTATATTTTTCCTTTTTAAAAAATTGTATGGAGTGTTATGGTTAGGTTTAAATTAAAATATTTCAGGAAGTAAAGTAATTGAATTTTCTATTAAGAAATTTCCTCAATAAAAATAATAAGTGCCGTTTCTATGAGATACTCATATCTTTATTATTAATTGTAATCGTGAAAATATCATTTCAATTGTTGTTTTTATTTCATATTTATTAAAATGAAATGAATGTACTGTAGACCTTTAAAAGTAAATGTCTTAAATATTAATTAAAGAATCAGAAAAAAAATATTGGTATTGATCATTTATCATGGAGGTTGGTTCGAGTCTCAAATTTTAAGTAAATTCTTCATTGGTATGAATGATTTTTAAATACTATTAAAAATTGTAAAAGATAACAACCTATTTGCAAACTCAGTGAAAATATTATATTATATGTGTAAGTACAGAATGTCTCTGAAGTGTGGACCCATTTAAATGAATAAAAATAATAAACAGCTAAAAGCTCATATTCAAAATAATTACTGCTTAATTTTTTACTTTTTATAATTGTGGATTGATTAAAAAAAATGGTTTACTGTCAACAGGTGTCTAGGTGTTAATATTTAAAAAAATGAATTACATCACAATATTTATTGCTTTAAAACAATATATCTTAAAACGCATACTTAAGAGACAGTCTGTAATGTATTATAATGAATTTGAACTTCTGACATATTTTCAAAGAATTATCTTGATTCTTGCAATTTCTCAAACACCTTACACTAAAGTAAACACATGCCTCAGAAAATGAATCATTAAAAATAATATCAGAAAACTATTCTTAAAGCCATATTATTTTTCTACTAAGGAAGCTCTACTGCAGATATTTATCATTCTATTAGTATGGTATATGGTAGGTATTCTAAGAAATTTTATAACAATCTTAATCAATGCGATAAAAATTATGCAAATTTATTTACATGTAAATATTTGATCTTGCGAAGTTTAGAAAAAGAGTTGTAAATATTTTTTAAGACTTTTGAAAGTGCTCAATCAAAACATACAATATTAAAAAAATGAAGAGAATAAGCACAGTTGCAATTGCAAATTCATTTTACTTTAAGTACACTAAATAAAGTTAAGTCCCTGCAATGAAGTATTTATCATTGAAATATATATTAAAAACTAAGATATGGCCTAAGCACATTTTTTTAAAATTTAGAAAGACTGAAAATAGCACGTAGGAAAAATTATAAGTTTACAAATTGGAGTATAGAAATTATTGATTTACCAATTACATTTTTTCAGTGTGAATTTATTTACATAAATATTTTAAATTAATCTAAAATATTATTTTGTATACATTTTAATTCACAACTCAATCACATTTCTCATAATATCTAAAATACTCTCTCCTACAAAGAATGAGTACTTAATTATAGATATATACAGTTGGATTAAATGAGGTGCCATAGTGGGATTGTTAGTTTTTCATGCAATGGAGAGTTGTTATTTTTTCCAAAATTTTAACTCACAGGGCAAAAACGGCCAATCTGATTAATAAGACTCGTAGCATAAGGCACTTTCGAAGCATACGAAAAAATTTTCTGTTTACAAATTACAGCATTTCTTAATATCAATAATGATCAGAAAATAATTATTTTGGGAAACAACTGACTAGGTGTTTCGGCCAAAGAAATTTTTAGATGTATATAAGCATAACAGATAAATTTTAGTGTCATCAAATAACAATTGCCATGGAATTATTTTTGAAGTATACACTTAATTAATTCACGTTAACTACTACTTACATATAAAAATATGAATTTTCTGATCATGATTAATTTGACGTTCTTTGCTTTGTTTCTGTAGGTACACAATTAAACCCAAACATACACTAGTATATTAATATTGATGTATAATGTAAGTATTTTTTGTATTGAATTAACCCAAGTATCTATCATTCATCATCAAAAATTTCTAATAAAACGATCAAAGAAAATAGTATTGCATTGGATATGCTAGTGTTCCTAATGACAAAACGCACTCACACATTCTGATAACAATTTGACTCTTAAAGTAAATCAGATCTTAATTAAATATTTCATTTTTGATCTGATATAACTAGGTCGGATTTGATTTTTGATTAAGATTTTAGCAGGCTATAAAAACCTTCTACTATACCTAAAAATTAAAGTTTTTTTGTCATTCTGAAAGTGTTCTATTTACAGAAAATAAACATTGTTAAATGTTAATTGTTATACCCATCACTACATGCAATAAAACATTGTTTATAAGAAAAATGTAATACAGAAAACAAATATTTACAAAGAGCTTTCATTCGACATGTCTTATTTTGATAAAAATAAACAAAATAAAACAAAATAAATCCTACTAAACAGCACCTTTCAAATTTATTAGCATACATATACATAAACAAAATTTTAAGAACTGCTACATAATCAGCCCAGTAATTTACAATTTTTTTTTTTACTTCATATAAATTAACATATTTTTTCACAAAACCACACTCAAGAGAGGGGGATTTTTAATATCGTTTAAAAACATGTGTATTATCATCATCCACGCTCTAATAAGAGTACATAATAACTGCTTTTAGTCATATCTCATAAACAATGTGTCAATACGAATTGAAATCCCAAACTAAACTAAATATGATAGGACTCCTAAAATAAAAAATAATATATAAGATAAAATTTTGTACATGCTATAAGAGCAAATACAATTGTCACATAAAATAATTGAGGGAAATTTGTAATATAAAGCAACATGAAATGCTGTTATTCTATACAAAATATTAAAAAAAATAATCTCACACATAATCTTATATCTGTAGTAATGGGTAGAATGATTCCAGAATATGGCTTCATTTATGTGACTCTTCATATTAATTCTCTATACATATCTTCAAGTTGTGGTTTAAAGTATGACTTGATTTGCGGCCTTTTTGATTTAAGGGTGGGTGTTAGAAGACCATTCGTGACTGAAAATGGATCTGGGTGCAAGTAAATATCCTTCACCTGAAAAACAATTTGCTGAGTTAGAACTGTAAAAATTTATGTTCACTAAAATGGAAACCACAGTAGTAAGTCTTTCTGGCAAACACACCATATATATCAACCAGTACTTTTTCATAACTGTTTTAGATTAGTGGATATTTGCCATCCTTCATTGAATATAAACTGTGTTTTGGAAATTCAAGTTCAGATTATATAAGTGTGTGATAAAAAAAACTGTTGTTTCTAAACAACTTTTCAATAAATTGTATTAAAGATCCTTACCAAAATCATTTTTTCACAGAAAATATCAGTCTGGCTAAGTAATTTTTTTTAAGCCTCACAGTTAACCTGGATAATTGCAAGTTTACAAACATTATGACAGGCCCATGTGACTGAAAATACAAACTTCATAACTTAAAAAGGTTTAAGGGATTATACACTATTTAAAAGTATTTTTTTTAAGTATGTGGATCGCAACAAACAATATTAACTCAGTTGAACAAATTTTAGTATACATCATTGATCATAAACTTACTTGTTCAAAACTGGACAGGCCACACTGTTTTCCCCAGGATAACATGTCTTGTAGGATAAGTTGCTTAATGTCTGCATTGTTGCACAGCACGGACAGAGTTCCAGGGATTTTATTTTCAAGGGCCCAACACTTCACTACATCAACGTCGGGAACAACGATCGCCACAATACAGGACTGCAAAATAAAATTGAGGTTCATTACTCAAGGTATTATATTATAATGTTGATGAAAGGAAATTTAGCATAATAAAAGACTGAGTAAATTATTCTAATTAAATGCAAGAAATATGGACTGAGTATTTAAGTAAAATTATAAAACAGAATATATTACATTTTTAAACAGTGATATCCATCTTTTCTGTGTGCGGCAAGAGAACAATTTGTGAATCATTTTTTAAATCTATTACATTGTTCACTCAATATGTAAACACATGCACTCTGGAAAAGATTTTTTATTTGACTTCATGCTTCCAGTAGATTAAACTAACACTAGCATTTGATATATTAGGTAATTCGGAAAGAAATGACCATTTTTATTTTGCGTCACTTTAACGTCAGTTTGTCAACGGTCACCGTTGAGTTGAGTTAGCACATCGTGATTGGTATCATTTTAAAGCTCTATTAGTACTCTTTCTATTTTGACGTTTTATATATTTTTTTTGCCGCTGTAGAATAATGCAGAAGCCTGAAATCGAAGAAACTCATTTGTGCCATATCATGCTGTTTTTGTTTGATAACGGATTGAAATCCAAAGAAGCCACTCAGACCATTTGCGATAATTATGAGGAAATCGTGAAGCTTCGACAGTGCTCTAGACGGCTTAAAAAATTTAAAAGTGGTGATGGGAAGATAACGGTAAACGATCATTTGAAAAGGCTCGGAAAAAAATAGGCAAGGAATTTGAGTACCACACCAACTTTCTCCAACGGCCTTGGATCAACGAGTAACCATTTGTGCTTCTCTATTGTCCAGACACGAAACGGATCCATTTCTCAGAAGAATTATTATAGGGGATGAGAATTGAGTCCTGCATAGTAAATTCTAGGAGAAAAAAACAATAGTTATCGGCAAAACAGATACCTTTAACTACTGCTCGGCCAACATTGAGCCTAAAAAAGTTTTTCCTTTGTGTTTGGTGGGATATTAAAGGAATAATTCACTATGAATTATTAAAACCTGGTGAAACCGTTACTGCAGAGGTTTATTGTGTCCAATAAGAACGTTTAAAAGAGCAATTGCTCAAAAAACGATCGGTTTTGGTCAACAATTAGAGGCGAATTCTTCATCACGATAATGCAAGACCGCATGCAGCAAAGATCACCCAGGATAAAATCAGAGAGCTGGATTTTGAAATTTTACCACACCCGCCATATTCACCTAATATAGCGCCATCAGACTACGATTTATTTACATCCCTGGAACATTCACTTAGGGATGAAAAAAAATTTAATGTGGAGCAGGTGAAAAATCACTTGGATTCATTCTTTAATGATAAACCACCTGATTTTTTCGAAAGAGGTATAAAAAAATTGCCCATTTTGTGGGAAAAATAGTAGAAATTGCAATTATTTAATTGAATAGTATGTATAGTTTATATTTAAAAAAAATTATTGCTTAACCGTTAGAATGCTACGCGGCGCAAAAGCGCTGCGATCGTTTGTATCGAAAATTGCGGAGCAGCGCAAAAGCGCTGCGAGTTTCAGTGTGTTTTCGGTGCTCCGCGGGAGTGCACGTACGCTAACCTCGCGCGTAATTTGTAATGAGAGTGCATTCTTATACATTTAAAAATAACTTTTATCGTTTTTTATATTATTTTAAAATATCACTGCTCGAAACCATCGTAAGGGAAACAAATCGATATGCTGCACAGTTTTTGGCCTCGCACACTGTATCGGATAATTCTCGAGCAAAAAAGAGGACGCCGACAACAATATACGAAATGAAAGCCTTTATTGCTGTCATACTCGAAATGGGAATAACGAGAAGGCCAACAATTAGTAGTTATTAGTAGCTATTTGTGCGGCAAAACATAATTGTTGAGCTATTTTTTTTTGATTTTTTATTTTCTAAAAGAAATAAAATACAATAATATTGATATCACTTTATGTTTAATAAACATTAATAAACAATAAACATTTTATCTTTATAATGCAAAAATAATTAATAAAATTGATTGATATTTGTCTAAGTTAGAGTGTTTTATTTGACACCATTATTTTTTCCTCTAAATTAATCAATATGTGTATAGCAATTTTCATTTATTTTTGCCAAAATTGCTTAGCACTAAAAAGTGGACGCCGACAACAATATACGAAATGAAAGCCTTTATTGCTGTCATACTCGAAATGGGAATAACGAGAAGGCCAACAATTAGTAGTTATTAGTAGCTATTTGTGCGGCAAAACATAATTGTTGAGCTATTTTTTTTTGATTTTTTATTTTCTAAAAGAAATAAAATACATTAATATTGATATCACTTTATGTTTAATAAACATTAATAAACAATAAACATTTTATCTTTATAATGCAAAAATAATTAATAAAATTGATTGATATTTGTCTAAGTTAGAGTGTTTTATTTGACACCATTATTTTTTCCTCTAAATTAATCAATATGTGTATAGCAATTTTCATTCATTTTTGCCAAAATTGCTTAGCACTAAAACGGTTAAATGAAAAAAATGGTCATTTCTTTCCGAACAACCTAATAATATACATAGACTTTCTACAATTTTTGAAAATTCTCAATGTAAATCAAAAGATTGTTGATTATTGAGGAACCTGGGAATGTGAATTATGTGGACCTATGCTTCAGATTTATACTGTATTAAATACTTAATATTAATATTAATTAATATTAATAAAATACAAAAATATATAATTATAAGTATTTGTGATTATCTTCTACTATGTACATATAGATCAAATTGAATTTGCACTTACGGTTATATTGATAAAAATAACACATCAATTAAAACATTAATAACAAAATATGTAAGAAAAAGCTGCAGTATAATTACCTTTAAAGATTCTCCGTGAACGAATACTTGCTCGACATATTGACTCCTAATGTAAATATTCTCTATTTTCTCCGGAACAATATATTCACCCTGGGACAGCTTGAATATGTGCTTCCTGCGATCAATGATTTTCAATGTACCATTCTGAAAACGATAAATAAAATCATTATTAAAACCCATTTCAGCATCCAATAATCACAAAAAGGAAAGATATTTTAACCATTGTTGGAGTGTGATCGCTATCCACAGGTTCATATATAAATAAGAAAGGTTAAATAACCACAAGATAACATATTTTACGTTAATAAGGACAGTTTTAAGCATTTTCACAATAAAGCATTTTGAATATATAGGATAAAATATTATTAGTTATTTATGATATCGACTAAAGGTGCTTGATAGAATTTCAATATCAAATTTGAATTGTTACAACTTTGTACAATTCCACATATTTTATCACTAATGACCCAGGTTTTGCCTTTCGGCATCTTCGGCATTTCATCTCAAGGATGCAACAGAACTGACAAAATAATAATTAGAGTCCCAGAAATATTCATATTTAAGTTGTTTTAATCTTGACATAATTTATCGACAGTTTTGTTCAAATCTAAAAAAGTTTTGAATCCAACGTTAGTATCTTAATAAAAAATCTTTACTTACAGGTAACCACATGCCAACATCTCCCGTATGATGCCAGCCCTGAGCATCAATTGATTCACGTGTCTTTTCTGGGTCTTTGTAATAGCCTTTGAATACGTTTGCACCTCTCACACAAACCTCACCCTGGTTCTTTACTGCATAGTACTCCATCTCAGGTACATCAACCAACTAAAAATGATAAAGATGTTTGTTTTATACATGAAGTTAACTTTGGCTAAATTAAGTTAACTCATTATAAAAATGAATCATTTTAAAACCTTTGTTGATATAAAAAAAATCTTTCTTTTGTCTTTGTTTTGAATATTCTTCATATATACTAATGAATTTTTTTCTTCAAATACATCTTTTGACATAACTTAAATTAAAAGTCTTTATTACACTAAGAATGGACATGGTAAAATAATTAAAAAAATATGTAAATTACTTTAACATGATTGCAAGCAACTGGCGGTCCAACGTGTTCAGGTACATGGTCACCCTGGACAGTCAGGCTGATTGGCGCTGTGCATTCAGTCTGGCCATAACCTTCTACAATCTGAAAGCATAAGATATTAAATTCAATAACACATTACTAAGATTAAATGTCAACCTCATATAAATTTGAATACCTTATTGCTCATATTATGTCAAAGTTTATCTATCACAGATAACATAACAAATAATATTTTTCAGCCATTTTGAATGAACTGTCAAAACTGATTTTATGACCACAGAAAAACTGTATCAATAGATTCTTTGTAACGTTGACATATTTATCTTTGTCGATGTAAGTTACATAAATATTATATAACTGTGTAATATATTATTACTGTATACTGCAAGATAAATTGTTATATTTAGCTATCTATATGTTTACTAATGGAGCAATTTGTAATTATAAAAATATATTTTTATTGTTTAAAATGTAATGCCTTTCCACCATGTAGTGACAGTTAACACCGTAAAAGTAATAGAATACTTTGATGATGGAAGTGATCACTTTGAAAGTGATAAAATTGTTTTATTATTTATAATAGATTCCTACCAAACAACCAAGGGCACATCGGGCAAAGGTCAGTACGTTGCCAGCCAAAGGTGCACTGCCAACCACCATGAGTCGAAGGCGTCCACCCATTCCTTCCTGGATCTTCCTGAATACCAATTTGTCCCAGATTGAATTCCTTCGGATGATACCTCTGCAAAATTTTAATAATATTTTTATTAGCTCTATCTTAATTGAATGCTGTTTTGAAGCACATTTTTTTTTTTTTTGGAAATATCATTTGCAGTAATATTTTACATTAAAAGTGAAATGAAAAAATATTTGTGACACAGAAATGTGTTACCTCTAAATGCATTTAGCACATTTTTGTGAAGTGTTTTGTCTTAATTTTATTGCTTTCCTGAATACCTCACAATTATAGCAAGCTGAGTGACATCCACAATAAACAATATGTTGCACACATGAAAAAGTATAGATAAAAAAAATGTACAAATTAATAAAAGATTTCAAGATGTAACCTTGAAACTGGTAGTCAATGGAAAAGCTGAAAGGACAATTGTTTATCTGGGAAATGAATATTTACATTTAATTCTGCTATGAATAAGTAGGTTCGATTATTTTAGTGTTCACATAATATTCAAGATACTAAGGTTATTATTTGTAGGTCCAATGTTATAGTTAAATTAATGATCTATTTTATTTTGTTACAATAACATTAGGAGGCAGATTCATACTTGCTTGTTGACAAATTAAATATATTTAATGGGCGCAAAGTCATTACCTTTTAAGTTCAGCCTCCTTTGCAGAAATGGCCATATTGAACAGTGTTCTTTTCAGACAAGAGTTAGAGATCTCTTGCTGGGCGCGATCGTACAATCTGTTAAGAAGGCGAGGTACAGCTGGGAATATGGTCGGTCGGACGGCCCGCATATCATCAGCTAGGTTTCTGATATCTCCTCCGAAGAAGCCGACAGCACCGCCGACCATATAAACTCCATTCTGAAATAAAATCGTAATGAAAAATTTAATACAGTAGCATAAAAATTGTGAAAAAGTGATATTTGAGTTGGTCAATCAACAATTTTTATAACTGTACATCAAGGTACGGTCATATTTTTTCTAACTTCCAAACATTCATTCAAAAAAATCATGTGAAGAACCAATTTCAGAACTTTTAGTTAGTTTCATAGCAATCCAGAAAAAAAGTTAACACAAACCTCACAACACCTCTCCAACATATGCGCCAGAGGCAAGAATGAGAGAAGGGTATCATTTTTGTTTGGTCTGTGAGGTCCGAGCTGAATCATGACACTGCAAATACCGGCTACAACATTTTCATGGGTCAACATCACTCCCTTGGGGTTTCCTGTTGTTCCAGATGTATAGCATACAGTGCATAAATCTTGCGCCTTTGGGGGCTGAAAAGAATAACAAAGAAAATTGAAATATTGATTGAATTGATATTTACATTCCATTACAACAAGTAGAAATTTAGATCCTTAAAAATATTAATCAATACTTCTACTGATTATAAGAATATATATGTATAACAGATTTTACTATTTTCATTAAGCAGACTGACATCAATTCTAGATTTGATCCATTTCGATTTGGTGAGTTTCCATAGGTGTCTAAAATTCATGAACTTGAGAAGTATTATCAACAAACTTATTCATTGAAAGACGATATAATTTTTAGTTTCATTATGATCGAGTCTATAGGACAGTGGTCAACATCGTAGATCCCAATACGAATAGTTCTTTTCAATAAATTTCTATTTAAAAGTGTGTGTATTTATGATGACTAAAAAAATCACTTCTATCCATCCAATCCTAATAAAGGAAGCATAGTGAGAGTAGTCAACAAATAATCATGTCCTAGCCTCTATCCATCTAATCTCTACTCTCTTTAAAAGACGAGAGATTGAGTAATTGAGTAACAATCTCTCGTAGACAAACTTATGTTGAGATTCTTCAATCAGAAGACCTTACATTCCACTTGGTAGCAGAAATGAATGAAGAAAAATAATAATGATTAGTTTCATCTGGCTGGCTGAAATACTAAAGGTTTCTATTGTAAGGCTTACAAATTCTCATGTTTTCTTCCTACATTGAGAGAATGTTAAAAGGTAGCACTGCTATCTGGTTATTTCCTGTAAAGTAATAAAATTATAAAATAAATACCATTAAAGGATAATCCTTTTGAGCTCCAACCATCTCAACGTCTGAAAATTTGACTATTTCCACACCACGGTTCTTTGCTCGCTGAATGGTGGCAGGTCTCACTTCCTTCACCACAATCAACTTCCGTAGGCTCTTCGGAGATTTGTCTAATAACAAGTTTGCTTTCTTGTCATCGTCACAAATGACCATGGATATATCGGCTAGAAATTAAAAATATTTTTTTGGTAGTAGATTTCTTTTCATTGGTTGCTAAAGCACCAAATTATTTTGTAGACATTTTCAATATGAATGAATTTTCAGAAAAAGTATTTCAATAATTGATATGTTAATTTTCAAGTCGTGCACAAGGTTTGTTTAGAAATACCAAAAAAAAAAAAAAACTAAATTCAGGAAAGATATATTCTGTAAAATTCATAATCTTGTTGATTTACAAATACATCATTGTACATTTCAACGACCTTCCATGAAAGCATAAATTGAAAAACATCCAATAAGAATTAACTATCAAACAAATGTTGGGTTATATTTAGGATTCCATGTAAAATAAAAATAAATATTGAATACAGATTTTAAAATATTTGGCTTATGTATTGGTTGTTTTTGAGGCCCCTTACATTTGGAGACCTCTAGCATACGCCTTTTAAATTTATGGGGTAATCTGCCATTACTAACACGAGTTGTATAAAGAATATGTTGTTTATTATTCTAACACATTTTTTAAGAAATATATTAACTTACTTTGTGTGATGATATACGAGCAGGAATCTGGACCCAATGTATCGTAAAGAGGAACTAAAACCATGGAATAACAGTAGACAGCATGCTCAGTCAAGACCCATTCTGGAGAGTTTTGGGCATATATTCCTAAAATTGAGAAATTCATATTTCCTTATTCACTCCCAGATAAAGACATATAACTTAATAAATGGTCAGCAACAATTGATAGAAAGCAATTACAAAAAAAAAAAATTTCAAGATCTCGAAATATCTATTTGTTATTAGTATGATGATGGATAAGTTAAATACTCATTTATAAAATTTATTTATAAGAAAAATAAATAATATTTCATTTTTATAATTATAATGTACATAAAAATATGTGCTTTGACTATTAAAATTGACTGGAGAACTGTTTAATAATTAAATTGATATATCCTCACCTACAAATGTAGATGGACCGGGAACCAGCCCGTGTGCGACAAGACCAGAGCCAAAATTTTTTGCCCTAAGTAATGTCTCGTTGTAATTTGCCCAAACGTAAGGCTTGTTGGGTCCCTCTCTCCATCCTATACAAGGTCCATTGTCTGAAATCGAAAAAATCTATATTAAAAATCATATATAAAAAAAGTATTGTATACAATATCACAAGTTATCAGTGGATTTCGTGCAGTAAACTCATAAAGATGGGCAGTGATCACGTTTTTTTAACAATCTCAATAAAAAAGGGAATAGATTTGCATATTTTTGAACCAGTGACTAAAACTTGTTCAGAAAATCTCTCTTTAAATTTAGTAAAATACAATTTTACGATGATCATTTATCTACCTCAAAGAAGCAGTTCGGCCAATATAGCAATCGTTTTTATCATGGTGGATATTGTATTTGAACAGAGAAATTAATTGAATATTGTTGTGTTGGTTTGGATCATTATAAAAAAGAGCAAGTAAAAAAAAATGTTTTTCCACACTGGGTAACATTGTACCTTGAAGAGTAAATATTTATCAATTGTAATACTGCCAGGTATGACCAAAGGTTCATTAATCATAGATCAATGTTTTTGTTAACTTAATATATGAGAGGTTATTTACTCTGTTCAAAAAGATTCATCCACAATTTACTGATGTTTTTCAGATACTAGAAAATCCAGATAATAATTACCACATTACGTATGTTGTTTTGATGTATCTATTATAGCAAAAAAGAAGCCTAAGATCTGTCAATATTGTATTGCATTATTTCTCTAAGAGCTATCATAATAAAATCGCGTTGTTTTATTAATGTTTCACACAGTTGTAAATTGAATAATTATCGCTAAAATATGTTTATTGTTTACATTAGGTTTCCAATTTACTACAATATTTTAAGGTGTTTGCGGCAGTGCATACTAGCCTTCCACAGAAAATTGTTTGGTAAAAAAGTTAGTCAGACACTGGATTTACTGATTAATATAAGGTGATTAATGTAAAGATTAAAACATACTTGATTCTTTTGCTCCCCTCCTGAATGTGTCGTATAAGGTTTTTGTGTCTTCGTGAATGTGACTGACGAATTTTCCATTTTTTGCTTCTTTGTAGAATTTTGAAACGCGGATCATTTCCGGACCCTGAAATTAAAAGACAATGTTTTTATTAATCATCAATGAATAAATTGTTAAAAAAATATAATGAATGCATAAATTTACAACAGGTTATCAATATTGTCAAAGATGCTATCTAATGCCGATAAAATATTTAAGCTGAACATGTAAAAGTTTACAAAGTCGACTAAGTCAGTTGATAAAGACAGCTATTCTTATAATAATATTGCCATGACATTTAAACTGACATTGTATGTGAAAACTATTATATTCCACTCTTGACTAGTACGTCATAAGATGGAAAGAAAAATATCAATGTTATGATGTAATTGAAATATCTAGTTTATGAGATTTGTTTCATCCCTAAAATAAATTATACTATCCAAATCAAATGTAAAAAATGTTTATGTACAATAATTAGCATTATTATAAGATCTATTTTTTACAAACAAAATCTTACAATGCTGCCTATTCTCTCGCATGCACTTAGTTTTGAACGATATGATAAAACAAGAGAGAGCCAAGTCGGCGCAAAATCACTCTTGGTAAATGTCTAAATCAAATTATTGTATAGTCCACTAGTTATGTTATGATTCAAAATTTACTTTCAAGTTTTTTTTTTACTAATGAAAATAATATCTCACAGATTCATGAAAACATTTCATCGGGAAGCATGAAAAATTTATCACAATTTGACAGAATTATTTTTCCTGCCTTGAAAGATACAATAAGCATATGGTGGAAAATTGGGAGATGTCCAAACTCAAGTTCACATAATCAGACCATATATTTGCTGGAAGGGAGGGGGTTGGGTTTCAAGACAAACCTGCCTCACCATATTTGGAGTTGCAAACCATTATGTAAAAGCGTGATTCCAATGATAAATAAGATCAATATTAGGATTGGAGGCCGTGCATACATTTTGTAGGAGAATATTATGAAACGACCTCCCCACTTCATTCCTTCATTGACCATTGCCATATTTTGTCACAAATCTTTGAGCTCCTAACTAAATTACGTCATATTTTTAAAGTCCACGATAAAATATAGGGTAGAGACTTATATAAATAGAGCATGACGACTTCTTGTAATCAAAAAATTCCCTGTAATATTTTCGTCCTTATAGATGAAAGGAGGATCTCAAACAAAAAAGATTGTCCCTGATTGCAAATATTTTTTTTTATATTTAGTTTTCTGTTCCTATTACCCTCACTGGACTTTATTTTTCTCGATTGAGAGCTTTAATAATATAATGTTTTAGAATTGTAGTTAATATTTTTTTTTACTGAGATAAAGAAACAAAATTAAAATAAGATTAAATGATTCATGATCTGTTCCTACGCTTAAAAGGTGGCAGTAGTATTGTGCAATGTATTTTTGAATGATATATTATTTTCATTGACATTGAAATGTACAGTTGGAAATTTGTAATCATCTCCTGATAACAGAGTAAGTGCAAAGTAAAATGAAACAAAACAAATCGGTGAATGCAAAATTCAACAATTATTTGCTATACAAGTCAATAATATTTATTTGTATAATTATTTACTATCAAAAATATATCAATGGAAAACATTCCTTCATTTTAATCATCGTTAATGTAAACATAAATAATTAATACAATAACTTTTTTTTATAAACTTCAAGTATATATCATATTTGCTTAAATATATGCTATATATATATAATGCTATAGAGCATGATTATAAAAAAGAGAGTTTGGTTTTAATTTTATATTGATTGATACTACAAGTGAACTGTTGATTATGTAACAAATCTTGTATTAAATAATATATTTCACAAGTTACAGCCTATCAATTAAACAATTTAACGCATTATCGATGTATTCGGCGACAAATTCGAGGAAGTTCATTTTTAATATAAATTGAAAACTTTGTTATTCCACTTGGTGTTTTACTAAACATGACACGTGTTTCGCTACTTAGTGTGGCATCAAAAGCTATTAACTTTAATTTTAAAGTTATCGCATCACTTGTCCTCATAGCGAAGAATAATACTAACATAAAAATACAGTGGTGTCATGAATGCCATTTATTAGCATAAGTAACATAAAATTGAAAAATGACGGAGAGAAGATTTTCAGGGGATGGGTAATGTTTTTGAATACGGAAATGTCACGTTTATGTATTTTTTGAAGTAAGAGAAATTTTAAATAGTTGTTGAGATAACCACAGTAAACTGATAATTTATTATCTAACCGCAGAATGAAAATCTCGTAGCTTCGCAAGTACCGAGAGTGAGATTTCAATGTCTCGTAACTTTTGTTAAATAATGCTAAATACGATCAATTTAGAACAAACATTGATTTATTTAGAATGCAACACAATATGTTTGGATAATAATTTATAAAATTTTATTTCCAGCTCAGCTCATTTGTAATTAAGAAGTACAAACATTGTAGTCTGACATTATTAGCTAGTATATATGAATACTTGCGAAATTATTACACTAATTGGACATAAAATTGGATTCGGACACCACTTACATCAGAGAAATAATTAATACAGAAACGCATTCTTTGCGAGATGACGGAAAAACTAACAAGACTCTCTTGTTGATCAGGAGGCAATCAGGCGCCCACACAAAATGCAATCTTGTGCGTAACATTGTTTTTTCATATCATTTCACATGATAGAGTGTTCTGAGATAAAATTTTCTACTCGACTGCCTTTACAATTTAATTTAATATATTTTAATGAATGACTTTATTAAGCAGGTGATTAATTGGGCGTAACAAATACGAGGTGTTACCCGTCATATCTCAGCTGCATTTGAAGGGAGACCTAACCCACTTGAACGTCACATGTACGTAATAATAAAATGATAAATATCTTGACAGCTGCTATTACTGCTAGCTCCAAATATTATTTTAAGCAATTATTATTTGAATTCTGAAATAAAATGAGTGGCATGAAAAATTATTTCGGTATATTTCGCGCTATGATCATGTTTAATTTGTTAATGTGACAAAATATTGGTTTCTGTGATGAAAATAGAAGATGGAATGTTGAATAAAAAATAACATGAATCAAATATTCAATGCTTATGACTCACAAATCCAAAAATAAATATGCTTTATGACATGATAGTATCTTGCAGACAATTGGAGATCGGAATTTGATAGAAACAGAGAATCAAGTATATTAATAATTTAAGCGAATAAATAAATATGACTGGCCAAAAAACTTCAAACATTTGTGTAGTTTTTTTTTATTTAACCTTTTCATATTTATAATGCATTCGTATTATTCATAAATTGTAAGGTTTTCTGATCCCCATTCATTTTAATTAAGCTTTTTGTGTTGATTTCTAAATGTCTAACTGAAATGCATCGTCATTATCGGCATTTAGTTCATTTTCAGGAAGAAAAGGAGTAGCATCATGTAAAACATATTTACCGATTCACACTCACAAATTTCCATACAAATATGTAATTACGGAAATAAATTAGGTATATTCACAGTTAACTTTTAACAAATGTATAGAAAAATGCAGTAAATTAGCGGTCTTATAGTTTATATTTAAAAAAGGTTGTTATTAATATTGTTTAGAATGTATATATATTCTACAGGTAAAACGCCATACTAATGTTAGGTATGTTGGTATAATAATTAGAAGCCGTACAATTGAAAACATAGTACACGGGTTTATTGAACAAGCAAACGTCGATAAGCTGTCTGGCCTAGAATTCTTAGGTAGCTATTTGGCAATTAACGTCTACTAACTTCGCAAGGGTTGCTTCAACAACGGAAATTGTTGGTACACGGAAACACAGATGATTGATAAACGACAGTAGAGAAAAACCACCATATACAATGCAATTGATATATTTATAAGGAGATTACTTCTGTTTGGCTGGTTTGCAAGCAACACTTAACAAAAAAAAAAAAAGCTAAGATACACGCGACTTGACCAAATTGGGTATAGCCTTCTTCAGTGGTTTTCATGCACTCATAAAACAAGCGCTATTTAACAAAACAAATTACTCTTGTAATGATAATTTTCTATGAGAGATTCCGAACCACTTGATATTGTGTTTAAAGGAATAAAAATATAATAAAATATGAAAAATTGGCTTATTTCTGGGCAGTAAAATATTAATATAATAATTATGGAAAACGACAATATTTATTGTATCTATACGGGCTTTTTGTTTAAAATCAACAAACAGATTCTGTTGTTATCTATAAAACTTTATATTTTGAAAAATCAAAAAAGTGAATGTCTTGTTATTTGAACATACATCTTATTTAAATAGATACAGTTAAGCTGTTAGGAGCAGTATTGCAAGTGTAAATCAATCATGATTCGAATAAAAACTTTATTAATATGAAAAATTTTATTCATGGGGCAGGATTAACTTTTTTCTTATCTTACATTTTTCTCTGCCTAGAAGTATTTCTGATCCATTCCACGATTTTTTGGAACAATACGAATATTTAATATGTATTTAATACGTTTGCAATTGTTTAGGCAAAACATATATGGACTTCACGATTTTTTAAACAGCACATAGTCTTGATACAATCGTTCGGGAAATCGACAAAAGTCCAGCATTAATAGTTTCAATAGAACCGTTCCAGGGTATGAACAACAATCGACTTATTGCATAATCAGCATCATTATATAGATTACAGCGGATTCTTGAAATATGAAAACAAACAGAACACGCTAATGCAGTCCAGGATCGTAGTTCATTAAATAAATCAGCCATTACCGGTATTTATTAACGCAACCAACAAATGAAAAGATCTCTCCACAAATTTCATGTAAACGTCGAATTTTGTTTGCCAAACCGCGTGCCATTCTTCTGGGATATCTCATATTATAAACAGAAACCCTAAAATTGTATAAAGTATAATTCGTTGCTTTCATAACATATTTTCTTGAGTCGATACGAAAATAAAATTAACACGGTGAGACTGTGATCTTTTTTTTATAAAAGCATGATATAAATTACCAATCAAAAAGAGTATAATAAAATATATAAAAAATATACGAGCACACTTTCAACGCATTCATCTTAGACTACTATTCTCTTGGGTCGTTTTTGCACTAGCTGTTAAAAATTGCGAGCGAGGATAATTATGACGTTGTACACTAGACAATGTAATGATATTATCCATGTTATACTTTTTTAAATCAAATTTAAATCGCTAGAGTGAATATGTCTTTACCCTTGAAAAACATCGCATTTTCTTTTGACGCGATATCAAACCCATCTAATCGAAGTGGATCTACGTTAAGAATCTTATTTCTGGGGTACAAGATAGAATATGCCCAGTTTTAAAGGTTATGTACTTGAACGTGATGAATACTTGTGTATTATTATCTCTTTCTTTGATATTTTTATCATCATGTAGTTAATCCAAGATGAGATAAGATAAAGGGGTCTAAGAACTTCTTGATTAAAAAAAATAAGATTAAAATAATAAATTGACATGATTAACTGATTAACATCGAGGATTCTTGATGTGAGAATTGCCGCAACCTAAAGATTAAAATTCGCCCAAATTCAAATTTCAGCTGTTCACACTCTGAGAATTTCACGTGTCTTGTCATTTCCTTTTGGTATCTTTAGACATTCTACTACAAGGATGCACTCGAAGTGCGACTGTATAGAATAGCAGTAAATGTGTGAACTCAAAAGTTCTCATCTAATGTTGTAGTGAAATAAATAAAATAGAGAAACTCACAATTATATGAAAAAACTTAATATTATAAAATTATATTATAGAACATAGTGAAGGCAATAATTTGAAAGCACTCGCTTTAAATAATGGAATTATTGAAACACTAATAGTATAGAAACAGTTCTGTTGATTAGGGGTCCCTGGTTCGACGAGTAACTGTGCCAAATTTTATCTGAACAGAAGTAAGAATAAATTTTATTTTACGTGGGATAAGTTTTCCACGTGATCTTTGACAGACAGAAATACCCTAAAAACTTCTCCTCTCATAAATATTATTTTTTCAAACTAAATTATATTTCAAAATGTATTTTTCAATGACAACTAAACTGAAATACAACGCTTATTTGTGTTTATATCATAATAGATTATAAAATGGAATAATTATGAGAATATATTTAATTTTTGAATATGGTAATTTTAATAAATCGTAACAACTTAGGTTACCAAAAAAGGTAACTTTTAATGGTAATAAAGAAACGGTTGAAAAAAACTGTAATTTTCGTAATACAACAAAAAAGTGTTATTCTGAATTGTTTGCAATTATACACACCCGAATTTGAAAACAGCGATTTGATAAATCAAAAAAACCGAAAACCTGTTTTTATAATTTACACATTTTTTCAAAAATATTAAATTATTGTAAATGTAGAATTTTACAATGAATTCAAATTATTTTTATATCTATTCAATTGTTCAAAATTTACAGCAAAAACGTATTATATTCATAGAATAAGAAAAGGGGATCAATTCTGACCATCCCTTAAGGAAGCGTTGTGTGATGTAATTATAAAATTTTACCTCACTAAATACATAATAAGGAAGCTGACTCGATCAGCAAATTATAAATTACTGGGAAAGAATTTCAAATTAATTATCAAAAACATAAATAATATTTTAATGCATAAATCAGATATGATCAAAGTCTAAGATTAAATTAAAATGTTTAATAAACAAGAATAATTAAAATTTTATTTGGCAACAGATATTTTAACACATTCCAATAATATTTTATCAAAACAACGTTTGAATTAAAAAAGGAACATTCTTTAGAGTTTTCTAGAATATACGTATTTTACAAAAAAATCTATTCAAAAATAATAAGCAGTTTAACAACTGAATATTAACTGACAGATGTGATGAAGGCCAGACCATTTTCAATAAAATATAATCTACTTCATTTCAGTTGAAAATCGATAACTTATCTCATTAATAACTAACAAATATGTGTAATATTAAGTCTTCACTGTGGCGCCCGTTTGTTGCATGATGATATCGACATTAAAAATGGTATTAAATTAACATATATATCTAAATTCTTTCAGTTACCAATGTATAATCTATCAGCATTAGTCTTGTTTCCAGAATGTTGAAAAAAACATTTTGAGTATGCATATCCAATTTTATCGAATTAAAAAATCGTTTTGAAGGAACAAATTCTTTCTTATCGAGTACTTCGATTTTTTCCTTAAAGTATTTACCTATCTTCAAATGTATGCTTAACACTTTGGCTGCGGAAAACACCTACCTCGTACATCATATTTTGGAACCACATTTACACGTGTAACACGTTTTATTATAATACGCTACATTTATATAAGATGGCTTGTAGCAATCACTTTGTAATATTTTATATTATACTAACATAGAGTAACTCTTAATGCAGCAACATACAAGCGTTTGATCAGCGTTCCTTCAATATAATGGATTACGCACCAGGTGCGTTTTCAGCATCCGACGTGTTAATTAAGCACATATTCATATGCTTTCAAAATTTGTAATTGATAATATTGTTCATTAGTACGCGAAAGTGTTCTTCAAACTCACTGAGGAATTACAACAAAAATCACTCGCATAGTGAGATCTAGTAATGCTATGTGACTTAATCAACGGTTATATTGTCAAAATTTAATTGAAATTAATACGAAAAAATTCACCAGAAAGACGATATATCTTGAAAAACTTGCAATGTTGTCTTACTTATATGCTTGCTCCCCCAGCCCAGGGAGCTTCTTGACAATTTATGCAATTAAAATTTGAATGTTTTCAATTTCGACGTTTATGGTTATTTTCTAATACATGAATTTCAATCGATTATTTCTTTACTATCCCAAACGGAAGACTGATTTCCAATTTAGATTGGTGTAGTTAATTTTTGATACTTTCGACTAGAATTGACGCTAATTAGTTATATCATTCAAGTTCTCGGTTATTAATTTATAACGATCTAAATATAAATAGCTTGAAAAGGAATACACCCTACTCAGAAAAAAAAGAGAATATAACAACATCACAACTTTTTTAATATTTTCGCTTGTTTTTTAGTAAAAATGTATATTTTATATTCTTAGCTTGATCATATCAAAGCAAACAGTTTGGTTGTGATATGTTTGATATAAATTTTTATATTTCCAATGTCTATGTTATCAGACCGTCACTGTGCATATACATATTATTTGAATGCATCAATACAAGATCAACACCAGATTACAATAATAGTGAGATAAATTGAAGTATTTATCTGGTCATATCATGTTCCTATGCGCATGTGTACTTTGACAACACTTAACCTAATATCTTTATTTAATTATTAAATCTTTACATTGATTATTATTGTTCAACGAAAAAAAAATGATATGCTTTTTCACCAATCTATTTGAAGATATATAAACTAATATCATAGAAGGACGGTCACCTATAGGTGGTAAGAAAACTAAAGCTGTGTGAGAGTCGTCATAACATATTTCAAACAAGTACGGATTATTGCCTATTTTTGTCCGCAAATTATTAGTAGGAGATTGTTAAAATTTCATATTTAAATTAATTACAATACAACAAAATAAGTGCGCTATTAAGATGTCGGATAAAAAAATAACAATTCAGGATGGTTGGCAACCGTTATAATAGAACAACCCCATCATTGATTTAATGAAGAATTGTGAAGGAAAGTGTCATTTTTAAAAATCATCTTCAAAAGAAATAAAATCTGCAAGTCATATTAACAATCAATAATCCGAACTACAATACTGGACATTTCCATTGTCTATGTTATATTAATCTATATTAATCATATCTTGAAAAAATCTTTAAAAATCACGCCTCTTTTTATTGATAAAAAACAAAGATAATTCTAATAAAAAAACAATCTCCATTTTATAGCTATGTGCTATTTCGATAGTAGAAATATCATTAATTAATAAAATTTATGTGTGTAAACTTAAGATTTCGGATCAATTATTTTTATTGTGTACCCTTAAACAATATCGTTCTCTTCAACTCACAGTAGATATTAAAAAATCATGGAAACGGGAATTCACCCTGAGTTTTTTAAATTTTTTAGTTTCACTTCTGTTCTGTGAAATTTTACTTCTGTAACGTAAACAGAAATTTATATATATGTATGGTATAGTATTTTCTACCATTGTCATATTTTTTGAATACAAAGGACATGGACATGCAGGTATTTGTGTGTCAGTTTTCAACATAAGGAAAAGGTATTGGTATGCTTTGGGTTTTTCTTCAATATTGTTCCATTTATGAAAATAGTAATATTTTCTGTCTTTACATATAAGTTGACAATGTATTATTACTGGTAATGGAAATTACATTTTTTATCGGCCAACACCTGATATTATAACCATTATTAAAATGAGATCATTTTCATTCATTTGTACAAAATAATATATCACGATAATAATAACAGCGTTTAATAACGTTTCTCGTAAAACTTATAACACTTCGCCGTAAAATATATTTTATTTGACAAAACCGTGCCAAAGTAATAATTATCTATTTAGCTAACAGCTCCACATTAAAAGTAACTTCTTATTTCTCCTTCACCTATTTCTAAGGGCTTGGAATAACAGTTTCCATTGAAAAACACTTGAATAATTTAATCGTTTTTCGAAAACCTTTCAGCAAAGTAGTTGTAAATCATTTCCGAGAAAAACATTAGAACTTTTTAGAACTAAGCAATATCCATGTTACGTACTCGCACCATTTCGTATGCAGTTTAAATACTGCTTCAAAATTAGAGCTGCCTACCATGACGAGAGCCCAAATGATCTAAATTTATCGAATAAATTAAGTATTATACATGTAAAAATCAGTGCGAACAAATAGTCAATCTGAAAACAAATATATAGCATGTTTTACTATAAATAATTTTATTTTATTTGTGAATTTTATATTTAACAATACATACGCATTTACATGTGACTTGATAACGTCCCTTGTTAAGTTTTCACGTAAAAGATCATCCATTACTTAAAATATATAAATGAATGACGTGTACGGAATTTTTTTCATATTGCAACATTTAGGAATGTTTCCAAAAACATTCTGCTTATAGAAGTCTTCAGATATATTTATGGCGCATTTGCATCGCAGTTTATAACGTCTAAAACATGTTTACCACATTCATAAAAATAAACGTTTCGTAGCATTTGATACATTCGGTTTGTTATATTGCTCGACCGCTTTTAACGCGGGAAGTGCATTTACTAGAGTATCTGCATACAATGCCATATAAATGTTTCCTTTCTGAATCAAATCAGATTTATAATTGAATATGAAAAAAACTTTTAATAGCAATGCATATAGCAACATATTTTTGAAGCAAAAATCAGTGGAGAGAAATTTATAATGTGCTCAATAAATTTAAAGGTATGAGAAGACTGTTATTTGACATGAATATAACATCAACGTAGCCATATGTATGATTAAAGAAACTTCTAATTCATTCTTTGTCGAAAAACTGAATTTAATTCAACCGATGATGGTAAGATTCATAAGCAATGATAAACCATAAATTTTTCCGTTAAATGTTACAAACTTTTTCAATTCTTTCTCGGCGAGTGGTAGATATATGTAAATTATTTTTCATACGTGTTTTTTAAAACAAAACAAAAATATGTACAGGTTGTTGCCTGTACAGAACGGAAAACATGCTGAGATAATTATTTCCTAGTTATCTTCTTAGACATAGTAACACAAAGAAATTTGGAAGCGCAGTTAATAAACATACTATATTTATTCGCGTAGACCGTAGAGAAAGTGTTAACATCGTATCGTAAACAAAATATGCAGCGATTTCCATCATCACTAACTAGCAATTATGATAAAATTAAGCTATGGATGCACATAAGCGTTTGGTGAAATAAAATCTGTTATGTGAATAGGACGCTTTCGACAACACTTCAGCGATCGTTATTTACTTTTAAAAAAAAATCAAAAGTTGTTGACGGAAGCGAATTTTTGAAGTCGCTAGATATATTGTAACATTATTTCGGACGTGTAAAAAATACTCACATTTTTCCAAGCCAATCAGGCTTAAAAATCCAATCCCCAAAACTATTTTAGGAAAGTTGCAAAAACCTGTTGATTGGTGTGTATAATCAAAATGATTTGTAACTTATCACTGCTTTTTCATTGCATAAGAATACAATTGTAAATGGGTAGTCCTTCAAATACGGTAAATAGATTTCAAAAAAAGAACACTCCATTCCAAGATATACGAGAAGATTTGTCAGACTTCTAGAAGGTCAAGCATGTTAAACGATTTTCCTTAACATTAATACTGTGAATTTGCGATGGTCCGTATCCAAAAATACTTCGAGAGTTTGTATGTAACTTGACTGCTGGTTGCATGCATCTATGTATTTATAAACATATAATTTTAATTCCTCAAGCTGTAGTGAAACTCGTAGTATGCAATAACTCAACTTCAGCATTTTCCCGATGACATTTGGTGGGCGTGAACTACATTCGCTTTTCCGTAGTGATGTGTTATTTAACAGTGTCACTTTACTATTTACGTTACGTCACTCAGCGCGTTTACCGATCGCATCGCTCAGGCAAACATAATTAATTATACTTTCTATGTAATATAAAAATAAAAGCCAATAGTGTTACATTATGATTGAAGATGCCAATAACATTTTGAATCATCCGAATATGGGCGACAAACTTTGAGAATAGTAAGTGAATGATGACTGACTTGATTTCACCTGGGAGATATTACAAGGCACTCAAACAGTCCACGGCGTCATATGGAGAGCGAGTAAATTTCGAAAAATAAAAAAAAATATTTTCATGTGCAATATAGCAATTGCGAGCAGGCCTTGTGTCGTTGAATATTTCAGACAAAAAAATTTAATGGGAATAACACTGGTATACTGGGTAAATCACCCCCTAAGAATGGTTTGAAGCCATCGTAGGTAGATAATTGCCACAAATATAAGAAGCATGGGGAGTAGTATTTTAAAATACGAAGAAAAAACTGATATAAAAAAATAATTTTTGTTTGATTTGTTTTATTAAAAAAAAAGGAAATTAATTGTTAAACACATGTAAGAAATAAATATAATTATATTAAAATATGAAAACACGTACATTAATTTTTATTATAGGTAACAAAAAGCATTTAGAATGGTTGACGAAAAATCTGCTTTTTATATAACAAAAAATAATTGTTGAAGAAATCCATACGCTTTTCGTATAAATATAACGATTAAAAAATCTCATTTAAAAACTTGTATGTGAACATTGCCATTCAGACGCTCAATAATTGAATGACAGATCAAACGTAGAGATAAAAGTGTTGTGGCGCTTTAAAAAGAACTACTGAGTTCATTAAAAATTTTAGTCATTCAATTTCAATAAGCAGTGAAATGTTTTCGTAAATTATTTCACGAAAATTACTATATACACCGAAATCTGTTTTTTATATCATACATACACGAATATAAATTATGCAATGGACAAAGTTTCAGCGCTAACCTGACCCGCATTGAAAAAATCGATCCCTACGCAAGGTCGTCTGAATTTTCACGGAAGCTGTCTGCACTATTATAGTACAACACAAACGCTTTATAAAATACAATACTGAAATTAAACAAGCGCTTGTTTTATTACATATTTAATGTGTACAAAAAACACTAAATATTTTCGTTGAAATATTCCCCTTTTGTAAAAAGAACAGCTGGTAAAATAATATGAATAAAATTTCGAGCGATTACATAAGATAAGAGAATAGTTGCCGACAATCAATATTATCTATGGTTCTACGTTTTATTTTCGGGTAGTATGCTGATAATAAAATTCATTAATACACATACACACGATGTGTTTAAAATGTCATCATAGGCATGGTCTATAAAAAGACATCAGCCTTAGAAAATAGCTTTGAATGCCGAGCGTCGGAGTGACAGGGTCAGGCAAATGATTAAAAATAAACCAAGCAAACTTTATAATAGAGCTTTTAACGATGTAACCTCGCGGCGCGCTTACACACTATTAAAGCTCCGCAAGCTTTGCAGTAATATTGAAAGAATGTCGGGGTCTTATTTATGTTTTGATTTCTGGCAAAACAATTCATGTAGTTATACGCGAAAATGTAGATTGAGTCAGGAAAAAAAAAACATCATTTAATTGGTGGCTTTAATGTAAAAGGCACATTAACCTTTCATCACCTAGATAAATTGCTATTGCTATAAAGACATGGATGAAAATCTAAAATAGACAGACGTTACTGACCGGAACTTTAAGCATTATGCGATATGAACCAGAACGTTATTTCGTCCTAACACACCCCAAGATATACAGCATAAACCCGAATTTAAGACGATGTTTATTTATTAACATACATAAATAAGTAGACTTGTCTGAATTATTTGGTTAAATGATATTCATAATAAACAAAATGTTGATCATGAGAAAAAAATGAGTCAATAAGGGTATTCGAAGAATATAGAAATTCAATATCAAAATGGCTTCTACTAGATGTAGATTTATATATTTTCTATATACATAATAAACTGCTGTAAAAATAGTTGGATATATATTTACTGTAAGATATAACAGTCGCTAAGTTCCAAACAGCCATTAATAAGTATGAAAAAATGTGTCAGGAGTGGCATAAAAATATTACGTGTCATCTGATGTAATTTCCAACATAACCTTGAAAATTGCAAATAATTTACAGAAAACTTCGGAAATAAATTGTGGCACACGTCACAAAAAAACAATCATCGTTTGATTTTTCTGTTACAAAAATTTGAAGGACTGCTCAAAGCGTTTCGCGGTAGTAGTTATTTTTTTTATAGACTGGCGTCTTATGCTTGCTTTCAACGTGATTTTTTCTTCCGACAAAGTTATCGCTGGCAGGGGTCCAAGGTGAAAAAAATAATTATTGTTTGTTGAGGGATAGGAGCACTGTCAGCTGTTTCGGACTTGTGGGCTGGGCGCGTGACCTGGTCACGAGTGATAATAATGGTTAGAAGCCACCGCATCATCAAACTATTTTATGGATCGATTAAATAATATAAAATACCGGAGTAAACCGTCAAAATCGATACAAGCCAACCGCAGTCGCAACCTCTGCCAAAAGTGGCGATACAGAAAAAAAACACTAACTGATCAAAGTTTCAATCAATAATCACCGAATCTGCAGTGATATTGCATACAGCATATACATTTCATAAAATAATAGCCTATAAACAATGTATGATATCGACTGAAGGTGCTTGATGGAATTTCAATATCAAATTTGAATTGTTACAACTTTGTACGATTCCGCATGTTTTGTCACTAACGAGCCGGGTTTCGCCTTTCGGCATCTTCAGGCATTCTATCACACGGATGCAACAGAATTGACAGTTCTGTTGCAGTAGAATACCTGAAGATGCCGAAAGACGAAACCCGGGTCGTTAATGACAAAACATGCGGAATCGTACAAAGTTGTAACAATTCAAGTTGAATAATTTTAATGTGAATCTAATAAAAATAAAAGCATGCACTAGTAGACGGTAGTGGTATCAAAAATTTTTGTTATTTCACTTGTTGTGTATCTCAGTTTTGAAAATTATTCTAATTATTGATATATCTATTCAATGAAGTATTAAGCGATCGATTTAGTCCGATGATTCTTTCAAAAAAAGAAAATAGAAACGAGTCTCGACACACACATTACACAAATGGAGTTCAAATGGAAGAATGGTAAATCAAAATTTCTTAGAAAAATAATTTTCATAAATTTTAATGTAAACTTTTCTTTAGACAAGAACTAGCAATATAATCAGGCAGATTATACAATCCAACCAAACATCCTATGGGTATAGAAGTTGAGTTGAGTCACTAATCGAATTCAAAGTGGCAATGTGCGATCTCACGTGGTGTAACGTGGGTCACGCCGAATCGTCGGCAACTTTGCCAATATGTCAATCGACGCATTGGCAACGCGGACACAGCAAAAACAAACTTTTCACTGGCGGCATTAGCCAGAAAGAATGCGATGCGAAAGATAAGTCCACCGGCTCTAGTTTGACACCCGAATGCATTAACTACATCCTACACTCACACCGTCAATATTACGTTTTGGCTTTGAGTAACGTAATTTTATCGTAACGTAATAATTTATTTTTTAATACGAATGTTTTTATTAAGTATTTTAAAACACACACATTTTGATTAAAAGGTAAAAAATGTTTCATACACTGTTTGTTCTGTCATGTTTTTATAATTGAATTATATTATGGAGTACACCGTTTTTCTTCGGTACTTCATTAACTTCATCCAACCTAAATGAACCAGAACATAAAGGGTTGACAGAACAAGGTTAAACGTCGGATTTATAATCAGTTCCGAAATGATACGTAATCAAGTATAAATATGAACTAAATATGAATAACTTTCGGAATTGTTTGCTGATTTATATCGTTAAAAAGAAAGAAAATAAAAAAAAATACATATAGAATGTTTGCAGTATCTGAAGAAAAAGGGTGATAACTCCTCTGAGAGATCAGAGTCTGATTATACAATGAAGTCTCTTTATCATAAAAAATTGAAGACATCAGTTTTTGAGATATTCTTTCTTCTTTAATCAATCTAACGTGACCTGAATTCTACTCAAATAATGATGGATACCGAAAATATATGACACATTGGCAACTTGCTGTAACCTCAAATACTATATCATTAGGATTAAGTGCAACTGATTTTCTGGATATTGTGATTGAAAATTTGTACTGACAGATTGGTTAATTTTTCTTTTTTGTCGAATGACCTGAAGCAAGTATTTTCGTAACGCGTTGCGAAGTCAAAAGATTTGCGTCCATTGAAGCAGAACACCGAATACCGCTTCTCGCTGATGGACGACAAATTTAGGCAGCGTTGCATGTAAAAGGCCACAGTAAAAGGTTGAATTCTCCGCCAAAGAATTATCACGACCATTAGTCTGCTGCAAAGCATCCGGGCCATGCGGCAACATTGAGTGCGGAACAAATAGGCCCGTCGAAGACAATTGCAATAGACTGAATCATCGCTGGATTAATAACATATGCTGGCTTGTGCTAATTTCAGAGACAGTTTCACCTTTGCAGTTCGAAAGATTATTTCTAATTTATATTCATAATAATAGACAACAGTTAAACAATTCATATTATTTTAAGCAGAAAGAAGTGAAGATATCTAACGGATGTTTTGAAAACGACGTTTTTAGTCATCTAACGTATGTTTAACTTCGATGTAAATTTTCGTCTCAAAACATGCGATGGCATGAAATTGGAAAAGATTTTGTATAGGAATACTGTTTTTTTTTCATTCCAAATTATTTGTTGTTTGACTGAATTGGCACTTACTTGGTAGAACTCCATTACAACACGGTGAAAAAATAGCAATGTACACCCAGTCCTTTTTTTAAGCGATAAATTGGTTCCATAAAACGGCGCGTAAAAAAATCACAACATTCATATAAATTGATAAATTGGTTCCAAAAATTAAAATATCGCCTGAAAAGGTACCAGAAACGTATGAAAAACCAAAATTTGCTCTTTAAAATTCGTGCAAAAAAAATATATATTTCATGTCTTTATTGCTTATATGCACAATGAGACTATAACAATATAATTTTTTCACTTATATGAATTAAGTTTTAAAAATACACATATTTTTTTTTATTTAAAAAAATAATGAAACGTACATGCCTAGCATTATATATAAATTTCTTCTTTAAAACAAATTTGGGGAAAAAATCGCGTAAAAACGAGTGAAGCGCGTAAAAAAATGTGTCGGTGCCGTCCAAAAAAAATCGCGTATAATCGAATTCGCGTAAAAAAAGGACTGGGTGTAGTTAAGTTCTACAATTTTTTTTTAAGATATAGTTGATAGCTATTTCTTCTATCAATTATATCTTACAAAAAATTTGTAGAACAAAAATACATTGCTATTGTTTCACCGTGTCAAAATTATTGGAATCAAATCCTGAGAATGGAAACAAAATATTTCGAAATTATGCATGTAAAAAAAATATGCTACAAATAAAAGCTTGTAATGTTTTTAAGAGTAATGGCCAAGAGTAATTCTAGTCGTTAAAAATCAGAGCAAAAATAATTACATCACATCTTTCAAAAATACCGCATCGTTTATGTCATAAGCCATTAAGTTTATTTGTATTGTAAGATTGTCACTGAATAAGATACAGAGTATTATAAATTTTACCTACGCCAAGATCGGCGTATCTGGGCCAGAAAAAGAAAACAACAGAAACATTCCGAATCTGCTTTTACGAGTAGAAAATCTAAAAAAGAATCTTTTCAAATTTAATCACGAAGACGCTTAGATCCGTCTTCCGATTTTTGACCTCTAAGAATTTACGGCAATTTAAAACTGTTATTAATGCCGATTTTAATTCTGTATAAAATGGAATACATTAGGTCAGCTGTGGAGAATCAGCGAATTTAAGCATCATACAATCCTGCCGACTAAAACATAAAACAATGTTGAATGCAAAAGAAGTTTCTATTGTGAAAAAAATAAATGAAAAAAAAATCTATTTTAAATTGCATCTAATTGTAGTTTCTTGAATATGGAAACATACGGGTTTACTGTTGTTATTAAAAAGGTCTTGCCTAAAAATATACATGTTTGTTTTATTTACTTCATCTACATTTTTAATAAATTGGTGCAAAAACCACACAGTAGCTGATCGCACACGACTAGCAATTTGGCAGATGACTCGAAGTAATTTATTTTTCAACAAATAATGATTTTGGGCAGTCGCGTATGACGGCTCTAGCACAAACGATTTTTTTCAATGAAATAAAATATGAGAATCTTGTGATTTTCACAAATTAATAACTACAGTAATTATTCGTACTACATGACAGACAGCAAGCGCTGGGCAAGTAAGAGACATCACTGTCCTGAGGTTAAAATTATACTACAAACAAATCATAAGACGAATCTAGTTAGCGCTTCCGATTCTCATCGACAGTATTAATTACAAAAGCGAATTTTTTTCAAATAAATACAATATTATGCAAAACACAACTATTTTCGAAAAATACCATTTTTTTGTTATTAATATTGTTTGCAAATTAAAATTAGTTCAGCGCAGTTTCACCACACGTAAGTGTTTCAGATTCAGTTTTGACAAATTGTCGAATTATTTAATCCAAACCACAAAAATTACAAGCCTCATTAAAATGCAGACAAATTGTGCAAAAAATTATAGCAAATGTAAGTTTAAGTCAACTGGAATACCCCATATAATTATTCTTGCCCTTGTATGAAGGTCAACATGAGAATTCTACTATTCTTGAAATTTTAAAATTATGTGATCTGTTTCTGTCTAAAATTGTCTGTCGTTCGCATACATGGTTTTATAAATCATTTAATGAGTAAATTATAAATATCAAAGGTGGCTATCATATACATTATATTATAATACACAAGAAAGTTACTATTATCTCCATCGAAGAACAATATCCAAAAAAATGCGTTGTGTACAATTACATAAGCCGAATCAACGCATCAATTAGTTGGTCGATTTCTTTTGAAACATCTTATTTTCTACAATGAAATTAAGTTCTACCAAATAAATTACAACACAATTTATTATTCACAGTAACATATTTTTCACTCAGTAGTTTTTAAGAAAATTATGTGAAATAGAGTTACAGAAAATAAGTGAGAGAAAGATCTTTGCCCAATTATATTATCATCATCCAAATGTTTGTCGCAAGTGTCGTAGAGAATGAGAGACTGTAATACACCACGAAGTTTGGAATCAATCACTAGAGTTGCGTAAGGTTTCATTCAATAACTTAGGTCACAAGAGTATGATTTCGCAGACATGTGCCATTTCTGTCAACGCTCTGACAAATTGATACACGTACCCTACGTGCATTTAAAACGTAAGCTAAATGAACGGTGATTATCTCTCAATACTATTTCAAAATCATTTCGAAACAAATTACTCGATTACATTTCCGAGTGTGCAATCTGCATTAACAAACAGTTGCTGGTGTTACAGGGAAAATTAATTAAAGCATTACATTATCACAGCATGCACTACGCCGTATTTCAAGTTCGGATAAAAAAATGCTGCAACTCATACAGTCACAGTTTTAATGCATCGCATTCTTGTTGCACATTCAAGTGCAGCGCTCTGCGATGAATTATTAATATAAAAACAGGTTGGACGTAAAAATGCATTATGTTGACGCAATTACACGCAAATTAATATGCAGTTCCATCAAGTATGATCAGGTCGCTTAACTACTCCGATGCCTCGCATTATACAATGTATCTTGCGAGATATATAGTGTCAAGGAAAATAAGACGACTTTAAATAACTGCAAACAATAAATAAAAATAATATTAGATTTTGGTATTTTACACACAATTTTTTTTATCATTATGAGTGCAATAAGTTGCGTTTCGTGTCAAAAACATATAAAAATATTAAGATGAACGATTTTATAATTTATGATATCGACTGAAGGTGCTTGATGGAATTTCAATATCAAATTTGAATTGTTACAACTTTGTACGATTCCACGTGTTTCGTCACCGAAATCGTTCATTTTTTAATTGTTCCAACTGTGTACGATTCCTCATGTTTTGTCACTAACGACCCGGGTTTCGCGTCTCGGCATCTTCAGAACTGTCAGTTCTGTTAAATCCGTGTGATAGAATACCTGAAGATGCCGAAAGGCGAAACCCGAGTCGTTAGTGACAAAACAAGAGGAATCGTACAAAGTTGTAACAATTAAAAAATGAACGATTTTGGTTAGACATGGCAATCGGCAATTGTTTTGAATTTTCGAGACATTGATGAAACATTTTTTAATAAAGCAATCGGTAATGACCGAAAAATTTTCAACGAACAATCCGCCCACTCGGTTAGTAATTCGAAAAAGGATGTAAGTTTCATCAAAAATATATTTATTTTTCTATCAATGAATTTTTCAAACTATCTAAACTTTGTTACTCACGACATTGGTTGCGTCCTTCATTTTCATCAAGCATTCTATTACACGAATGCAATATAATTGTCAATTTGATATTGCAGTACATACAGCTTTTCATGTATGAATAATTTTACCATGTCGTGAGCTATATGAATATAGGGTAAACATCTGTCGACAAATTGCGTGCGATTGTTTTGGCACGCACTGTGAATTCGTGTAATATTTATAATCATATGTATTACCCCCGAGGCTCGGTCGCGCCCTTGCCTCATATTCATAAATCATTTTATGCCAAATTGACTCTTACCTTTCACATATTTCAAGACATCTTGATAAATGAAAGGATTAATAAACTATAATATTATATATGATATGTCGAAATAAAGCGGGTGAATTAATCGAATGTGTTTTTTTTTTATTTTTCATTATTATTTAAATTTTGAATTATTATATCGTGCCATTTTCGTGCAGGTCGCTTTCTTAACTGCCCGTGGAGTTGTAAAATAAAATAATAGAACATTACAAATTGAATAACAAAGAAAAAACTTCTTTTAATTAAGACCGATTAAGTGTGATCAGTGTGTATCATTCAGTCGCGACGATATTTTTATATGATCCGCTGATTGGTCACAAAGAATACTAATTCACAAATTTGTAAGATGACTTGAATTCAACCAAAACATTAATCTTGGGTAGTGATTTATTGATATAAAATATAAACGCACTGCATAGTCAACCAACTACAATTAATTTTTGTAATGGTTAAATATCAAGGAAAAATCCATACGAAATACATAGTTAAGACATCTTTAAAATATATATATATGTATATATATATATATATTTTTTACTTACAATGAATTTGTGAGGTTTGATAAACATGCGCGTTTGTTAACAATAATTATTAAGATATATGTAAACTAAAACACACTGTAAATATTGTTCCCAGAACAAAGATAACAACCAATAGCAACTAAGTACAATATTTGTTATACGTTTTGAAATTCCTGATAATGCATTTGGCGAGTTTACTGATTAGGATAATAATCCGCAATTTATGCAATTTGGTTTGTATACATATATCATGTGTAACGATCGATCGATTTTATTTGAATAAATTTATAAAAATACAAAATAAGCTTTTGTGTACAATCAATGCAAACCGATTTATTATACTGAATAGATATAAAATGGAGTAATTTATGTATGGTTGTTTTTTACACGATTTGTATTCTCAGTGGGTACATCTACAATTAATAATATATATATAACAAAATCAGACACACTGGTATTGTATGCAACTTGCATATAAACTATGTAGATTCCAAAGCTTTATGTAAAATAGTATGCAACAACGGTAAATCAAATACACTGACAAATCGACACATACAGAAAGCACACCTGTAAATTAGTAGGTGTACCTCACTACCTCTGTAGTTATTCAGTTCAGTATGAATTGGCAACAACCGAATAGTTTTTATTTTTACTATATAGGGTAATCTGAAAATCTTGATAATACAATACATTTTGATCTGATATAACAGGAGTGGTTAATCCTTTCTAACCCGTCACAGTATTAGGGGGAAATGAGGTCTAAAGCGATTGGCGTGACGCGGTTGATGTGTTACATGAGTTTTTAATCTAAACTAAACTAAAAATTACAACTTTCACATATACAGGATGTTTTAACATTTCCAACAACGATTTACTTGTCAATGATGTGGTTTTTCTGTAAAAAAATCTTTCATATTTAACGATTCTACGATTTTAATGGAAACGTTTAGAAACACATTGATCTATCTATGGATCATTACGACGCGAGAAATAATTATAGCATAGATCCACATGGAATAAAATAAAAATGCGTAAGTTGAATACTGTCTGGTTGTAGGCAATAATAAAATAATTAAAGACTTTCATGTTTTATTTCATGACTCGCAGAATAAAAAAGTTCTCTACGTATCGTGTAAAAAATATCAACGAACGGATCGAGCATTCTTTTCGCAACCTCGAGGGAAGAATGGGGAGGGGGTAAATGATTACATTCAATTTATTGTAATAACACATTGGCCTGTCTTGATGTCTTAACTTCTTTATAAATGATACGAGTGTAGCGAAGTTAAGTGCGTTGTGCAATTTCACGAGTGCAATTGTTGATTATCTGGGAAAGGGACATGCATAATCTGGAGTCACAAGGTCAGCGCATAATGGAAATTAAATGAACACGGAGAGTAATAATTATATTTAATCAGTGTGGCTGATTAAAAAAAACATGTGAATTTATTTACTTTCTGAAATGCGGCGGCAACAACAAAATACAATTGTAACTAATGGAAAGGAACAGTAATTGGGTTAATGGAATTCAACTCGCATCGTGGCATCTAAAAATTGTTTTTTTTTTAAGGAAAATAAATAGTGATAGAATTAATTACTTTCGCCTTATCAAAATTCATTCACCACAATAATAAAACGATTGTTTTCTAGTATACTTAAAAAATGATATGTGTATACAATCTGAATATTAAGCGAAATAGTAAATTAAAAATGAATAGTTATACCAAATGCGAGAAATCAACGAAAACATGTTCAGGCACGCCCGCTCACCTAATAATTGTATATCTGCGTCATTGCCAGTTATGATTATTTCAATTATAGTTTTTACCGTAATGAATGGTAAAATTTTAATAATATTTTCCACCGCGTTAACTATAATAGATACATATAAAAATATTTTATCAATAGAATAAAAATATAAATACCAGTGTAATCGGAAAATATGAAATTTTATTGCGTTAATTAATTAAGCAA
The DNA here is from genome assembly GCA_028555115.1 of Himalopsyche japonica. Classification (NCBI taxonomy): domain Eukaryota; kingdom Metazoa; phylum Arthropoda; class Insecta; order Trichoptera; family Rhyacophilidae; genus Himalopsyche; species Himalopsyche japonica. Next base: position 736,314 of record JAHFWJ010000145.1, read on the forward strand.
TGTGCATGTTTTAAAATCTTCGGTATAACATCATTATTGATTGGTTCAGTGACGGGTGCAAGAAAAAGATAATACATAAAGTATTTTCCAACAATGAATCAAGAATGGAATGAATACGTTCGATTTTTGAAATGTCGTGAATTAGCAGTTTTGTGTCTAAAATAATAAATTATATGAAGTTTGTCGTTTATAGAACATTCAAATTTGGAATTTAAAAACATGAATTTTTGTAACATATCTATTAATTGCAGGGAATGTAATCGTGTCGCAGATACTTACTCGCATGACTTCAGTTTGCATATTGAGATCGATGGGAGGAACCAAAGGAGGCTCAGAAGTGCAACAGGCGCAGCAAGCCATTTTTACTGCTAAATAATCCAAATAAAAAACTAAAAAAAACACTTATTTTATCGTTTCGATGCGTTTCTTAACTGTCACTTCAACTTTAATTAATTTTATATTTCATATTCAAACACATACAACACAGTCACACCTAAAAACAAGCACAGCTTTAAAACAGAATTTATTTTATATTTCAATAAAGGTTTACGAAGAAAACAATTAATATTACACTACGCGATATTTATAACACCGTTACGTAATTAAAGAGAGCCAAAGAGTGAAAAAATCAATTCATACTACAAAATGTTTAAAGATTTATTAGGATGTAAGAAAATATTCGAAGACAAACTTGACGACAAAATATTGTATTTTCGATGTATTACGCTGTTTTCCGAGAGCGTCGTCGCCCGTTTTAACAAATAGTAATTATAAATCGGTCATTTAACGGCCCGAAACGAATCGGGAGAACGGCGGCTGACGATAAGCGGGAAGAGTAGAATCGCGTCAAAAACAGGAGACGCCGTTAGAGGGGACGTCGGAGCGGGATCGCCTGTTCTGCAACTGAACTTACTGAACCACCAAGAGGATAAGTTTGGGAGCGGGCCCACAAAACTTGGCACAGAATTAATGGAACGAATCAGGGATTCTCACACGTTCTGTACTCGCCGGAAAACTTGTGAAAAACGCTTTTTGTAGACGTGTTAACGAACACGCGCTCTCACTAATTCACGTGATTTACGAGCGCACAGATAATAGTTTAGTGTTTTTGTTTTGGATGTTATTTGATTTGTAGGGTATTAAAAAAAATTCATACGAAAGTGCTAGTATTTATTATATTTTGCGAAACCGTTATTTCCTCTTTAAGGTCAAAAACATATCAGGAAATAAATCACTTAGTTGAAAGAAACAATCGAACTTTGCAAGCTCAGTATAGCTTTCGCAACAGTCAAATGTATGATATAAGTTATGCAAACATGTAATTTTTCACAATACTGTAACTAAGTGATTTATAAGATCATCATTAAAAACTTACTTGGTAATGTGATCTTTTTCTAAGCTTTTTTAATTAGAAACAAAAAATACATGTAATTTTAAAAATTCTTCTATATTAATTCAGGCATATTCATGATGGGATGATTTAATGTACTACATGCATCAATATGATCTAATTGACCACAACTAAGAATGATGCATTGACTTAATCAATAGTTATACAAACGTACAAGATTTAAAACTGATGAAGTTAGTTTTGTAAAATCTGTGATAAAAGAAAATAAATAAACACATACCCGAGAAACGTTAGTTGCATGTAATATTTTCATCATTAAACGATTGATTCTCATCGTTTATTTGCAAACATGGCTATTTCATTTATAGACTTTCATAAAGTAGAAACTATACCTTACTCGGGCATGGTAATTTATATATTATCAGTTATTACTTAGGCATTAAAGCAGGTGGTTTGCTTATCTATAAAATCCAGTAGGGTGATTATAAAGTATATGATTACAAAGCGATTACTGTTCAACGGCAAAATCGTTTCGAGCATATTAATATAATTCGATGCTTTATGTGTATCAGGGGTATACTAGAAAAAAAAATATGTAGTTATTTTTACCACATCTTAGTTAATAAGCAGTTGATTCGGGAAAACAACAGATGTATCGTGGTGTCGAATATTAAAATTCAATCTAACGAAATATATGAAAAGATTAATAATCTTAATGGTAGACAATAACAAAATTCCACAGCGCAAAACTTTAGATTGCTTTGAACATAAATAGTGAAAAATATTTGCTACACATACTCATTCGGTATGTAAAACGCAATTGCTGAGTCGGTTTATTCGTTGTACTCATGAATATAATGCACACGTATTTTTTTTATAATTTTCATTGTTTTTAGTAGTTCAGCTCTATTCAAATGTTTATTATTATAAGCTACTTGACATTTTGAAGAAATATAACAAACGCTTTCATTTTATAATTGCATGCAACTATATTTGAGATACTTTTTAAACAAGATGTCAATAAAGTTAGCACATAATACAGCTGATGGGACGTTCATAATTTTAATTCTGTGCAACTAAAATATTGTCACCGGACGCAGTGCGACATCTCAAGCCGGTGATCAAAATTATCTAGCCCGTTGGCATTTTACAGTTGAGTGAAAAACACTCATTTTACACGCAAACACTTGTTGCGTAGGCCAGGCACATTTAATTTAGAAATATAATCGTATTTCAATCCCTCTCTGAAGGAAATAGAGCATTATTTTGTCGTACAATCTCGCATAGAGTTAAACGACAAAATTATACCGAGCTCAAATATTATACTAACGGGATTCAAAATAGTTTTTCAATATAGCAAATGAATATTTAATATGTTATAAATAAATGGAAATTTGTAATCGCGTTAATAAAACAATCGGAAAATGTGTATAAATATTATGGGAAACATATCAATCGGGGAAAGATAGTAAAATAAACAATAATATGTATATTAGAAATAGCGTGGTCATACTTTAAATGTGTAAGTAAATTACAGAACGTTGATAAAATCTGACATTTCGAATAAAATTTAAAAAAGCAGAAATAGTTCAGTTGGCTCGAATTGTGAAAGTACCGGTTGACAAAACTTTCTTAAAGACATTAAGAATGTCAACGATATAGTCAGATTTTTTATAGTACCAATTGGCGGAAATCTAATTATGTAAAGTTGTTAGTTTAAAATTGAAAAAATATATACTTCAATACACACATAATTTTAGCATTAAAAGAGCTTTTACTAAAAGCTTACTCGCATATTCCAATTCATATTTATTGACATCTTAAAAGCTTTCGATGAAAAGAAAAAATAAACGATCAACGAATCTCGACTCTCGGTAGTCATATTTCGCACAATATGTGGAATCTCGAAGTTGAAAGATAAACAGTTTTTAGTGCATTCCGATTTTTTTAAAAATAAGTCGTGTATAAATTTGTCTAGACTACATTGAATTTTCCTATACTATAAACATTCATAATTAATATAATAGTATGGGCAGTTCTCGTACCGTATTTAAATCATGCTACATATTAATGTAAATATATAGAATTTGAATGTTATATAATTCTCCCTTTCGGCCCCATGCCACTTTTACTCTTTAACATATCTACAATGTTCATAGAGAAGAGAACTATTAATACGATACATAAGCTCGCAACGAGAATACTAATTTTAATTCGCCAGAGCGGTAAAAGCAAACTGAGTTAAATCACGACATATTTCGTAACGTAAACAACTGCCTACATCTGATCTGTTCTTTTTTATTACTTATGAAAACGGGTCCACTAGAAAACAGTTTTACGTATAAATTTACTAAAATGATTTACCCAGAAATTATTTACATGGTGATACGTGTATATATGACTTTTGTAATTGTATGCGATACAATAATCAAATATGTTATATTGAGATTGACATAGAATACTCAAATTTGTTTAGTGCTACGGTTTAAGAACATTAAATAATAGGCACAAAATTTTCTATTTATATTGTTTACAGTGGACATTTTCTACGTCTCCGTTGTGGCGGGGTTCTATAGTCAATAAAACAATAACATAAGACAAAAAATGTGCGTTTATTACTTGCAAATATATTACGAAAATTACATATTATGGGCGTATTGCTTTTGCAACGTAGAGGCGATTTATAAATGGTAACATTGTAAATTAGCATAGAAGTCAACCGAATAACATCATGTAAAATTTATTTTTATACATTCAAAAATAGTATTCCTTTGAACTCACTTTCGTCCATATGGAATATGTCGACATCTGAAGCAACAATGTTGAACATTGTTAATGCTTTTGTCATGTCGACGATTTTTCAAAAAAAAAAAAAAATATCACAACATACGATTCGACACTATCAAGGATGACAGAATTCTCATTTCTCGTATAAGTCGATAGAAATATGTGGCCAAGTAAATTTCTCGTGGTGTTTTCAAAGCCTTAAACGTGACAATGAATAAAAGAAAGTAAATTTGATAATGCCATGCTTCGTACCAAGGAGTTGTAACAATTAATATAAAAAAAATTAACACGCGAAAGGACTTTGTTGTGTGCATATAAATTTTTATTTTCACCCAAATTATACACCTAGATCAATTAATTAATTTGTATTAATACACATTTTATTTTTTAATTACGCTTGTAAGTGTTGATGTAGTTTTTTATTTATATTATATTTAACAAATTGTTTGTGTGTGCCAGGCCGAAAATATGTTGTAATTATATTTATCTTTCGTTTGGTTTCAGATTAGTAGAAATTTATATTTAAGAAGTCCATAACATTTTATTTGTAAAGAGTTACCTGAAAATACATGATTTACTCATTAAAACATTAGTTTTGTATATGTGGTAATCTGGTAACATTTTATTGTTGATAAATTTATTATTCACAAGATTTCAACAAGCTCGACACTGGTAAGCTGTGTTGTATCAATTACATGGGTTAATTTGTATAGTTGTTAGACATTGAAAATTGCTATTCAGTGCCAAAAGCGTGTCAATTAAATTACATTGACACATGACTCAATGGGATGACAGACGATGATTTCTCACGAGGATTTCGCAAGCTGATAATGCAGTGTGGTTAGATATGAAAGGAACCCACGTGGCCAATGACACCTGTCAAAAAGCGTGTGATTTATAAGTACACCCAGTCCTTTTTTTACGCGAAACATTGGTCCCAGAAAAAGGCGCGTAAAAAAATCGCGTAAAAAATATATACATAGCTTTCATATAATTTGATAAATTGGTTCCAAAAATTAAAATATCGCTTAAAAAAGTATCAGAAACGTATGAAAAACCAAAATTTGATCTTTGAAATTCGTGCAAAAAAGAATTATATATTTTATGATCTTATATACACTTATATGAATTATTAAAAGCCGAGAAAAGTGCTATTCAACGAATTTAATAAATGCATTGTGTTTAAAGAAGTTTACGAGCGGACATACATCCCATGATTTTATGCAATTGCATTATATTTCTTTACACACCCTAAAACATAAATTCGCATAATATCCGATACACTTTTTTTTTTGAATTTGGCAATTGTATGTGTATTTAAAAAATGGAATGCTTTACAAAATTAAGTTTTAAAAATAGATATATTTTTTTTTATTTAAAAAAATAATGAAAAGTACATGCCTAGCATCATATATAAAATTTATTATTAACATTTTTCATTAATATATCATCCAATTTCAATAAATATATTCAGTATCGGAAAGAAAATAAATATTATTCTTTCTATCGTTCCTAGTTAAACAAGATAACTCTTACAAATTTCAAACGATATTTCTAGAATTATATCTTCTGCGGCAGCAATGCACCGTGTATCAGCTATTTGACTATACATTTTACTAGAATTCATAATCTCAATTATACATCAGAAACAGAGTGATATATTCCTTTTTAAATATTATATGTTGAATATATTTGACTATTTTTATTTTGCTATGATCTATTTCGTATATTATATAGGATGCTGATATCACCCACTTATGTAAGCCGGATATGAAAATACGTGTATTTATAAAGTTTAATTGACTTACCGGTAGAACGGTACATTGCTCCTTCAGAGGTACAAGAGGTGTCTCTGGTGAAGGTCTGGATGCCAAGTAGAAGGCTGATGCTGCAGCGACTCCTGTCAAGGCGAGGGCGCCGGCAGGACCTCCCACGTACGTCAAGTACTGGTCAATCTCTTCCACTGTAATAAATAATAAAAAAAAACAGTGTTTCAGAAAAGAAATCTTAATAAGCTACATAAATCTAACATCTTTCTAAATAACACATACATATAATATAAAAGTAAATACTACAAAAATACATTAAATATATCATACTTAGTATATTATATAATGTTTGATCCAAAAAAAACCTTATAAGAGAACCGATATGGATTTTGTGTTTAATTTTATTTCCACCAAGAATTCTTAGTCCATAATTAACCACTAGCTAAATACACACCAATTTTTCAAGTTTAGAAATTTTAAAAAAATTTATTGTTAATGTTCATACCAAACGGAATCAGATTAAATGATTAAAATATAATGTTGAAGTAATTACTAAGTTCCAATCACATAGTTGTCTAATAATTATTGTAAAATGACAAAGATATTTAAAACAAAGCTATTTAGTTAACTATAACATGTGAGTAAATAGATAAGACTACGTTAGATACAAAATTTAGATTATGCGCAAGCCACTAACAAATATTTATTATAAGCAAGTAAATACGACAATTATAAAACTGTACAATTTAGTTATATTTCACAGCTATCAAGCTTTGTGAAAGTTTAATGAACGAAGCTTTCACGACAAGTTTGTATTGCCGATAAATTCAGCAGTCTGCATTGGGTTAAAATTAATACGATAAAATTTATAAGTACAATCAATAAATATTGACCGATTGAACAAACTATTTAGTTATATATGAGGTATATCGATGCTTTTGGCGAGTCACTGATTATTTATTATGCAATTAATATAATATAATAATAATATAACACATAAGACGTAAAATTTAAGTAAAACATTACATGATATAGGTATTTTCCTGAAAATTCAATGGTAAACGTTGTGTAGGTTATCATACACCACAATATGAAAAAGATAACAAGAATAAATTTAATACAGACAAATACAGTTTGAAAGAAGTGGTTCCATAGTTCGTTCTTAGTACATTCACAAATTCATAAATAAGCTCCAGTTTTACCAAACCGATACCGTAACAAGATATATAATCGACATACCCTACTCAGGCTGAATCAGTACTTGCAAAATATAAAGCATAAATTATGAATTGTTTTAATACCACTCGAGATCAATTCAACATCACAAACACTCAAAACGTCAATTGTTTTACTGAAAATAACAAAAACTTGAGCCAAGATATTCATTCATTAAATCTGATATCACCCGGCAGCATAGGTCGAAAAATTATGGTTTGAGATCTAAGATATTATACTCTTTTAGTCCCACGGAGCCGATGATGATCGGCCCCAATGATGTATGCAAAGAATCTCATGGGACCGATCTGCCTCAAAATTAAAAATAAAATCTTTGGGCCAAATTTTTTATTGATTTACTTTGCGATTTACCAAATTTTAAAATAATGCATTTACTGCATATTTAAATTCTAGCGGTGATAGGTTTATGGTTTACGAATGGTTCATAGTATTTCCCAAAATGGTCGATAAAAGCTCTACGAGACGGATCAAAGTCGATCGGCTAAGAACAAGGATAGGCAACCGGTCGACAACGAATTAAAATTTAGTCAACCCAATAACAATTGGGCATTTCGGAATTTTATATTATATATTGAATACATACCCAAGAAAGAACTAATTAAAATTTGTTTTTAAACATAAAAAAATCGAGACGTATACAATAGCATAACTCCCATTCTACTGCAAACTATTGCATGACAGATCTAAATACATCTTTGGATTCTAAAGCCAAATTGATTTGCAAATGAAAACCAAGTAGAAGATTCTGGCAAAGATATAGCATCCAGCTTATGCATACATTACTGAATATATGTATTATATTGTACATACAATAAACTCAAAACAAAATGATAATTAACGCCAATACATTTGTATTCTTCTCTGTTTTATCTTATACTCCCGTGCATGTATGAAGTATCTGTTTAATACAACGAACATCTTTAGTGAATGTTTAAAATTTAATTGTTTAACCGCATTGGAAAGCCTTAATAGACACGTTGATACGATTTTGGACTGATAACTTAATAGAGAACCTTGTTTTATTGAAGATAATACAAATCTACATCACTAAGATCAACGTTGATGCAGGCCTAGAAGTATGCTGTTGGTTTTACACGTATAATTAGCACAGTTTCGAAATAAAGCCTATAATGATGTCAGTTATCTGACTTCACGACCGTTACATGTCGCCGAGCGGGGAGAAGCAGTTCAAAAATAGATGCGGTAGTTTTGTCTGCGCTTATCAACCTGTGCACTTTACGAAGGAAAGAGTCGGCAAGGAAACAATGTGATCGCTGGCAAATCAGATCGGCGAGTATTGCAAGACGGAAATACATTTGACACTCATCCAAATGATCAGACTTTTAATCAGCGTGAATATTGTTGCGAGTCATCCACTAACTAACACATCGCGGACATTCTAATACAACATATATATGCCTGTGAAATACTTTCACCGCGGAACTTTGATATCTGATTGTGTTGCCTGAATGGAGAATATCTCTCTTTGAAGATGTCTGTTGACCGAAAGATACAAGTACGGGTGAAAACGAAATAAAGATTTGGCTTACACATACCAACCGTGTTACCTTACATTAAAGTTGTGACAGAAAAATACAATAAAAATTCATCTTTTGTACACACCCTTCGGCGTATTTTAACTGTCTGTCTTAATGCAATATTTTTCATTAAATAGTCGAACATGAATTGCATTTTTAATGTGATTGGTATTTCCAGACTTGACCAAAGTATAAGAGACGATTTTCCTATCATTTGAAAGAATATTTTAAATATTTCACAGTTTACGGTGACAATTTCCTGTTGGGATTTTTTTTTCGGTGATAAGACAGATACGCGGAAAAAATGCATGAAATTAGATGCGAAGTCTGGTGGTCATACAATTCACACCAATGGCATTTATTTTAAATTCACAACAACAACAAAAAATGACTGCGATTCTTCACTGTTTATATAAAATATTATATGGAAACAATAAAATTACATGTATATAATATGTGAAACACGATAATCACTGAGCCGAATTTCAACAGTTAATGAATAATGCATTTTCAATTTCACAATAAAGTAATAAAATTGCAGATAAAAGCATGTAATAATTACTAAATGATAGGTGTAGTCGACGACAACGATAAATAATTTGAGACACTCAATGATTCGTATTTAAGATCATAGATGGCTCAAGTGTACTGAGATAAAACGATTTTTTACAGTAGTAAATCTAGTTAAATAAAAAAAATATTTGTAGCGAATTTTAAATAAATAATGTAAAGAATTCATATTTTTGCTAAAATATTTTTTATACTGCCACGCAGAGAGGACTTAGTTTTAACAATCAAACGAACATCAATTCACGAGAGATCGATGCCAATAATACAAAATATCTAAGTCAATTTTATTAATTGACGTTAATAAATAAGCATTAGAATTTTATAACAACACAATATTAAGCAGCAAATTAAAAAACTACTTACAAAATTACGTAATGTTAAAAACAATAAACATACAGAAACAATTCAAGATTTTTTATGCAAATTCAATGGTTTGAATGTTATGAAAAACCAATATAAGAGTCATTACTTACACCACATTTTCGCAGTCATCGTCTTGGCGACAAACTTCAGCTTTTTTAAGGTTAATTTAAAACGAAAGCCGATTCACGTTCGTAGGCTGCGAAGTTCCAAAATTTTATACACGAGCTTAAATATTATTTAATCAAACATTCACTTTCATTTTATAACAAAACTGGCAATGAGGTTTCCGCGCATAAAATAGGATAACCGATAAACAAATCACAATAAATCAATGTTTCTCGTAATATTTACGAAGCTTACAAAAGTGTCCGCAAGAACACCTGTGTAGAAAAGGCACAAGTTTGCCATTTACTTTTCGTTAGCCGGCAGATTTTATTTAGATCGATTCTATCGCTGACCAGTTAAGCGTTCGGTGATAGATGCAATGAAATTAATTCTCTCATAACGTACCATTGCCTATAAATAATATGAGAATACGTGATAACAATTCATATCTACGAAATGTTGACCGTTGCCCGTAAACAAATCCATTTTGAATCGCACTTTCGAATGAAGTTTTTATCACAAAATTTCGCATGTTTGATTCGCAGTCCATAAGAAATCATGGATGCATTTGAAAGAAAATGCAACTTTATAAATTTCAGAGGAAAAGAAATAGGAGTTTCATGTAAAAACATATAAACCAATATTTTCGATGAATTTTAAAGGAACTTTTTGTACATTCCGTTTCAATATGCTGCCGTACCGTAGTAGATCGATGAAATAGTGAATTTATCATCTACTTTATATAACACATATGGAAGTCATGGCCAATTCTTCCCATTATGTTACCGTATTTCGAGAGTAATGTATGCCATATTTTTTGTTTTCCGTTTTATGTGTTGTATGTACCAGACATTGGCAGACTTTTAACCCTTTGTATGCCATGAAAATAAGAAGCTAGTGGTTTTGTGTACCGCACATTTTTCAGAGCTCTAAAAAAATAGACCAGTTATATTATTTGATCCACACAAAGTGACTCTGATTTTCTAAATTTCCATATGACAAATAGACCTAGAATACCCATTTTCACTATGATTGATATCAACTGAAATTTTAATGTTGTTAGAATCATCCTAGCGTTGTTTAAACCAGATAAATTATTAGTTATTTACATATAACATTACAGAATTGTCATACATATTTGACTACCCAAAGGATTTTAATTTACTTTTCATTGAAAAAATAATTACGAAATGTTTATCTCTTATATTTATTACACTGACCGAGATTTATGATCGTGGCTTTTTTAAATACATAGCAACTTGTATAGGGCAATTGCACCTAAACAATTCCGGCTATTTTTTAAAACATTTACGATGTTTTCTTAAGCGAGTATTTTAAAACTGGACATTCTCATTATATATTTTTTTACTTGGCTTGACTATATGATCGCTTGATAATTTTCCAATGGACTCATGATATTACCATCATTCGTTACTATTTATGACGCTTTATAATAGAAGTTTGAAAATTTCATACATTGTTTTTAAATATCCTATACGTGTTACAATGTAGGCTATGCACGTTTCTTATCAAAAAAATAATGACCTTTTTATTAACATAATCAATCTAGCAGGCACGGTATGACCTTATCATCATATTGCATTCATTGAACAAGCAACAAGTCCGTTAAAAGAAAATATTTCAAAATTTATCGAGTTCCTATATTTCGTTATGAATTATAGATAAAACATATTACAATTACCACAGCTACATTTTTATAAAACCCAATAAATGCAGCGGTTCACAAAGCCTTGCTTCCGCCAATTCGTGGTAAGTGCACCACTAATTATCCGCGAGAGAATGTTGATTCCTGGCATAGACAGATGTGTTTGTTTATTTTGTTATTAATTGAAAGCTTAAACGTCAATTACGATATTTGGACGTTATATAATACATCACGTGGTGTAACAATTCGCCAGGTGACCGAAATGTATCATAAAGGAATATTATAAAACCAACAATTTAAGACACGAGCTTTCCACCCTTTTTCTATAGGAAAGCCATTGTTTACGATTGCGTGCGTATACAGATTATTTTGTTAGTAAAATTATTAACGTAAACAGACGCGCAGTGAATCATCATAAGTGCACAATTTTCTCTCATTATGTATCTAAACCACATTAAAATGATCGAAGAGTAGTTAAGTACACGCAGAACTAAAATCTTTAGTTTCATTAGAGAAATTCATACAACGATTGATATTTTTGATGCTACAACCTCTAACAACATCTGGGTCATGGTATACTTGAACTTCAATAAAATTACCTCGTGGTGGTTACGGAATAACGATTTACGGAGGATGAGTGATACACGTCTGTATAAATATACATAAAAAAAATAGTAAAATATCATGCCCGACCGATATCAATCTGACCAAGAAACACATATAAAGAAGCTGAAACATATATAAATACTTGTTTTTATAATACACGCAAGTTTTATATACACCTAGGCCTCATATAACACCGATTTACACAGCACGGTTTTATACAATATCCGTATATATATATATAAATTGTGAAATATTTTTAAACAACACGCGTTATATAACAAGGTTTAAGAGAAAAAATTGAAATTTTAAATAAACCTACTACAATTAATGATTCACAGAGCATTTGCAGCGAAGTAGCTACATGTTCTACATTAAAAACAATAAATGACGGTTCGGAATTGGCTAATAAAATATATTTTTTTAATTTATTGATAATGATCTTATAATGGAAAGGAGTTCGAAATTGAAGACGAAATTACAAAATATGACGATTTTTTAATGCTAAAACCACAAAAAAATCAGAGTCATCAAATGATGAAAACTCACAACCGATCTCGAAAAAGAGTAAAAATATAGAATTCTTAGTGATAGCTATGATGAATGAATGGTATATTATGTTTAATATTTAAGGTTTCTTTTAATTAATATGTATATTTGTTTATTTAAAAAAATAAAGTACATATAAACCATCTTCGATTTTTTTTTACAACGCAAACCTTAATTTTGCATGAACTTCAAACCTTGTATAACACGGATTTGTATTACACAAGGTTTTTGTGGAAACATATAACCGTGTTATACGAGACCCAGGCGAATAACATAAAATATATCTCAAGTATTATAAAATATCCAATGCCCTGTAAATGTATGTTTATCGAGCCGTCATGACTTATCAAGACAATGATATGAGATGAAAAATCAAGACAAATACGTATTATATTAAAATATATATATTTCGATTAGCATTAAATCCCGATGACTGATTTTGTTGAACTTGTTCAAGTTTTTAAGAGATGTATCTGAAAAAATGATTATTCAAAGTCCAAAGATCATTTTAATTGAAAACTAACGCATGAAATCAAAGACTAATGATTTTTCTGTATCAGTTAAAAGGTGTTTATTCTGGGAAAACGTAATTAGAACGAATTAAACTTTGTCATTCTGTAATGATAACAAATATTGAAAATGAAATATTCATAAAAACATACTACGTAATCTAAGGAAAGCCACTGATGTAATAACAATATGTAGATTTAGCATTACTCGCACCGTGAAAGATATTAGAATATCACTTTGATGTTTTTTTTGAATACGTAGTAAAATTATTGATATTAAAAAATAAAAACAAATGTGTCTATTTCTCTATTATTGCGCTCTGTTTTTACGATGTAGCTTATGAAGTTACAAGCATTAAAATCGAGGCTGATGATATGTAAATAAATAAACGAGTTCGCCAAAAACCGCAGCACTTGGTTTTCTGGGCACATAGCCAAATACAGACAATTTCTGGAAAAGACAAATCATTCGGCGGTACTTGAGAGGCGTGATTTAACTAAAAGGATAACGTGTGAACCTTTGTATTGATAAAATAATCGGCCGAATAACGAAGCAGCGCGGTCATGGACCGAAGTATTGAGTGATACGCATTTTGTATCTCGGATAATCTTTCATAAAAATTGAAAGCCAATAAGCTGATAACAAGATTGATAAAAAAAATTATAAATTCTTTGAAGCTGAATAAATACTAATCTGATAAGCTTAGAAATTGCTTTAGGAACACTCTTTCTTCGTTGTAAATAATACATTTAATAAGATTTAGATGTCGCTAGCGTTTGAATAAATCAACAAATTTACTTACGCTATAATAGATACTTGTTTTTTTTACAAGAAAATGATCTATCATATACATATTTGTATTTAAGTAATTGTATAAGAATTAATCAAAGTGCCATATAAATTTATATTTAAAGTCACTTACTATTTACTAACTCGATGAGAATCGTAAACTACCATGTCCTAATATCCTAGATGAGATGTTAAATTTTAAAAAAAATAGTATTTTAAATTTGAGCTAGCCGATCGAGTCCGATAATTTAACAAAACTCTCAAAACTCTCAAAACGCAAAGCTACAAAGAGCCAAAGACTCAATTATTAAAAAGTTTTTATTATTAATGAAATAAATAAAACGTAAATATATTAAGATAAATTATTAGAAGTCGTTCTTATTGATTTTCATCCGTTGAAAATTTCACAAGCAAACATCACAATCCGCTGATTACTGGACGAACTATATAAGTACTATATACTTAAAATCAACCACCTTGATTAGCGCGACCGCAAATATTACATATTTATATTGTATATAATATTATACAGTCAGCAAGAAAACTGATTTGAATACTATGGATGGGATTGACAAAATAAGGAAGTATAGTGGGAATGGTTTTAAAAGCAGGCGAGTGTTAATCTGTATTAAAACCTTATTTTTACAATAATTTTTCTATGGAAATACTACAATTATATACCAAATAAGGTTAATCTCAAACATAGAATGAAATAACTTGGAAAGCCTATGATACGGAGACGAGCTGGTAAATGTTTTTTTTTTTATATTGGGCATCTTTTTTACCTTTGCTTTAGTGAATATTCTCGCTATATTGTAAATAGGATAAAACTTAGGTTTTATGAAACCAAGTTGTATTGCTTGCTATTTATTTATATCTTAGTCATTGTGACTTGAAATTCAAAATAAGTGTGATATAAGAACAACAATATGTTTATCTATAAATTGAATGCCAAAAATAATAGAGAAAATGGAAAAATATTAATAAAAGATTAAATTTTTCTTAGTAATTTACAAAAAGTATGTTTCTATAAGCGATAGGATTCTATAAAATGAGGTATGTTTTGTATATTTAACATACTACAAAATTTTGTATATGACATACAGAATCAGCAAAAAAGGGTTCAATATTTGTATTTATTACAAAAAATGAAACCCTGAAAATGCTTGCATACAATAGAGACTATAAAACTTGCTTTTCTTTTCATCAGATGTTGGATATGTCATATTTTTAAACTAAATGATCCAGCAATTAAAAATAAGTTCCGATACGTTTATACGTCTAGAACTACGATAACAATAACCGAACGACTAATAATACATATGTATGGTTTAATAAATATAAACCTTGATATCAATTAATAACCGAGGAAAACGATCGTATATTTTAGTACTAACATTGGTATATACTATGAATAATATTCATTTACACACTTCTCTATTTTTTATATATAATCTACGTTCATATTAAAGCAACACATATACAGTGATCACCCATGACAATGCATCTATAAAATGGTGCATATAATATTTAAATGATACACTGCTTCGCGTTTACTCCTTAAATCAATATACAATGCATTAATATAAATAAAATTTGAATGACGTAGAGATAGGACCGTGCAAATAAAATTTTATTCAACGTAGTGCACCTATGCTTCATAAATTATATAATAAATAATAATTACTTCATTTGTATGAAGATATCGTTTGACATACAAGGCTGTGGGCAGACATGAGCGCCCTACAAGGATACGGTCATGATTTTTTTATCGCTTGACGTTTTAATAAAAATGGCTACATATTATTCAACCTGTTGCTATCTATCTGCACCTTGAAAAATAATTTACGATAAAAATAATTATTGTATACGAAGATAAATTGTAGACACGTCGTAAATTGTAACTAGACTGTAGAACTAATCCGTTTTTCAATGATACCAATACTAAATATATGCACAAATATTTCTTAAATATAAAGTATCCATGTGATAAGAATTGAAATCTTAAATTACGAAATAATCTCCTATAGATTGCCAGTGTATTACATCAAAAATATACTTAAATATTGATTCAGGAATTGATATGATGTAAAGCATAGAAATACATTATCGACTGAAAGAAGCCACTATGAGTAATTTACCATAAAATGCAGGTAGCACATGAATTTTGATTGGGAATTAATTTTTTTACTTTGGATATCCATTAAATAGTTCACATCGTTCACAATTCATTAAATATTGTATTATAAAGCAGAATACTCTTGATATTTTTTTTCTTTTAGAAGTTTCGGTAAAATCAATAAGATTTAAAAATGATATGCTGTCGAAAATATTTTAATGTGACTTTCTTACTAAGCCGTCTTTTCCCTTATTGAATTGTATAAATAGAATTATGGTAATTTTTAGTTTAGTCGATAACCTTACTATACAAAAGAGTAACAATATTAAATACATCATATTCATTAACTAAGCTGACTGTACAATGGGTAGAAAAACTTCATCCTTTGCGACGATTTATTGTTGTTTTATCAATATTATTTACTGTAAATCCTTGAGGCAAGGCCGTTGTAGGTGTTTAACTATAATATAAACTAAATGAAAAGATAAGGTACTTCTACGATAAATTAAAAAATACTATTACATAAAAAAAACTATACAAATACGTATTTTTATTCAATGTTGAAGTCTCGATTTACTCGGGGTTTTTCAAAACCAATGACATTCGTTTACATAAATTTCAGTGACTATCATCATCTATCTTCTATATATATAAAAATGAATGTCTGTCTGTCTATCTGTCCTTTATAAACTCCTACACCATTAATCCAATTGCGATAAAACTTTGTCGAATTATTGCTTAGACTGCCGGGCAAAAGATAAGGATACTCAGAATTTGATTACAAAAATTAATTGAATATATACGAAAAACATGTTTTCATACAAGACTATTGTAATACAGTATGGCCATTTATGAAGCATTGTATCCATAGCAACGCCGAAAACAAAAATGTCAAATCTGTCACATTCATTCTGGAAACAGATCGAGTACGCGTAGATCGTACCAGACGTACTCTGCATGCTGATTTAAATCATAGTGCTTTCCATTACGCTTATAATTATGATTACAGTCTGCACCCAAGTATTGTTATTGGAAAAATGGACAAATTATGCGTGTATTGTAGTGCCTTTAAATTAAAAAATGAAACACTGTGCTGCGCGAGTGGAAAAGTGAAATTGCCAGAATTACATTCAATGCCCGAACCTTTATTAACGTTGGTATCGGGTGATACAAGTGAATCAAAACATTTCTTGACAAACATACGAAGGTACAATTCAAGTTTCCAAATGACATCTTTTGGTGCAACCAATATCGTGAGCGAAGATTACATGCCAACATTTAAAGTGCAAGAACAAATTTATCATCGTGCTGGATCATTTCTACCACTGCCGAACGCAAATCATAAATTTCTTCAAATTTATTTCTTGGGAAACACTGACAAACAATTTGACCAACGTTGTCAATGCAATACGGGAACTAAACGAGAAATAGTTGCTCAATTACAAACTTTATTCGATCAAAACAACAAATTAATTAAATTATTTAAAACTGTCTCGAATAAATGTCATCTGATGATTACAAAGTTGTCGTTATAGTTGGTGAAGAATTTAACTCGCGTGATATCATTCTTCATCGTAGAAATGGTCATGTTCAGCGAGTTTCACAAACGCATTGATCGTATGATAGATTGCAATATCCGATTTTATTTTGGCAAGGAGAAGACGGATACCATTTCAACATCCCGTTGAGAAATCCACAAACAGATGAGGAAGCGAATAAGAAATTCAGTGCCATGAATTACTATATATCGATTGATTCGCGAAAACGCTGAAAATCATATCTTATAATGTCGACATTTGTTCCATCCATACATTGTCGATATTTACGCGAAAATAGAAACTGAACGACTCAAAAACAAAAAACATTGTGTATCCAAAAGCACGCCAATAAATAAAAACACATACGGCCGCCACTGTCAAATTAAGGTAAGAAAAACATAGCCTAAGCTTATCGCTTCTAATTGGCTCCGGCCTCGCCTGAAGTCCGACTTATCCAATCGGAAGGCGAGAGGCTCCCGACGTGACGCTTCCATAAAGTCGCGGTTTCTTTTTTTTGAGTGGCATTGCAACGCATGCTGGGAACACGCTAGTATAATATAAAAAATGCTTCATATATTGCCAGTGACGTTAGGTGCGATAAAAAAACGTGATACTATTATTATAACTTGCACACATCATTTCCTCCGTTTTGCATAGCTATAATTCAATGTCCAATAAATTTAGGAATTCGAACTTGATATTTTTTTGGACGATTTGACTATTATAGAAAAAATGAAACGATGAAAGATTTGACTTGATTTTTTGCTGTCGATAATTTAATAAGAGACGCAATAAATATAATATAAATAAGACAACATAAGGTTTGGAAAAATAGGATGGGGAGGAATCATTTTTTAGATCAAATTTATAAAAATCTGGGTGACAAAAACTTTTTGCGACAATATTTTGTCAACCAGCTCGTACGGCACCCACATGTCGAGCTAAAAAACTTTCCCAATCTTATTTATTTGAATTGATATCTCACATGCTGTAAGATGTGCACTATTTTCATGCAATTTTTGATCACCTAACACAGTCTTATCAATTTTATCCTTTAAATTAATGTATAAACTCGAACATCATTGCTAAATAATTTGTATCATTTTTTAGTAATAATTTTCTCATCCTTGCCATTTTTTGTATAAATAGTATGGCGTATAAAATGTGCTCCGAAAAGGCCCAACATTATATTTAAGGGATGAAATTTAATACAAAAAGTAAGCAAACGCAGTGCATGTTGGAATTGTTAGTCTTAAAATATCAAAATAATGAGTCCACCAACAGCCGCACAAAGATATCACGAACTAGATATATGGTCAAACCTAATACTAAGAAATTACTGAACTTTGCTTTCTACTTTATCAAGAAAGATAATTTAAAATGGCTAGTGATGGAAGCATCGAAGTAAGGTGTGCGATATGAATGTTTCGGGCGTAACGGATACGTAAAAAGGAATGAAATGTTTAGAATTCTGTACAATGTGAACTAACAAGTAACTCTATTGAGTGTTACGGATGATAAGTATTGAAGTATTTAATGGTGGTTGAATAATTCTTAACATTTTTATAAATCATTAGTAATACTATTAGGACGATATAGGAAGTGACACGGGCCGATGCTGTTGACCGAGTGATGTGGAACTTTTGCCTGACATTTTGTCTAAATCGAAGCGAGCGTTAGAGGTAATTATGCAAATGCCACATATACATAGTAATAATACCCTATTATAATAAGTATATCTATGTTTTTGTGCATGAGTTTTTGATATTACATTCAATAGGATGTAATTCTGAATGTTTATATACGTGTCACTATAATAGGGATATGTTTTATCCATATTGAACAGGAATTCATGGCAGCAGTGGGCCAAATGATCGCTATCGCTTGGCTGCTAATAGATTTTTAGCGAATAAGCTTTGCAGCATAATAAGCAGCAAAGATAAAACTTCATGTGAAAACGTGAAAAAATTGAATTTTATACTGTCAATATTATCGGGGGAAACGATCAATTGTTTTACATCATAATTCCATGTGTTAATCGATAATCTATTTCACAGAAAAATAATCTTAATTTAAAAAATGAATTAAAGTATTATATTTTCTATCCACAGGTGATTATCACCGAAAAAAATAGTTACGTGGAAAGGGTGAGAGCTGTTTATATTACTATAAATTTAAAAATACATTTGATATTAGTGAAGTATTCTAAAACCATTCCGATTTATTTATAATGTATCAAATTCCATAGTCTCGTTTTGTTACCCACTTTGTAGTAAAGGTATTGAATTTAATTAGCCTACAATAATCAAATCGTGATATTGGTTTTCTTTATTTTTATTGTACTTTATCCGTTCCTGGTGGAGCATTTTTACATACGTTAATCATGTTATTTTATTCATTTAAAAAAATCTGTTGGTCCTCAACAATAGTTTTATTTCAAATAAAAAAGTTATTCACAAAAAAAAGTAAGTAGTACTAAAGTTTTTTGATTGAATTTATCAGTAATAATATTTTGCCCTTTGCAGTTATACATGCAACGTAACTTTATATTGTAAAGCAAAACAAATAAGCGATACATAAAATAAATACAAGTAAATTATAAATAAAAAAATGTTAATTAATAAAAATAAATATCTTTGATTGAAACAATATAAAATAGCTGTTGGCCACAATATTCATCAAAAAATAGATGCGAACCGGTATGCTCAAATGTCACGGTGATGAATTTGACTGTTGTATTATACTTTAACTGTTATTTGAATACGCAAATATAACAATAAAAAATTTACAGTTATAATTATTCCGAACATGCTTTTTTTATGGAATGTTTCATTTCGTTGAAATTGAAATAAATTGAATACGTTTCGATACGGAAATCAGATTAATTTGTTTTCTTTTTTATTATTTGATACAGCGCTTATGTACTGAATATATTTTATCTGTATAATAAATATTCACATTCGATTAATGCAATTAGTTTTTTCGAGTTCATATTACATGTTTTAAGCATTTTGACAAAAGGATTATTCATTATAAAGCAGTGAATTGAAAATACTTTAATCTTAAATTCGTCCCACAAAGTTCGTCACGAGAGCGACGATATGGTGAAAGCAATATCATATTATCCACTCAATAACTACGAGTCTAGTGACTGTCATCCTTTGGTCGACTATGGGTGATTAGTGAACAAAACGTAGCAAGCGTTCCTGCATTCCAGCGAGCCACGCGTGCATGTATGATTCTCTGACGATTTTTTCCTGTCGTTTATTCTAGACTGCACTCATTTTTCTAAAAATATTTATTTTCGTCATATTTTGTAATATCGTCTTATCGAAGTTCTTAAATTCATCATTATCGCATTTTAAACGACGAGACAAATACGAATGAAGACTTTATTCCATTGTGTAGAGATTGAAGTGAGAGTTATGATAATACAGCGATATGATCCATGGATATTGGTGTAATTCTAGTACTTAAACTTCAGACTACCATCCACCGCTTAACATCCATCCGTAAATATTATATTTAAAAAAAATCGTTTGTAAGAATATTTTCTAATGATACTTTTTTCACATATAATATATAAGAAAATCAATCATTACACGTGTGATGCCCACTATTGTAATCGAAAAAGGAATTCCTTTGAGAAGCTCCTGCCCTGAATCTACCATTCAGGTTGGATAGAAAAAATATTATACTCTTCTATTTCCGCCAACCAAATAAGCAAAAAAAAAATAAGTTAAAAGCATAAATACGCAGGATCTGCTAAAAAAATAAGAAACATAATGAAACCAGGTGATTTTCTACTGAACATCGGTGTGCGTAAAACCAAAAATCAGTATCAAAAATTTTAAGAATTTCTAATGAAATACAAATGTTTTTATCTTTAGTAGTATTTTTTGCGTTTCGTTTAACATGAATAAATCTGCACAATGATTTATTTTCGTTAATTATACAATACAACTTATTTAGTTGTAAATGTGTTAACGAATTAGAAAATAAATGCGGTAAAATAACTTTCATACGATCTTATAACTAGAGAGCCAAGAAGAGTTTATTTTTATGTACGTAAATGCCTTATTAAACTTGATATAATAAATTAGTATATTTTAATATTATGCAATAAATTGAAAATCGAAAAAATACATTTCCAATGAAGTGCGAGAACTTATTTTAAATTTCAAGTGCATGCCGACTACGAAAAATGTTATGTTTCACTGGCATAGTTAATGTCAAAAAATGGAGAAACAAAAAGTAAAATATAATAGTTCTGTATATTTTCATTAATTAATTCGGAATGAGATATAATAGTGAATGAAATAATATTCAACAACGTTTGGTCAAAAATCAATTGCGATTAAGTATAATGTAGTTTACGTTTGTTTGCTAAAAACATTTATCAATGGCATCGAATTTCATACACATTTTCCTACGATTTCTAATAGAAAAATCATAAATTGTAGGTACAGTACAGTAATCCAGTAAGTATTCATTATTTATAATGCTACTGGTGTGAAATCTTCAGTTAAATGCCAAAGATCTCGATGTACAAACTTTCTAGCGTTCGAGTACGAATGCAAACTATGTTGGAAAAGTAACTCACACTGCCACCATATTTTCTTCTGCTTCTTTACGATTTTCTCTTTCTTGTCTTTCGGGATCCTAACACCAGTTTTCCCGCTCCCCATTTTCACAGCGACAAAGAACGATATATCAGAAAGTCTATCACAAAACAAAAAAGCGCTATCTTGGATCACGTCATAGCATACACATAACAATCAATCGTATAATTTATCTTGTCCACGTGAAGGAAGATACACATCTGTTACCGTACGCAATCGGAAAACAACTGTCCGCGCGCAATTCCGTAATCTCTATGACATAAAACAATACAATTCAAACAAATACTGTCATATAAAACACCCACTCATAATTCTCACTGTAAAGTTTTTTTTTTAACTTCTTTTAAGTATGCATTTGCACACACGTCATTAATGCTCCAATCATTGCTGAACTTGATTTAATATAAACCGCGATAAAATTTTCACAATAATTGCGATATAGTTATAAATCATAATTAAAAAACACAGTTTCCGGATGAACGGATACAATTTAATCGACCAATAAACACAAATTCACAGAAAAAATGTTTCGAATTTAATATCACAATATAGTTATTGAATCACAGAATTGTTGGTGATACAGTTTCAATAAAAACGTTATTTTTTTAAACAAGAACACCGATTTCAAATTTTTCGTAAGAGTGTTCGAAATTAGCGCGGCAAACGGATTCGAAATATTCTAAATGTTGATAATATCCGATCAAAGAATTTTTGGTGGTGTTGCCAGAGCGTGCGGTATCAGGAGATGAAATTACTATTTTAATTGAAAAAAATTGGTCGAGTTGTGTGTATTAATTGAGTTCCGGTGGGATTCGAACCTGCCGGAAGCGCTTCCGGAACGCGAAGAGCAGTGACCGTCCCGGGCGGCTGGCTGAGAAGAAGAGAAGTCTCTGCAGCTCGTCTGTCGGAAGGCAGAGGTTGTCGGATCGCCCCACCAAGCCTCCGAAGAGGTCCGACCAACTCGGTACCACCATTCCTCAAACCATGGTGCGCAAATCAAACAGCAACGAATCTTCATAATATTCTAATATTGCTACTACTTAAACATAATTATTAACTGTTTCTCTCATATGAAAGGTAAAAAAAATGCTGTACTCCATACAGAGAAAAATTACATAAAATGTGATATGCTCAATTGAATACATAAATGTTGTAATGGATTGTATATTTCAATGAATTTTTAGAGTTATAGATAAAATCAAGTAACGTAACAAATATTTAAAAACAAATATTCGCATCAATTGCACGAGGTAGGTAGATAAATAATAATCCTTAATGGATAAAAACTATTTAAAGGTGATAATGATTAAGTTGAATTATCGGCAATAAAAATAAAATGTAAGGTTAAAATTACTTTAATCCATTAAATATTTAAATGCACCGAAAACAGCGATAAAGTTTCTTGAACCCTTAGCCTAATCATATATATTTTTTTCATTTCCGGCTACACAAGATACTGATTCAATTTTAATATTGGCGACGATAAAATTGAAGCCATCTCAACATAGCAGTCAAACAAAATAACAGTGCATCGGGGGGCATAAGAGTAAATATAACGCTCGTAAATTTTAGTCATAGACAACCTTGATTGTTGTCAATATGATTACTTTAGTTTCCATACAAACAATTGAATGACGGCACGTGTAAGTCTGATATCTATTTAAAATTAAATACACAGATGAGTCACATTCAGGACTTCTCATACTCATACATACTTTTCAACACATGCAGATACCTCCTGGTACGTTTGATTCTTTGCACAATTCGCATACAAATTAATGGATCGTTTTTTGTGTAATGCTAAAAATGTTTATGTTTGAAAATCGATTTAACAACTAATCTCAAAAACTATTTATATCAAATGGATTGTGTGCGTATGTCAGCCTTACCTGCGGGTTTTAGGTTTTTTAATATTTGCTAATTTATTATACAAACACAGATCTGCGATTTTATTTTTAGAATAATAAAAAGAATATTGGACGATGGAGAACTGTTCTCTAGTTGTTTATTATGATCGATTATCCCTCTACATTTTAATTTGTTTTGATTTGCTTTTCAATAAGAATGATAATGAATTAATTTATTTTTACATATTGGTTAATTTGTTATTACGGCGACAGATCACTAACGTATCTTGTACCTTGATTAATTAAAATTACTCAACCGCGCCTCACATGATGGTATTTCTAAGGAAAATCGATAATGCAGACCGTTCCATAATATTTCATTCTAAAAGTTAGGTACTACATATACCAGAATTTTTTTATTATTTTTTCTTTAAACCGTGAATTAAAGCTCTTTAATGGGAAGTCTATTATTAAATATACATTTTTATAAGATTATTAATTCTAAATAACTTACGTAAAAGTTACACTTTTACAACGCATGTGCCTGATTATTGGAGTCAAAGGTGCAGGGTTAATATTATGTAGGCAATCAAAAAACTTTAAAACATGAATAAGTAATGCAAATTGTAGTAAAATAATGTCGGTTTTTTTCCATCTGGATTTTAAGATTCACTGGGTATTGTGTCACCGGTTTGAATATTCATAAATATTAATGTTGGGAAGTGGCGGAATCACGAAGGCGCTACTGGGCGAGTGGTTCTTACTGCGAAGTAGGTCCAGTCCTCTGTCTTCTGGCCGTAGTTGTATATGGCCCAGTTACAGTTGCCCCGAGTGACAGGCCAACCGACTGACCGAACAGCCGGCAAGCGGTACTGAAAAAGCGGCCCGACTTATAACGCGGGCACGTGTTCGCAAATGTCCCAAGAATGGCAAGAAAATCGCGGTGCACCGCGGGAAACCGTATCAAAGATGGTTACATCACTTGCGAAAAAAACCTAACAAAAAACTGTCGAAAATCAACTCTTTCTGGCAAAATATTTTTGACAAGTAGTTAATTAAAAGAAAGCCTACGGCTGCTGTTGTATTATTCTTTTAATTGAAATAAATATTACAATGACGACTGAAAATTTAAATGAAATATTGCTAAAATCATGCAAATAAAGGTTTGAAGCTTTATCACGTCAAGACTTTTGTTATATTTAATTATTGAACGAAAAATAATTAAAGTGTGGAAAATAATTTATATTCCAATGTAAGCAAGTACTTTTAAAAAAATAAGGTTATGGACATGGAACAAAAAATAATCAATAATACAATTTATTCAGGATCTGATAAATAAAATTCTTCAACATTGAAAGTTTTGAATAAAATTAATAATCGCACAAATACACTACTCAAATATTATCATTTGTCAATAAAATAAAAGTCATACACTCATAGTCCGAAGTAGAGAAAACAACTGTTAAAAAGCTATAATTTTAAGCACTAAGGGATGCGAATTACAGATGAGATCAAATCACGATTGGGTTGATTGATGTTTTTTTTCTTCAACCTATTATTTTTTTATTTGAGTTTTACACAGTGTAATTAATTGATTCGTATTTTACATAATTCATCGACTTTCTCGATTTTAATTCATGAATTTTTCTGATCCGCAATTAAATTTCGTAGATAATAACATTGTTCTTAGCACCATTATGTAAACGAACATCTTTCCGCTAAAATATTTATATTCCGATTTACGTAATGATAATCATTTTATGTGCATTAATATATTTTGTGGTATATATTATTTTGTTTTTCATTACTTCAAAATAACAATTTCTTACCAATGACATGGAAAAGATTAATTAGATGTTTTACTATACATTCATAGAAAAAGTATACTTTGAGCATTCAATCATCCTAAAATTAAAATAAAAACAAAAATGTTAAACTCATCTCGGGTTCTTCGCGTGTCATATTTGGTGGTTCAAATGTTGTACTAGTCAATTCTCAGCAACCCGCATACCGTTCTTAAGTCTCCGCTGGGCCAGTGGCTGTGGGCCGACTTCCCGTCTCGATAAACTCAGCTCGGCCTACCATTACAGACCATTTGTTATGGGACCAGGTCAATGAACCCGTCGTTACATCTATGCTGTGTATACAGAACGACCGAAAGTACCTATTTAAATAAATGACACGGCACATAGTTACGGTGACCATGGTTTTTAAAGAAATAAAGGACACACCACGTTTTACGTTTTATTATAGAGGTGCAACCCGAGTAATCATATTATTGACATAACAACTTTGCAACATTCACCCCTGTCACTTTATGTACATTTCAAACACATACAAACGAGTAACTACGTATAACATACAAATCATACGCACCTAGGTTCCAGTGAAACGTATACACCGAAAATCTGTATAACCTATGTGTTTATTAACGCCTGTGATGCATTCATTGTCTAATTCAATTTACAAAATTACTTACTAAGACGCCAACGACGTGCAGATGCATGCACAAACACTAGCACGAAAACATTTATAAATATTTGGTGTTTTTTTACTCAATTTAAAATATGATTCCTAGAATTTTTATTTTATTCACACGTTCAAAAATAGTGCAGAACAATTTAATAAATGATTTTGGGTGTGTTTTCATTGTTGCATTTGCATAAAAAAAAATTAAGAGCTTAAAATTGTGGCGTCCAAGCCGTTTAAAAATATTTAAAGGACTTATACTTGAAATAAGGACGGACGGTCACCAAAGACATATTGGGGCTGTAAGTATAATACTCGGTACTAAAATCCAATCAGGTTCCTATATAAACATGTATTTGAATCGGGATGCATTAAAAACAAGAATATTTTTAATAGTCAGTGCTTTCGTTTTATTTAAACACTTTTAGTATATGGCAAGACTACAATAAAAAAGTAAATCAAACAGGTATTGATTCTTTCATTGCACGAGGCTTCGTTTGGCATGAGATATTATAAATTGTACAGAAAATAATGGTATGTTCCATTTGCCTTGGACTAAATTAATAACAAGTATCAATATGCTTTAATTTACGCGTGCTTAATGCAGCTTAAGCCATGTCGATTTTTTAAGTTTTTAGGACTGGCAAGCGAATAAACAATTCCAGCGAGAATAAGGGATGCGGATTAAAAAAATACATGAAATTAATTTGAAAAATTGCACGTTAACTATTGTTTTATCTTTTTACATGTAAGAAATTTAAATATTATGCTATCTTATCTAGTAAGTTACATAACAGGAAAATACATTGTTTTCAGCACAATAACATGAGTACTTTTATTTTATTAAATAATGATTATTTTATTCCAAAGAAACACTGATAAATTTGCATATAGTTTTGAATATAGTAGTTAATAGAGAGGAGTGAAAACATTGCAAAATGTGAGAAATATTCGGTAAGGTTAACTTTAACAGAAAAACCGAATAAATCAAATAGCAGACAAACATGCTGCAAGCCGAGCATTTAAAAAAGAAATATAGTATAAAACTAACACTAAAACTTGTAGTAATTGTATTTACTTGCCATATATTTGTCGATAAAACGAGAATAGTTAGCCTTACATAGTTATTTACATATACATATTTTTATCACAATAACACCTGTGCAACAATATGAATTTTTATCTTCTCTAACAGAATATGTTTTATCCGGTAAATCTCTTTCAATTCATTCGTCACGGTTACAAATAAAATTAATTGGGATTAGAAGATTGATATAATCTAATCGTACTAGTGAATTATGAAAAATTATAATTTAAAATGTCAATTGAATCCGATAAAAATAAGGGAAGATAAGATAATTGTTACCTCATATCAGGCATAACTATATCTACATCATTAATTTTCAAGTACATCTAAAAATTTATAAATCAAGAAAATCGTCTACTGAAGTAATACAATGACACCAATAATTTGGCCAGTAAAATCGATGATAACACGGTCAGAGCTGGGTGACGCGACGTCGATATATCTATCAAAATATCGATAAAATTAGTGTGTATCTAAATAATTACTTTATTTTAAATGTATTCTAAAGGATTTCCACCACAAAAAAAATTTAAACTCACTTAACTATTCAGTAGAGTTGGTAGTTTACCAAACTAGTGGTGATTTTCAGTAATGGTATTTCAAACCAAAAATTAGTTTACTTTTTATTTATGGGACTACTACCGCACTGCAATCAGCGGTCTCAATAGTTGGGACGTTAGCAATCAGGGGGAAATTATAAGGTAATCAAACGCATAGATAAAATAACAGCGTTCATATGGTCCAGTTGTTTCGTATGAACCGAAAACTATTCGATAAAATTCAGTAAAGCGAATCTCGTCCCGATACGTTAATTAACAAAGTCAAGAACAAAAAAACAAATATTTCAATAAAAATTGTAGATCATTTATCAGATTTCACTGATAAAAATTATTATAATCTACTCAAAATGGAAATAAATTCTAAACACGTTCATTTACTAGAGATTTAATTTCTCCTTTAAACAATTTAATTAATAAGATTAACAAGAAATTGCCGTTTTCAAATGACTGCTAAAATAAACTAGTAAACATCAATGAATTTGTATTGCGAATTTAAAATAGATAAGCTTATATATTCTGAATTTTAAATGCATTCCAAAACAAGACAAGTGAAACGAGTTACAAAGATCTTGCCAAAAAGATGTTCTAAAGTTGATGCAAATAAATTTATCATTTTTTATTGATTCGCAAGTCATATAAATAACCAGGTAGTTATTTCCACAATATATATGTAACCTATACCAGTTATTCTCAACCTTTCTCTTAAAGCGAGAAACAATTTCGAGAACATTCACTGCAATACAAGCAAAATCATACTTTATAAAATAGAATAAAATTCAACAAAAATAATTTTCAATTGTATAGAAAAATATTAGCCCGAGGTTCAACAATTCTGATTTCAAGCCTTTCGTAAATAAATATTGATAAAAATCAATACCTGTCGTAAGTCGTCGGTATTTGAGTCAAGTAAATTATCAATTAAAAATTGAAGGACCAAGTCACCAGCATATCACAAAACCAAACAACCGGCAAAAAAACTGTAGATAGCAGATAAAAAAAAACTATCGATTACAACCAAATACTTAGGGGTACCGGTGTATCTAGGCACACCGGTTGAGAATCAATGTTATAAACAATAAAAAATTAAAGGCTAGCTCTAACAAAAACAAATCTCAGAAAAAATCTCTCCTACAGTAATACTGGTTAAAGCCTGTTTTAAAAAACAAGCAAAAAAATTATTTGAATCAATAACCCCGCGTTACATGAACCAAATTAAAAGTAATTTGACGAGACAGGAATATAGTGTGAGAATGTAATAGAGTATATGTAAAGCTTTAACAGGATACACGGGTTAATATAGCTGAATAATGAAATTACATCATACTAAATAGAAGATACGAAAACTACAATATATATACTGGCTGGGTATCCATTGAGATAACTATATATATGGATAGATTTTTTTCGTCGTGAATAATATAAGGTACAGCGGCAGTTTGTTACAATAATTGATAATGCAATTGGCACTGATTTCCCAGCGAATTAATTTCCCATAATGGTAAATGTGCTACAAACCGTACACATCAAAAAATTATGTTTTATTTTAGCAGTATTTTTGCCATCAAAAACGTTCATATAAAAGAAAATATAAACGGTCATTTAAGCACTTCATCATATTTAAAGAAGAATAATCATCATGAATGATCGCTGGGATCATAGATATGATGAAAACTTGTCTATAATACATATCCAATACTATTTTTTAAAAATCAGGTCCGGAATCGCTTTACGAGTTTGATTTTATATGGAAGATCTCACTTATTGAAAATGGTTACGGAAATCCAATCATTTGTCTTGGAAAAAAAATTGTGTTAATCGATGAAAATAATATACGTGATTATATCACGTTATTCAATATATTTTTCAAATATTTTAAAAAATCGCCAATGAATAATGAATGCATGCAAGTCTAGTTAAAAGATTTCGATGTTTAAAAAAACAGTTTAAATAAATTTGGCACAGTTATTAGTTTGTTGGTGCCGTATTCGAGATTTCTTTATATACATAAACACGATTGTTTTCGTAACGATTAAAGCACAGCGGGGTCAGTAACTTGTTTTGATTTTTTTGTGAAAAATTTAAATATACTGCATATTTAATAACAAAATAAATAAATACATTATGATGACAAAGTCTGTATCGGATATTCGCGTTCGCCTAGCCTGGACAAACTTATTATGAATAATCTCGGTAGAACATGATTTAGCCTTTTACGACAATAGGCTCCATAACGGTTTACCATTAAAAAAGTGACTTAGTAACTGGATAGTGATATAATAATATTAGAATAAAATCATATTGTATTGAAAATAGCGCCACGATCGCTTCATAACTAAATTAATATGAATATATGAAATAGTTCTGATTCATTATATGTGATCACCAATTTTTATAAATTGGTCGCATAATATGGTATAGTCATACATTAAAAAAGTTTATTATTTGCATATAAGGCAGCAAATACTAAAAATCATAAGAATTATTAGCAAGAAACCCTATATTAAAATTATTGTCCTAATATTTAATGAAAATGGTTTTGTTTCTTCCTAAATTTATGTCGATAAACTAAGCGAAGCAGTTTACTAGTAATATATTATAGCTCAAAATATCATAATTCTTTACCATAATATTGGAATAGCGACAGTATTTTTTGCACTCTTTTAAGTGTAGAACAAGTCTGCCAATGGTAAGAGCATTCAGTATTGCTTCGGATGCCGACATATTCCACGAGGGCGAGATTGCGTCCAAACGAATATATTTTTTTAGTTTTAATCAAAGTACATTTTGCCAAAGCTTGCTTGATTAGTTTCCTGGTATTTATTTCATTGAATTTTCTAATTTAATAAAGTAATTATATTTAAATCTTCGTTTCAAAAGCAAATAAATTTAAAAGTACCAAATAAATAAATCATATAATACAGTTGCTAAGCTTCTCCCATCGAAAAGTATTAACATTTTTAAAAGTTTTGCAATACTTTGAAGTATTTTCTAAGTGCATTACAATGTAACATTTTACCTTCACATATAATTAATTAAGAAATTTATTTTATGCTCTAAGCGGTATAGAAAAACCTTTACAAGCCCTGGCCTAAAACTCACCTTAGACAATAGTTGACAATGAAACAAGTCATTGACCTTACTGCAGTGATATGTAACATTTGGCCCACGGTTTGTAGCTTTGTTCGTTGCATTAGATATATTTTTAAAACACTCATTTGATTCGAATATAAAATTACAAACAATGAGAAATCGCAACATAAGCGTTCATTAAATTAACATCACGAAGCGGTTTGCCATGTATCAATTAGCTAACGTTTTTAGTATATTTATACTAACAGAAAAGGGGTGAAAATCACTCCCGTGAATACACACATAAATCAAAATGACTGATTTCCAATAAAAATATTTTTAGTCGTATAAAAACAAAGTAATTATAAATTTATGATACCATAATTACTTTTGCTCGACGATATAAAGGCAGTCCTCAACATTCGTACACCATTGATTCCTACTGGTAAATTTTGTACAAATGATGAATGTAAAAAAGAAGAGCAATGAAAAAAATATATGAAAAATATTTCTAAAATATCGATCAATGGATACAATAAATTGGAACACTTAACAACTTATTTGAGAATGTGGCGGGAAACCGCAAGATGGGACCTGACAGCTAGCAAGCGCGTGTGTTTTGCATAATCGTCAAAAATCTGAAGCATGTACTTATTTAGAGAAATGTACGAAATAAAGAATTGCATGAAAGTCGAATGACGCACGTGTAAGTTAAAATGAAAGGACACGGTTTTGTGATATATTCAAGATATTAAAGCATATAAAACTTTGCGATAAGACGTTAAATTAATCTAAGAATATAAATTAAGAAATAAAAACAATCGATTAATTTAAAACATAGACGGTGTTTTTTTTAATAATCCGAACGATGATTTTCAGCAGACCAAAAAACGAGTGATATA
The DNA here is from genome assembly GCA_028555115.1 of Himalopsyche japonica. Lineage (NCBI taxonomy): Eukaryota > Metazoa > Arthropoda > Insecta > Trichoptera > Rhyacophilidae > Himalopsyche > Himalopsyche japonica. The sequence goes on from JAHFWJ010000145.1 coordinate 768,363, forward strand.
TTCACAGGAAGAATTTTTAAATTGAATTGCGATACTTGGTAAATCTTTACAACAATCTGCACCTTAATGGAATGGAATATGGAAAATTTACCATACCCATGCAAAAAAATATAAGCAGTACAACACTTCGCAGAAAGTCAATACTGACACTAGTTGAAATAATCTCATAAAAATATTTTATTGAATAAAATACATTATTGACTTTAATTCAATTCTAACAAATATAATAAAGTATTTAGTTCCGTATGAGAGCTTTACTGTTGCAAATAACAATCTTATATTAAAATGTTATATATATAGAAGGCGTTCATAAATTGTGAATCACGATAGAAAGCTGCGTTCACACTATAATTTAGTTCTGCTACGAAATTCTTAACCTGTTAAATTTTATGAACGACTGTCTTCCATGAGAGCATGTAGAATTATATTATTGAAATTGCACATCGATTGACTAATATATTCTATAGAAACAAAGCTTCAATCAAAAAGTAGACAAGCTAAAAATATAAGAAAAAATTTATTCTTGAATTTGGTTTATTGACTAAATAATTTTGCTAATATAACTTTGACGGAGTACATCATGATAACTAAACAACAGTTGAAAATGCAATACGCAATTAAAATGTCCATATATGTTTTATTTATATATTGATACTGGTTATGCAGAAGATTTATGATAAAGTTGATTCAATAATGCTTGTTCACTCATTTTCAAATTTCAGTTCATTATACCGAAGATAGGTGAACCATTATATTATATAATAATATAATGTGTTACTGACAATGGCTGGCACAAACGACAAGGACAATAATTAATGTGAACGAATCCTACAATTGCAAATCACAAACGATTGTCGAGTTTCAGAAGGTAACTGGTAATGAGGAAGTCTGGAGATATGGAAAGGCAAAACATGGAGAGAGAAAAGCAAGCCTCTCACTAAAACCTGTCTTTAGGGTTACCACAATGTAATAAATACTACCCACTTTCTAGCTAAATATAACATTTAATGAGCGACAGGTCATATTCTAATTCTTAGCACAATACACGGATCGATAAAATCTTATTTGCATAAGCGGCAGTAAAGCTCTTCTCAAGAACTTATTTTAATTATTTCACATATCTCGAAGAGAAATATTTTTTACCTTTGGTGCATTACAAGAAGAAATATTTTATAAACAGAAATTTACAATTTTACATTATGGAACTGATTGAAATATGTCTGTTTCTCAAGCTTGTTCTAATTTAATTTATGTTGATTTGTTTACTCCCGCCAGATCTATATACGTTTCAAACGGTCTTATCTCACGTCGTTAACTATATCAGCAAACCTTTTTGATTATACTTAACAATAAATTATTCAGTGGATAAATTTTCGGTATCAATTTTGGACTAAATCGAGTCAGTAAATAAATTCGAAACAAAATTAAAACATGATACAATCAATATAATGTCAATGATTGCAGTGTTATATTCCAAACGAAATTCAATTTGTTTCAAAAAATAAGCATTACGAATAATTTCAACTTTCAATGATTTTCCGGCAAATTAATGACAATGGTGTCTCAATATTTTTCCTGTTGTATCCGATTTGCTAATTATTGTTTTTAGTACAGCAACCATTGTGCAAAATATTGGTAATGAAAATATCTATATAATTTGAATTGTACATACATATTCAAATAAATAACCGACAGTGAAAATCACGATATAACATCAATGTGGGAAATATTCCAGTATTAAAAAAAAACGTTTGAGCAGATTTTGTTATCTAAGTAGATCTCAATAATTAGTTCCTTTATATAGAAATGTGTACAGTATAAATAATCTTTTGACATCCCAACTAAAATCTTAAATTATGTGTAGGCGTGAATTGACTATTTTCTATTTTAAAACAACAATAGACAAATAAATCAGTTTAAATTGTGACTCAAAGTAAAAATAGCATGCCTACGTCATCAAAAAACACTTCACAATTACTGTTAAAAATAAATTAGTATCTTCTACAATATTGCTGTTCATATTTTAATTTCCGTTGAGAAAGACTTTGTATGTCGTATAAAGTTTGAGCAAACCTCTTGTTTTCTTAATATAATTTCAAAAATAATTATATTGCAATTCTATAATTTATAAAATGACCAGGACCAATAATATGCATTTTAACTAGAATTTTTTTTTATAAATTGTCCGTGAATTTGAAAAAAAACATCAATAAACAATCACTTCCGTAAGAAAAATATGAATAATAATAAGCTTTATTATAAGTTAACATATAATCAACGAATATCACGGTGAAAAAATAGCAATATATTTTAGTTCTACAAAATTGTACGAAATTCTACGAATTTTGTAGAACTAAAATACATTGCTATTTTTTCACCGTGTTATAATGGAGTTCTACCAAGTGAATGCCAATTCAATCAATCAACGAATATCTTTAGTACTGTCAGAATGTTGATGGAATACAAATTTTCGATCGAAGCTTGTCAATAATTTATAACTGCTGCCAAAATCGATTTGAAAATCTAAAAACTTTCCGGTTTCGATAATGATACGTGACGATAAACCGCTGTGACCTAGGTCTTGTAATTTTGTCTATCACTCCATAGAAAAAAAGTTAAGCCACACATCTGTTAGTTAGCCCCTGGCAGTGGGAATAAATGCACTACGAGTCAAGAGCGAGCATTCATTTGCGAAGTATGAAAACTGAAGGCTATAAAAAATGTATTTCCAACAATAGTGATCGATCGATTAAAAAGTGGCGACTCTATACAACATAATAACTGAACGCACGAGCCGGCTAAATCAAGGATACCATTGAACTGTTTTGCGCGACATTTAAAAAATAATCTGTTATTGTCAAGACGGGATCGATAGTAATAAAAATAAATTATTATTGGCGAGTCATCGCATTTAATCATTTCACAGTCCATTTTTAAGAAATATTTGCATTTTTATCGATTCAATCCAAAAATATTCGATTGATAAATATTATTTATTCATCGAACGACTACGCTTATAAAAAAGCGTAGTCATTTTTTAAGCATCGGAACCTTAATATATAATGTATTTTTATTTTTTTCATTTCGTCTTTAAATTCTTACATTTCAAATTTTTTTTATATTGAAGATTTTATTTTTATTAAATCTCATTTAATTAACAAACAGCTACCTGTATACCTACGTTTGACATATATATTCTAATTTACGATATAAATAGAAGTTGCTTGGTGTAATTTCAGTATCAAATTTGATTTGTTGAAACTTTGGACATTTCCACAAGGATACAATAGAACTGACACGCAATGAAAAGTATACTTCGATTAAACTTACGGTGTATGCCAAGCGAAAAAATATTTAGCATTATTTAATTTTAAATAATTTTTACAAATTTTCAAAGCTCAGAAGGAAATTAGGTATCCACGTACTCGTTAATTATACAGGTGTCAGGGAATCCGCAGTTACTAAGCGCAAGCTGTCAAAACGTTTGAAAAATATTTGTGCAATTAATTGTACAAGTGTATTTGTAATATATTCTAGTCCCACGAGGCTTTAAATTGGTTAAATTCATATATATTATTTACGACTTAATTAATGAACAAAGATTTTCTGCACAATTTTTTAAAACACCGGCGGAATGGTACTCGTTTAAAAACATAAAATGTTGATGATCTGAGCATCAAACACGGCTTAAAACTTCAATTTTGTATGACACCGACACAGCTGGTGATGTCAACGACGATAGTATGTATTTTACTAAATATCCATATAATTTTAACTAAATACCGTCGTACGATACTACTGAGTAATTTATTTAAAAACTCGAAGTAGGGTTATGACAGTCACGCTATATATCGTGCTTTGAAGCCGTATAAAACGTGAAGTCGAAGGGAACTCGTTCAGTAGGAAGTATCTAACGAACTGTACTCGGTTCAAATGTCAAAAGATGACAAAAACTGATTTCTGCGGCCGATAAAAAATTGTAACCAATTGTCCCGTTGGCTTTTCTATGCACATATTATGAGTGAATAAAATAAAATAAAGTTTTAAGAATATTAAAATTTGTGATGTAATTATTAGTTAAACTGTAAAAAAATATTAACCGTATTAAGTTATCTAAAATAATTATCACTTATCTTACTATCAAATTTTTGTCAAAACTATACGAATAGAATTGTTTACTCTTATTATCTATTGACGTAGAAGAGACAGACAACAGCGACACGATAAATAAATCCAACAATTAATTCATTTTAGTCACATATATATATTTTTTAGTAATCAAGTTGCTGTATTGTTTTAACAAGTGAGTTCATAAAAACGAATCAAAATCATAATTTTTGGTGGATTAGTAACAGTTCTTGCTTCAATATAAAATTAAAACCAAAATTTTTATTCCACTTGCTGTGTGAATGACATTTGAAATAGAACTGTGACTCACCACTATTGAATGTATTTCTCTTTGGATTTTCATCTTCAAAAAATGGAAATCAAAGTGTTATAGCAGTTATATTGTTGGTGTCCCTCACCGCGTACAGTAAAAATAAAACAGTCCCACCCCAGTCTTCATTTTGAAGATAAGAGATAGAATCGTTTTTTGTTGGTAATAAATAATCTTGTAATACGGTAAGTCTGAAGATATTTCTAAAAAAAACTAAACACGTGTCATATTTAATCTAAGATTTTAATTGTATAATGAATCAAAAAATATGTTGGTCAGAATATTGCGATGTATAAAATTATGTGGAAATAGCATGATTTCTAATTCTCACAGTTTTTAAAACAAACCTTTTTTACTAAATTCTAAAGGAATTTTTAAACATAAACGACTTTGCATAATTTAGTTGTGTTTTATTAGTTTTTTTTTTTTAATATTTCTGTTTTGTCGGGAATCGATATTCGTTATTGAAAATATGTCTTCCAGATGTAAGTGTAAATATATCGATATTCGCATCGAGAATAAACATTACTAATTGACATTTTATAAATTATGATCTTTACGTAACTGACTACGAATATTTTTGGTATTACGGCTGCCCGCAAATAAGCACTGTAAAAATGTCAATCGGCTTTGAGAAATGATAACTCAGTCGGGTCCATACAGATCCAACCGAAAAATTGAATACAATAAATTCGGTGCGAAGAATGCCCTGATTCGAGATGGACTCTGCAGTAGAGCAAGACAAAGCTATCTCAGGTGGATGAACTTTACAGGTAGAGTGACAAAGAGGGGTATATCACCGTTACTCGGAACAGTTACCTCATTTCTATAAGGCCGCTCTCCGAGTGATCTGGAGGGCACGAAGCAGCGACATTAAACCAGTGACGAACCGATTTCCCACCTCAGAATATTAACTTTTGTAGTAAAGGCGAGTAAAAATAAACAATGATGGTTCACTTCAAATATTTTTATAAAATATAAGGAAATTTTGTCAAAAACGTAAAGATCAATCTTTCCGTAAATCATTTCAATCGCTGTTACTTCCAACACCAGCTACGGAGTTCTATCAATTACGTCAAGCGGTTTCAAAAAATTACCAAGAGCGTCTTGGGAGACATTCTAGAATCATTTTTATGAACTGAAATGTTTTGAAATAAAGATAAATTGTGGTCTAAACTAGACCGGATTATTTATATGGAATACAGTTTCAACCAGACTGAAATTCTGGAAATTCAACAACGTTAACTTTTTATAATTACTTTCTATCCCTTGAATCTAAATGTATGAGAATTATATTGTCACAATTTCGCGAAATATTCATAAAATATATTAAAATATATTTAAAATTCTAGTAGATAAACTAAATGTCTCATACTTAGATTTAGTCAGCAATATCCTTCGGTAGATACTTTATCATTTAATTATTGATTATTTATCATTTTTATACGTTTAATTTTATTTAAAGCATACAATATATTGTATTAATAACAATGGGCTAACATTGAAGAAACTTGATTTTCCTTAGAAAGCTTTCCAATAAGGATGTATGGAAGCGTTTTCCTGATGTTATATAACAGAATTAAAAAGAGATCAATTTTCGAGAAATGTCTTTGTTGATCCGATCAATATATATATATATATATATTGACGTATGGTTATAAAAGATGTGACAAATTTGTATTCAATCGACAAATTATTCTAAGTTAACTTTACTATAAAGAAAATTATTTTGTGCATCTATTTTTCCTAATTTTTATGACAAATAGTAGATTTTTTAGTATTTCAAACGATCGATTTTATCGTCTTTTATTATCAGATATAAATTTCAAATAATTATCATTTACAATAGCAATAAAAAAAAAACAAATTCGACAAGGAAACTCTTTCGACGAGCATTTTTTTCTGATCGGTAGAACGATCGTTTACAATTGAATTATTTTTGCTGGAGAATCGCCATTATTATGACAATTTAACTGTAACAAACTGTTCGATAGCAGTACAAGAAAACTCTTCAACAAACACTTTTGGGGTCAATAATAATTGCTATGTATCCATCCATATTTTACATCGGTTAAAAAATACTAAAACCACTCCTTGCGTTGTGATTGTTGATGAACATTTATTTTGTGTTATGATGATGTTATTCTGTTATTTCGTCAATATAATTAAATAACTTTATATGCATAACTGAGTTCAACGTATATTTGCATATTTTTCACATGTCGCATAAATAAGCATCTATTGTGGATTTTAGTATTTATCGCAAAATGTGTGTCCCTATCAGGTTTCGGACACAGTTTAATTTCCGATGTCAGGAATCAGAAGTATCAGGAAAAAGAATATTCAACTTTTTTTTTAATAGAAATCAAAAAAAAAATGTTTTCAAAATCATATCGCCAATAAAAATCAGTTAGTGGTGAACACGCGTAAACTTTACATTATGAAAAATACGAAAGATACAGACAATGTAGCTCGGCGGGAAAATATTTGTTTGATGTACATATAATTAAAACTGGTATTCTATAAACTATATACAACATATAGAACACATGGCTTACTATGTATCACAAGAAAAGTTTTTCGACAAAAACTGCTTGTTATTCAGTCGCTAAACCTTGTCGATAGAATAAAGATAGGACTTGTGAAATTCTTATCTAAATTGAATTGTTACAACTGTGTACGATTCCACATGTTTTGTCACTAACGACTCGGGTTTTGCCTTTCGGCATCTTCAGGCATTCTATCACACGGATACAACAGAACTATAAATATTAAATATTTTTTCGCTTCGCATACACCGTAAGTTTAATCGAAGTAAACTTTTTATTGCGTGTCAGTTCTATTGCATACTTGTGATAGAATTCTTGAAGATGCCGAAAGGCGACACCCGGGTCGTTAGTGACAAAATATGTGGAATCGTACAAAGTTGTAACAATTCAAATTTGATATTGAAATTCCAGCATGAAGCTTCAGTCGATATCATAAATTTAAAAAAAAATCTTATCTGCTTTTATTGTTTTACAAGATTTTAACTCAAGTCAATATATAATACGTAATAAGGTATTCGAAGAATAAATTTCTTTTTCTAAAAAAGGAGGTGCTTTGATTTCTTCCAAGATCATGGCACAGTTGGTTTTCTACGACTGGCGCACGATCTCTTTGTCTCCTTAATGACGGGAAATGCTGTCATTGGATGAAAAAATAGCTATTCGGAATGTATTATAGCATGTAGATAATTATGCGCCGATTATCATAATTATTATACAAAATCTTTCACATTCCTATTGCTGAAATGGAGATCCAAATATAATCTTCTGAATCAGTTCGTTTGGATCACCATTTAAGACAAGCTATGGTGTAAACATGATTTTAAAAGGAATGGTCGCCAGCAAATCGTTTCGCGACTCCTTATTAATGAATCGTTTGCATTTTTTTCGCGGTTTTACTTTAACGCGGTCAATTAAAATGAAACGAAAAATAGATGAAAACGTAAACTATTCAAGTCCACAAATTGAATTCAATAAAACTGGTTCATATAAAAAAGACACGATAGATAGTTTATTCTAAATAATCATTTTTCCTCTTACTTACCCTTCATCAAATACACCTCTTAGCTAATCACTAAAGTCAAACAGATATTTAATTATATATTACTGGTGTATCTATTACAAACAACTAGTCATTTCATTCGTTAGGGAACCAACATTTCATCAGATATTAAGTAACCATTGACTATTTTTCTTAATAAATAATAAAAAATGTGTAGTAGCATTTCCACATTTTAAATATTATCAAAATCAGAACTGGTTTCGACCATCACGAGTATTATCGATTGAAACAATAAAAATTAGAATAAAGCTACTCATAAAAAATGTTGAATTCATTACCAGGTAAACAAAACAAATGGACCGGAGTGGAAACATTTTGTTAGTAAACTAATTGTTTTGTATACCAGGTAATTATTTATTCAACATTCGAAATAAATAGCTTTGGTTTATTTCGTATTGTATCAGTTGATAATACTCACGAATAACGAAACCGATTCTGATATTGATAATATAAAAGTTTGGAAACAGCTTTAAGTATTTTATTTTATTAATTAAATAGAATGCCATTTCACACAAAAAGTGATGGTTAAGACTTTGCTTCTTCACTTCACTAAATCACTTACTAGATTGAGTAAGTGATTATCCATAAAGTGCATAAAACTATTCAAAAACAATATATGTTCATACCAGAGTTTAAACAAGCATTTTATTTCTAAATATCAAGAGTGTTAAAAGCATCTTCAATACGATTTATCGATATAATTTAAAAGCTTTGGTTAAGTATAGTTATAAAAAAAAACAACCTACTTGAGATAAATATGCTTGTGTGTGAAGATGATAAAAAGATTTTAGTGTATTGCCAATGATACAATATGTTAGTTTTAATTAACCTGAACCCGAGTGGTCAATACCGTTTATTTGGGTTGCGAAACGTACTTCTCAGTAAGAATGGTTTCATGAAATGATTCATAGATTTGTCTTTGAAGGCATGCATGTATATGATGTCTAAATTCTCCTCCCCATCATATTATCAAAACTATTCAACCACTGTCATTTTCTATATTTTTTCTCTACGAAAAAAAAGGTTGAGCGTCTACATAACAAACCATTTTCGGAGAACAACTTCTATGAAGATAATCTTCATTACAAATCATATACTACACAGTAGAAACGGGTATTGTTACAAAAAGGCTCTTAATAGAGAATATTGTATCCAATATTCATACGTTATTTGATACGCCTCTCGAAGTTCTCGAGTAGTAATACTTATATCATCTGACACAATAAAACATCCCGGTTCGCATTGAGTTAAATATATCGATATCGATATCGATATATATATATATATATATATACATATAAACGGGATTGGACGTGATTTTAACAGCCGTGCGAGTATCTGGTCATCGATAAAAACTCGTTCCAGAAGTCGAAAAAAATAGATGACGAAAAAATCAAACCAAAGTTCACCGAACCCAAGTTACGGTAGATATGTCGATCACGTTTCAAAGTTATAAAAAAGCTACATCTTGTATATTGAATAACATTTGAAGATCATTGCTTCTTAAGATTGGCATCATTTATTGTCCAGGCCGGACAAACAATACAAATGATGCGATTTAAATTCAAATCCTTAAAATAATTACTTTTGCCGGGAACTTCGTTATTACTATGGAATATTAATAGCATTAAAAGATTATTTAGTTTTTAATTAAAATTTCATCCCTTTACTCTATAAAAAAGAATGAACGCACGCACATACAGATGCATAAATGAATGATTCGATCGAATTTTGATTTTTTCATCAATTAAAAAAAAACATCACAAATTTATTTTTGCTGTATGTTTGATTAATATCAAGAATCTATAGTTTTTACTACCAAGCAATCACAAAATAATCTTGAACCTCACCTCTCACATTCCATCGGTGATCATAAGTTATTAGCTTATCAAATAATTTTCAAACCGTATATAATGGCCTAGTTTCGGCAAATACACGATTATGCATACATTTTTATATGCAAAATGAGACTTTTTAACAGCCTAATGTTTCAGTCCATTTATTTGTTTACAAAATGGAAAACATATTACATCAAAGGAATTTAAAATAGATTACAATTGTGTTTGGATAATTATGTATGCATCGCTGATTTAATATATCCAAAATCATAGTTTTTTGTTCAAAAGTCGAATCACAGGAGATAGCAAACTTTTTAACAGTGCAATGTTCGTCGAAAATGGCATCTATGACAGTTTCCAACATTAAATATGGATGTTTAGTTTGTAAAAAAATGATCAGTATTGAATCATTAACATCTCATACACAACATATTATATGGTAAAACAATACTTCCCAAACTAATTTTCCTTAAATCTGAAAAAAAAAACCCAAAGACCCCATGAGAAAAAATATGTTGAAGATAAAAAAAATTGCGGCTCCTAGTTTGGAAGCACAGCAGTAGAATAGTAGAGGCAAGTAATGTATGGAATGAATTTTTCAAAATACTAGCAAGATTTTTTTTAATAGCATGATAATTCCAAAAGTAATAATATATCGATTTTTTTTTATTTATTTTACTTTTTCACAATCTAAAGCTATTTATGATCTCTCTCTGAATTCACAAAACGCGACTCATAAAACACCTACAATTTTGAGTATTTTATGCTCATTATTGAATTACTGATTTCAAATAATTCTCAATGGGAGGTATACATATAAATCAATATAAATTATCTGTCACCAGAAAAACATGTTTATACTTATTTTGATAATATAATATATACTTCAAGCCACGTGTGCGTAAAGTAAAAATTTGCATTATATTTTGAATGAAAGTTTACGTTATTTTAAACTGTTTTCCCTGTTCTCTCTCTTGTTCTTAGATTTTCACATATTACGATAAACTATGAGCCATGCAAGTTTCTTTTATTATTTTTACGAAATATTTCTTTTGTATTCGCTCTGGCAAAAAAATGTCATTCAAGTACATGTGTGCTTTAATCAACCCTTTCCAATTGATTGATAGAGAAAATTCATTTGAACCAACAGAATTGTACTTCAAAATCTTTTCATAATGATCCTGACATAGGTTAGAAATTACCTATTAACACAAAGCAAAAATTTTTCTAACGACCGAAATGAAGAAATCCGATTGTTAATATACAAGTGAAAATTGGCTGTACCCTCATGAAATCAAATCAGAAACATTACTATGTGTGGCATATCAGAATAAATAAATATTATTTTTATAGTATATCTAGTCAGCACTATAATTAATTTTTAAGTTGTCTCAATAAGGTTTCTAATAAATAACACAGGGAATTCCTAAATTTGATTAGCAAAAAATGCAAGACCAAATAAAAAGGAATAAATGTATATTAACATAAATATAACAAAATGTTTGGTACTATTTCTACGTATTTTTAATATGAAGATCAACTCCACTTTATAATGATGTCCTGTTGTTTATATTATAGAATTTTATTTCATTTATTCAAATATAATGCCTTTTCTGCCAAGAAGTTAAATATTTTATGTTCGGTATCGTCAACCGATGATGCAAAAATCGTAAATCTATAGACGAGAATTGATATTTATTTTGATCTTATTGTTTTAGAGTTTTTGCGTTATTTTTTACATAAGAGACAATCGCAGAATATTTTTTTATACCACACAATATGATGTATTAAATAATAACAAAAAACGCGGAGATTACCGTATAACATAAACACCACATCAATAAAACAATATTCCAATTGGCAATGAACACTTCTTGTAATGCGAGAGTTCTGAATAATTCGTAAATACAGCAAAATAGCTGGCAAAAAAAGTAATTGTTTCGTTTTTTATTCAAGCGATAGCGGGCGGGGACTCCAATTGAATATTTTTTATTAGGCTCTTTTCCGATATACTGTGATTATTTACTATGTATCGTGTCACATATATCTTTAAATAATATATTTCGTTCTATCATTCAAACATCATTATAGTCGCTCAAATCTTGTACTTGGATATGTGTAAACAATCAATAAACATATTCATATCAGAAGAACATAACCGTTTGTTTTTTTTTTTTATTACGATAGACATTTAAAAAGCCTATTTGCTAGCTCTATGGTAGTTTTCCTAGAAAAACAGAATATTGTTTGTAGCTTATACATATTTTATTTTTCAAAAAAAAATTTAAATTGTACAAATATTTTTTTACGGTAAATAAATTCTATTACTCAATTATCGCTCTTAAGATTTTCTGCGAAAAATAAATAAGATAAAATCTATCCATGAACGAAGCGAGTAATTTTTAAAATATATTTACGTCAAATGTTAAATTACGTTATTTTATAAATGTTTAAAAAAGTAAGTAGTAAACGAATCAGGAATTGTATTTTTTTTAAGAAAAGATAATGCTAATAAAAAAGAGTTATTATCTCAAATAGAATAATCATTTAAAGACAAGTGCGAGAGTACATACGATACGTATAAAATTAATGATACTATAAAAAAAAAATGTTTTTGAAAACAAATATAGGTCAATGATACAACTTACTAGTAGGTTTACAATGTACAGTATATAATGTAAATATTTATAAAACGGCAGTTATTAAAAAATAGTTGTATCAAACTTACTGAAATTCTTCATCACACTCATTATTCTATTAGTTTTAAATTCAATAGACAAAACTCAATAGAACGTGCCGGTACGTGAATGTCAAATACACGTCAGCCCTCTTGATAACAAATGGACTACTGACAGAAAACATGTTTTTATTATTAGGATATTGATAATAATATGACGAATCATTATCATTACTGATAGCACCTATTTAACTAAGTAGCTGCTACTCTTTTTCGGAATAAGGTCCAGATCGAAGTTTTTCATCAACCGTATTACTTATTGATTATGTGTTATACTTTATTATAACATAATAACACATCAGTATCAGTCGATTATTGCACACTTGATGTTCGCTAAGTTGGCTATACATCGTATGCATAGAAATTTATTAGTATTGAATAATAATCGGAGGAAATAAATTATAATAAAAAATCGTATGCATGCAGTACAATCGCTGTAGCAGATAACCAAACCTAAAATTACTGACATCTATGAAACCAAGCATTTATTTTAAACTGGGTATGTGATTCTGCTATAAAATGATACGTGATTTTATGACAGGAGTCCCTAAATTATGACATAACAGTGCATTTGCAATGTACTTTAAAACTAAGACCCAAATATAATTTAAATATTTGATTTTTTTTAGCACTCATTGTTGCACTATTTTATATGTTTAATACATTTTTGTACACACACATAGCCAAATTAAAAAATATAAAATTGAATTCAGCATATTTAAATACTTTGTTTAAAAACTAGGCATCATTCACTAATATTAACAATCACATGCTCTACTCCAACTCCTTGGCCAGGTATGTAATATCATTAAATGTTTCAAATCAAACAGCAGTGTAGCCTTTTGTGCGTAGAAGCTCATTCAAATTCTACAATATGGTGGTTAACTAAACAAAGTAATGTATGTATGGAATTTAATTTCAGCCGTGTCCATTTCCATGTGCAGTCCCAATATGCAGGTACGTGGTTATCTAAAGAGGACTTTTCTCACAAATTGCTGTACCCTATTTTTTAAGTGGAAGGGATTTTTTTAGACTTGTGAATTTTTATAGTTGCAATTTTCAAAGTTGTTGGCTTCGGTAACAGAACTTACAGGTTCACATGTATGTATGCATATAATGACAGTTTCATAAATTTAATGTTCATAATGTGCAACTAAATTTTAAAATGCAGAGCAGAATTTGAATCAAGTATAACATTATAATTATTTTGTATAATCATGACAGGGTAAGGTGGAGATGTGTTCAGAAAAAGCTATTAAATATTATTTTTAACATATCCACCTATATGAAACTTTCTGATATAAGTAGCCAAAAAATCTTTTTAGTTATTATCTATTGCTTACCTCTTCAAACAGCTACTTTTCATAACTCTTGTATGTATTAAATAACAACATTTTTTATATCAAGTATATATTTTTTTCCATAATGTAGGAAACATTTGAATAAATATCATCAGTTGAGTATTTATACAAATACATTATAAATAGTGCAAATGGATATACCACTTGATAGTATTTAAAATAAGAAATATACCATATTCAATATAAATCCATATTTTCATTTATTATTCAATATTAGCCTGAAAATAAAACTCACAAGCTAGGCACTATTAGTCCAACTTGAAGTTCAAATGAACAAAATATAAGCAGCACAATAATTTTAAATATTCCAAAAATTCATGTGGCCACTACATTAGAATAAATTGATTTTAAAAGTATAATTGCTTATTAATTGAGTTCCTGAATAAACTGAAATATATATACATATTACATTTAAAAAAATATTTTCATTCCATTTTTGACATAAAGGTATTCAAAAGAAAATAAATAGTACATGTTGCACAATTATTCTTTAAATCAAGTGTGAACAAACATCCTTATGGTTGAATATTGGTTTAAGACATGTTTTTATTGGTTACTAAGCTTGCCTTACTGTTAATACTTATGATTTATGAAAAAAAACATTGATCTCACACATAAAAATATGAGATAAATAAAGTATATTAATTTTATCTTCTTATTTAGAAATATGCAAGAGTTAAGTGTTAGATGATTCCTGGGCAGAGTGAGTTTTTTCCTATTTTAAATGCAAGTCAAATACAAAAAAAAAAAAAAAACATACATCAAAACACATGCAAGATAAAGATAAATTAATATAAGAATTAGAATACTCACCACACTTACTGAACATGTTTGAAGTCGAAGAAATATTCATGTTAAAAAAAATATGTCACGATTTTTTAAATTAGAAAGCGTTAAGTAGCACTATCTCACTCTGATTAATATGATTTAAGTAAATATTTCTTGAAATATTGGAAGTTCACTTTATTAATTATTAAGTATTCATATTATTTAAATGACATTCATTTTCATGGAAGAATATTTGTGTATACACAATACTAGAAAACTTCAATTATTGGTTACTATTTTTCTGAAACACCAAAAATAAATATTATTAAGGCAAATAAAATGATAAATTAAAAATAGAACACATCTTTGTGGAAAGGCATGATTTTGAAATAATAAAAACCCAATATTCATTACTATTTCCAAAGTTTTATAACAACTGATAATACTTGCGATGAACAAAACTGGTCCTCATCTTAAGCATATAAAATCGCAAAAATAGTACTAAGCATTGTTTCAATAACAAAAAAATATTTACACCCTGATAAGTATAGACAAAGCTTGTTGGTGAAATTATGTGTATGGGAAACACAACAGAACATTATAAAATGTAATAATAATCCTTATGGATTTGACATTTCAATGTTTATTTTATTTATTGATAGAGATGCAAAACTTTCAATATTTTGCAATCAAATTTTATGAATGGAATTTCTGCCTTTGCCTATAATTATAAAACAAATGTTAATCTTGTGTGAAAACATAACTACTTTTCATCTTTTGATTATAGGTCAATGTTAACATATGATTACATTTGAATTATGTATGACTTCATGATGATTCAATTTCAAAAAGAAAATTGATCATGCATTAAAATTCTTCATTATAATCATTTGTTCATGGTTTCATAGTTCAAAATTTCATGTCATTTTTCTAAAGTTCATGAATGAGAAATATATTTCTTATTCAATAATGCAAACTTTCATTTCAGGTAGATTAAACCAAAAAAAATGTTAACAAAGTTAAAATGTGTTATTAGGCCAATATATATATATACTTCGAAGATTATAATAATTAATACGGATCATGGATGTATACACCATTTAATTCATAATATAATTGAGATCTAATATATTTAAGAGGACTATTCTACCATGGAATCAACAATGGAAAAAATAAAAACACTTTCAAAAGCTTATTTACCTAAAATTGATGTCAATGATTTTTGATAATAAATTTGTTGATGACTGATATTTTAAAAATATACCTCTTCTAAATAGATCAAACTATTGCATCAAGAATGAAAGAAAATTTGTAACAAGAATAGAACACCTTGGTCTGATTTGATTTTAAATTTCTGTCTAAGAATTAGACCATGTAACATAATTAAATATACTGCCACTAAATATGTGCAACGTGGTTACAGCCGTAGTAAATGTATAATATTCAGCATTAAAGATTTTAACATCATTGGTATGTCCTTAAAGAAAATTATTAAAATACCTAAGCCGGTTTGACGTGGAGACTCAGTGTGACGCACGAACTATCCACACTGTTATCGATTTGTGAGCGTAAAGAAACATAACCTCACTAACATCACATCGAAATAGCCAATCGCATTGTAATCAATAAATATATGGAAGAGTATACCGATACATCTTCAGGTTTACGAAATAAAGCTTCGAAAATGACATGAATAATTAAATAGCCATACAATTATCTTATGTAACGACCTAACATTCTGCTTTTACTATATAAATATGAGAAAAATTTTAATTTTTGACATTTTCGTCATTAATTGACATGTATAGACATTCTTTCAACGGTCTATTCAGTTTAACACAAATTACATACACCCATGAAAAAAGCAAGGATTTCTACGCAAACATTTTCTTAAGCACGTGAATTTACAAAATCATCTGATGTGATCTCACGAAACTGTCACTTTCACACCCGGGTGAATTACCGCGCAACGTAGAATAGTTAACACCGGCAAACGCCTGCGTCGGAATCCATATTTCCGAATTTAAGGGTGCAAACTCGTACTGCGTTAACAACCCTGGCATAAATAGGCATCGTTGAACAAAATATTTCTATGCCATCAGTTATACTTGAATAATATTATTTGACCGTCAAGAGGCTTTATATGCAAAATAACACAACGCTTACATAATATTTTGAAAAACTTTCCTATTTTTTCGGTATATTAAATACAAAATATAATTTTGTATATTTTGTACATATATGACCATGCCCAATCTTATTTTATGTACAAGTTGTGCGGCGCACACGGGTAACTAACTCTGAAGTTTGTTTAAACGTAATAAGTAAGATTCTATCAGTAATATGAAACTTCAGAATGTAATTTTTTATATGGCTGCTTTCGTATCGTTTAATTCGATACACATTTGCGGTAAAAATAGAACGGCGAACATATAATTTCAAATTTCCGAACTGATCTGATTTCTCTCACAGATATATGTAGAGCACATTAAATATTGTCTTCCTTTTTCTGAGGATATTGGTATCTACTGACACAGTTTGGATCTGCATGATTAATCAACGAAAAATTTTGATATATATCGATCATAATATTTAAGGGGTAGTCAGATTATTTTTGTACACAAGTAGTCAAGCTCTTAAACGTGAGTTGTACATAAAACATATACAACTATCCCTCCATTTACACGGTAGATAGGTTCGTGAGAAAAGCTTGTAAATCGAAATTGTGTACTTTTTTATGTAAAACCTTGTAAATCGAAAAGTACATAAAAACGCATAATTTGGTTGTTTTCTAAAATACATAAATAAAACAAATTTATTAAGAAGTACAAATACACATATTCTTTTCTTAATTAAATACACATAAAGCATATATAGGGAACAAAAATATGAAATCCAAAAGATTCATAAAAAATTATTGCCATGGTTGGTGGAGTTTTTAATGGTTCTTATTGCAGCTTCATATATGTTATATAATCTAGCAACATCTATCACTCCTTCTTTGTTTTCTAAACGATCCAAAAATTTGATTTTGGTTACTAACGAAATAACTTTTCTTTTTACTTCTTTCGACATAACAAGGCTACAATATTATTCAAGATATAAAACACGTAATTAAAAATTATGAGCTCGTTTTTAATCTACGAATATGAAGAATTAAAATTTTCAAGTTAAAACTCTAACACAATTTGTATCGCTATAGTTGACGTCAAGCTCAAGTCAAGGATAAATGCTGAATGGCGGGATAAGACATACGTGCAGTGGAATGCATACAGTTGGATTCGCCTAGAAATGGACTCGCCCAGATGAATGCTCCGGCACACGGGCGCAAAAACAAATAAAATTGGCGAGAACATTGTTTCGGTTGATCATAGCCAGTTATTTTCAACATTTTTTTTAATCCATGTAAAACGAGTACCGCGTAAATCAAGGGATAGGTGTATTTTCATTTTTCTTGTGAAATAATAATCATGTAAACATATGTTTTTTATTTAAGTACCCTCGAAGCTATCCCTATTTTATTCGATTCTTATGTTAACCGTTATGATATAAAAATATAATAGTCTATGCTTGATATGCAATCGTCTGGCGCAAAATAATAGCGTTGTATATAAACTGTCTTTGTGTTTTCGCTTTTTGAGATACCAACAATTTGTTTTTACAGTATACAAGGAATCATAGATACTTATTTGTTGAAATTCAGAAAGTGTGATGTAACGCTCTGTATGCATCAGGCTTATCGAGGTGAATACTAACGCTTTACACCGTGGTCTATTTTGATTTCATCTGTCAAACATCACTCCATAGACAACAATCAGACGCTCATTTCGGTGTCATATTGTATTGAAACCTGTTCAGAACGTCTCCACGGTTAAGAAAAAAATCAACCAAAGGTAGTGCGTTCTCAATTTTTATTGCAATCCTGATATAAAAAAGCCATGCCAAGTCGTTCCGTGTTAATTTGTCCAAAAAACAATTACTAAAGAGTTTGTATATGGCACTTCACAAATTTACCTTATGTGTCAATTATTGCTTAAGCATGGGTAAATGCTTGGTGGAGAAGAAAATACATAGGTTATTGTATTAATATTCATAACTTGGATAGTTATCTCCACAGTGATTAAATTCGTTGGCTTCGGAGCCAACGTTAGTAGCATAGGTGACCTGGATAAAAAAATGACAGTCGCCATTTTCTCCTTAGCGTCGTTGTGTTGCAGGCACAATTTACTTTGACAAGTGTTGAAGTAATATTTAAAGTTATATTTAGGATTTAGTAATGAATTATATGTCATAAATAATGGTTAGAATTGAAGATAAAACATATAGACATTTTTGTGTGAAGAAAAATATATATTTTTTTTATTTTAAATATTAAATAACAATGCCGAATTGTGCAGTGAAAACTTGTAAAAGTTGGAATATGAAAAAAGATAACAAAAATTTGAAATTCTTTACTTTTCCCAAAGATCTGGAAATATGTGATTTGTGGATGAGAGCTTGTGGAAAAGGAAAATTTAATACAAAAAGTTCCAGGATATGTTCCTTACATTTTACTGATGATGACTGGCGTCTTAAAGACAGATTATTAAATGTACCCTTAAAAAAGAGATTTTTAAATCCAAGTGCTGTGCCCTCAAAGTCACTACCTGGAAAAAATATTATTAATCTAAATGATTTCAGACAAAAAAGATTAGATAGAAGATTATCCAAAATAATATGTGAACAGTCTATTACAGAATATAATGATATAAGGTTTGTTTCTTAGGTAAATTGAATATTTACCGGTTTTACCGAAAAATGTTTTTATCGCGAATTAATGCCAGATACATGCAAATTATAACGAATTTTTATTATGATATATTCATGGGGAAGTGAGAACTTTTTTTTCAACTCCGGCAACATTGATAAAAAAAAATTTACAATGTGAAATTTCATATTTTG
The DNA here is from genome assembly GCA_028555115.1 of Himalopsyche japonica. Taxonomy (NCBI): domain Eukaryota; kingdom Metazoa; phylum Arthropoda; class Insecta; order Trichoptera; family Rhyacophilidae; genus Himalopsyche; species Himalopsyche japonica. Next base: position 788,055 of record JAHFWJ010000145.1, read on the forward strand.
AACTCGAAAAAAATCGTGACAAATATTTGAACATTGCATTACAACATCTAATAACTTGCCAACCAACTAGTTTTGAATCACAACAAACATTTTCATCTGCGGGACAAATACACCCAGTCCTTTTTTTACATGATACATTGGTTCCAGAAAAAGGCGTGTAAAAAAATGATTTCACACAATTGCATTATATTTTTTTACACACCCTAAAACATAAATTCGCATAATATCCGATACACTTGTCAATATTTGGCAATTGTATGTGTATTTAAAAAAATGGAATGCTTTGCAAAATTAAGTTTTAAAAAATAATGAAACGTACATGCCTAGCATCGTATATAAATGTCTTCTTTAAAACAAATTTGGGGAAAAAATTATGTAAAAACAAGTGAAGCGCGTAAAAAAATGTAGCGGTGCAGTCCAAAAAAATCGCGTATAATAGAATTAGCGTAAAAAAAAGACTGGGTGTATGTACAAAAATCAGGTCAAATATAAAAGACGAAAGTATTGATAAAATTTGCTTCCTGAGAGCACATTTTAATTCTGATAAATCATTATACCAAAGTAATTAACCATTTGTTAATAAACTCGGGAATCCAATACATTATTTTTTTATTTTATTTTAATTATAAATTTATATTAATATATACAAATTATGCATACATGTATAAAATATATATATACTACATCAATAAGTTAATGGATAAACTAATAGTTTAGCGTATAAACTTCTTACAGGCAGGTAAACCAAATATTACATAGTCGTAATTTAAATTGATCTATCTTTGTGTGGAAAATAATAAATTATCTGATGTACACAAAAAAGTACATTTAAAACATGCATGTATTCACCTGAAAGATATTTAAAGTACATTTTATGACATTACTATTGACCTGAAATGTATTTTAAATTATTTATGTTTCAATCCAGGTACCATTTTTAGTGAAAATAGCCACATACAGTTATACTTTAATGATATAATTCACTTCTATTTTTTTTTCATTTACCGGTAAATTACTGGTAAACCGGTAAGAGGTGAAATTATTTACCGTTTACCGGTTATTGAAATTTGACGGTAAATTACAATCCCTGGTTTTAATGTATTGAGGCACTCAATGAATAATCGATTTGTTTTAGCAAACAAGAAATATCCAAACTAATGAAAGATGATTCTCATGGTCTTTTAGATGAACATTTTCGTAACAAAATGGTTGATGTCCAAACCGAAAGTTCAAATAAGACTTTGAAATCAGGAAATGGTATGGAATATATATATATGTTTTTTAAAATATTACAGTTTTTCTACTCATTCATGTACATGACGTTACTTAACCGTTTTAGTGCTAAGCAATTTTGGCAAAAATGAATGAAAATTGCTATACACATATTGATTAATTTAGAGGAAAAAATAATGGTGTCAAATAAAACACTCTAACTTAGACAAATATCAATCAATTTTATTAATTATTTTTGCATTATAAAGATAAAATGTTTATTGTTTATTAATGTTTATTAAACATAAAGTGATATCAATATTATTGTATTTTATTTCTTTTAGAAAATAAAAAATCAAAAAAAAATAGCTCAACAATTATGTTTTGCCGCACAAATAGCTACTAATAACTACTAATTGTTGGCCTTCTCGTTATTCCCATTTCGAGTATGACAGCAATAAAGGCTTTCATTTCGTATATTGTTGTCGGCGTCCACTTTTTTGCTCGAGAATTATCCGATACAGTGTGCGAGGCCAAAAACTGTGCAGCATATCGATTTGTTTCCCTTACGATGGTTTCGAGCAGTGATATTTTAAAATAATATAAAAAAACGATAAAAGTTATTTTTAAATGTATAAGAATGCACTCTCATTACAAATTACGCGCGAGGTTAGCGTACGTGCACTCCCGCGGAGCACCGAAAACACACTGAAACTCGCAGCGCTTTTGCGCTGCGCCGCAATTTTCGATACAAACGATCGCAGCGCTTTTGCGCCGCGTAGCATTCTAACGGTTAAAATAACAAAACATTTTGTATAAAATCATTTTAACTCATGACATAGCGTTGGGCTATCAATACCCTAACAAGGAGCTCACTTATTCTTATGTTTTGGGGAAGAAAAGGATCTAGAAACAATTTATATATATATATGTATATATATATATATATATATCAAACATTTGTGTTTTTAAGTATTATAACACTATAGACAAAAAACAGCTAGGACTTGTTTATTTACTCAAATGCAAGCAATTTAAAAAGCAACCAAGTCATTCATTCAATTTCATAAAACATTTAATACATCTTTAAAATTGCAGTTTGGTACTGATTTAATCTGAAAGTTTAAATATATATTTTTTTCTCTTATGTTAACAAAATGCTTATTAGACTATGTCAAATTTATTATGGGATTATGCGAATCACTGAGCCATCTCCGATTCACCCTGGATATGACATATTGTAGTACAGTGGAATGACTATGTAAAAACTACTGAATTTGTAAAAATTTAAATTAATTGATTGAATTGGCATTCACTTGGTAGAACTCCATTATAACACGGTGAAAAAATAGCAATGTATTTTAGTTCTACAAAATTATTTTTAACAAATATAGTTGATAGCTATTTCGGCTCACGCCATCGTCACCAAATATAGCCAACTATAGTTCTGACGATGGCGTGAGCCGAAATAGCTATCAAATATATTTGTTAAAAATAATTTTGTAGAACTAAAATACATTGCTATTTTTTCACCGTGGAATTAAAATTAACTTCTCTGTTGTGGTATCTCATGCGTAATAATTATACACAGTTTTTATTTAAATATCTATGGTTTCCGATTGTAGCTACCATATGTTCAGAGCACTTTTCAAAATCAAGTTCGCAGTTGCATTGCCAGTTGGATAATTTACCCACAGCAATAACCACAACCAAGGATAATGCAGACCCCACAGAAAATTTATCTTCACGTGACGCTGAAAGAAGCTCAATGAATGAAAGAACGAGCAAAGAAATGGTAATTTAAAAAAATTTAAGTGTATGATAAGTATATCATTTTTCGTATCTGAAACTGTTGATATATCCAGATATGTGGTGGTGTAGGATTTAAGGCTGGATTCCAAAATATAAGGCAATCAAATGCTCGTTATACACAAAATTGTTGTTTTAGCAATATCATCGGTTGAGCCTTATTGTTTGCAGGCACAGAAGAAAAGATATATATCATATAGCATTGATTGTCAAAACAAATAGCTAGACATTTGTTAGGGTGTGTTAGGCAGAAGTGCCAGTAAGTGAATTATTTATAATTAATATAAGTGCATTTTCTTGAAGTAACCTAGCTGGACCGTGATGACTAGTAGAGTCTCGACCTGTGAATTCACGCAACTACTTTGAAAAAATATGTGCAATTGATTTTTTCAATGCACAAGTAATTATTGCTCAACAATGTTTTTTTATACTTATTAACTTGATGATAGGTGGCTTTGTGGATTGTTCTAGATACCTTGTGTAATAGGGGTGAGTTGTATGTAAGAGTTATAAATATTCAAAAGAAACTAATTTTTAATATGATAATTCAAAAAGTATTTTGTCTTCTTACAGTATTTGACACCATACTTTCTCTAATATCTCAAATTTGACCTTTAGAATAATGAAGTAATATATTTCTTTTAAATCAATTTATACAGATGAACTTAAAAATTGTCCTGACAATGGCAAAAATTCATTTGATTCCTGTGGAACTAAATAATTAGTATAATAGAGTCCTACCAAAAAAATTCCAAATCAATCGATAATTTTAGAATGTATTTTCCAGGAATCATTCAGCAATGAGTATTTTGAGGAAGAAATACTAGCAAAGATGGTAAAACTCTGCAGGGGCTGCTTAGCAGAAAGCCCACTTGAATCCATGCAAGCACTTTTCTCATCTGATGATAAGTCCTCAAGTCATAGCTATAATGAGATGGTTACCTCTTGCACAGGAATATGTGTAATTATTTTTATTAACCCGCTTAAGTCATAAATTGTTTTGGAAATCATCAAAAAACAGTTTACATGTTTTCATTTAGGAAATTAATTTTTTTTTAGTTGTAATCACTAACAAATATATCCCTAAGAAATAAGTTATGCGTATCCGCCATTACTGCCGTGATGAATCGGAGCACTGCATCAGGAACCCATTGACATCTGGATTAGTGAAGTTTCATGTTACAAACCAATCCTCTCCTTTTATTACTTAAAGAACTTAATTCTTAAACATTTTGAAATATATCAAAAATGATGTTTCAAACTTGTAAACCTAATACTTTTGAAGTTTAAGAAGTGGTAGTCAGGATGAATTGGGTGATATTTTGCAACCAAAATCAGTCCTAAAAGTATTTCAAAATTAGGAATTCACCACAAAATGTACCAATGTTGTGCAATTAAAAAAAGTTTTTCTTTCAAAGTAGAATTAATTATAATAAAACCAGGAGCATTCACCATTTAATTGCATTGAAAGATACTTCAATCATTTTAATATGAAAGTTATATGTATTTTTTATTTTTAGAGTATTTTTGTCAATTCTAAAAAGGGCAATAAATTGGGTATTATAATAAGCGCCACTAATCGATCTCCATCCATCCTTAAACTTCTGACTGCTAATGTCTCGACTGTTGAGACGGCTGATTTTACTGTGTTGATAGTTGAGACCTGAAAATATATGAATTAACAGTGATTAAAACCTTCTTGTACTCACTAATTTTTGAGTTAATGCATTGCTTGATTTGTCCTGACAAACTCAATAAGATTGTTTTAAACCAATATTATTCAATAAATTCTAAAAAAGAAAAAAGTCTAGGGTGTTGGAATATCCTTTAAATGGCTCAGCAACAGCAGGGAATGAGTTAATATATTTTTTGTCAATTGCTTATATTCTAAATCACAATAAAAAGTCTGCATAAGTGTATTCCTGTATATAAACTTTTTAATGAATATTTCATGAAGCTGAAACATTACAACGCAGTGAATAATTTATATAAATACTTCACTTTGATATGGAATTAACAAAATTTGGAATGCAAAAATAGTGGTTTTAATAATTGTAATGTAATAATTCTTTCAGATAAAAGAAGACGATGGCTTGCCACAATGCCTCTGTGTTGAATGTGCGAATGAGGTATTGAAAATGTACGAGTTCAAGAATAAATGCTTAAGAATAGATACGAACCTTCGAAAGCTATTGCGTGATTGTAATGCAAACAGTCTTGATGAACTCAATGCTTTGGTTTTATACAGAGAAAAAAGCAAAGGTATGTTTGACTGAAATTTGTTTTTATATAATTTATATTTACAATATTGGAATGTTGGACTAGGTCTCTTTGGCTTTATAATATATCTTTTTAAGATTAATGATATGTTTATTTGTGATGATTTTTTAAAAACAAACGATATTCTCTATATTCTTTTATTGACTCGATTCATGCTGCGGTTTGTCATACGAATTAAATCTGCCTTCAGTGCTATTCTTCTGAATGTTTTTTTCACTGTTGTGTTATAAATATAGCAAAAAAGAAAAAATGAAGCTATCTTTAATGGAAGCCAAACGCATCAGAAATGTTTCACAACATAAAAAAATGAAAGAAATGTTGTATGTTGTTGCAATCACTTATATAAACAAATATAACTAACACATAACCACTGTAATTGCTGTGACGAATCGGAACTTTACACAGAGAACTTATTGGTGGCTTGACAAATGTGTTTGTGTTGTTTGTTGCAAACTATTAATTAATTGCTTTATTACTTTATGTCATATATTCTTTAATATTTTGAAACATATCACCAAATTCACATATACAATCAAACAAATAAGATTAATTCTATTTTAATGCATGGCAAATTTTATAATTTATTTGGGTATAGGGTTTTTAAAATCAATGTTTTAAATAATCAAACCTAACACTATTGACAAGTGTGTGAAGGTGTCAGTAGAAGGACAAATAAGGCAATATTTTGAATAAAAAATCAGCCCCATATGCAAAAGATTTCCTGCATTACCGATGATTGAAAGTTCACATAACATACCTTGCGACTATCACTCACTGAGTACGCCAGGTATGCCATTGCTGGATCTGCAATGCTTGTGTGGAAAGAGTTAAACAAAGTGCTTGATACTTAATTTTTTTTTTACAAATGCATTAACCTAATGCAAAGTGTTTTTTTTATATTAGTGTGGTATAGATATTACATTTTGTTTTGGTAGTCCAAGATTGTATAATCTAGATTTTGGAACTGTAAGTGTAAATAGTGGTTGATGCATTATAAAAATGCAATTAGTAGATATTTAAATTGATTTGAAATAGTTTAATTATGAAAAGGGATATTAACTAAAATGATGTATATTATATGGCTTTCTGAATGGAAATAATCATAGTGATTGTTATGTAAGGCCTGAAAATTACATCTTAAGCATAGTGATTTGGAAACCAGTCCCTGAAATAAGTTAATTGTTTGATATGTAATTATTTATTATATTCTGTATTTATTTCAGGCAATGTGACAAACAGCAATGAAAAAGTTGTCAAAAGAAATGTATCAACATCTAAGGGTAGATTCATTTCTAAAAAACGGAAGAGTCTTAGGAATACTAAGAATACATTGAATGAGACATCACAAGTCGGTAAACCATCTTTAGCGACCCGAGGAGATGGACCCAATAATCACAGTGATGATTCGATGAATAACAGTTTGTCTGATTTAGATCCATCACAGTTTGTGTCAAAAGTAAGTGAAGAGAATGTAGTCTCTGATCTTATAATTTATTTTATTATAACATTTATTTACGGAAACTTTCAATATACTGGAGTCCAACAGATTTAAATGAGGGTAATTTATAATTCTAGGATTAAATTTAGAAGCTGAGATTCTAAAAACTGAGTCTAAAGGCTGATAAAGGCTCACCAAAACTGCTTGAATTTTATTTTAAAAAAGAAAAATGTGCACATTGTACATATTATTAACCTGAACGATGCAGCTGTTTTTCACACAAATTAAATCTGTCTGTGTTGCTATTTTCCGAAATGTTTTCTTCCCATATTGAGGTATAAATAGCGCAAAAAAAAATAATTTGGTTGGACTTCTATGAAAGCCAGATGCATTGGAAATGTTTCAAAACATTAAAAACACAAAGAAATGGCCTATGTTGTTGCAATCACTTTAACAAATATATCCCTAACAAATAACTCACTCGTAAACGCTATTGCTATGACAAATCGAAGCCGCAAATCAATCACGAATGAGCAAGTGCAGATACTGTCATGCGTCATGGAGTGTCATAATTGGCGAGTGGCGGATTGGCGCGAAGTTTAAAGCTGATTTGTGACTCTGGCGGAGATCGCAATAAATTTAAAGGGTTTGAAAATCAATGTTTTAAACATTTAATTCTAATACCTTTGACAAGTGTATAGCGGTGGCAGTAGCAGAAAAAATTAGGCGATATTTTGAAACCGAAATCAGTCCTATGTGTTAAAGATTGCCTGCATTACCGACGATTGGAAGGTCGCATAGCAGGGGGGCGACCCTGCAACATTAGTGTAGAAAGAGTTAATGGACAAACCCCATCAATTTATTGATATGTTGCACCTTCTATGCAAACATGACACTAACACACTGATTGTGTTTATGCTATAATTTTATTTTCAGAAGACAAAACGTCTTCCGGCGCCTAATCCGTTTCCTTGTCGTAAATGTGAATTGCATTTTCTTAGCTGGCAGGAATTGTATTATCACAACAATCAACATCCGCCTATCACTCGAGAGGAGAAGCTATTATGTCGCTACTGCAAAAAGACGTTCTGCCATGAAAGGTATATTTGAGAATCTTTCAAATATATTGTTTTCAAGGTGGCTTATGAAAAATACAAATAAAGTTGGCTCATTAGACTCTTTTATTGTTTATTATATGAAAAAAAAAAAAAAAATTTGGTGACATTTAAAATTATTGTCAATTACAAATGAAATAAATCAATTGATTTACAGATTCCATGTACAAAGTCATGGATAGACCTATGTAACCCAACTTCAACCTTCCTAAAATATTTGAAAAATATTACTACATAAAATTATATGTGATTCACGCCACCATAAAATTTTCTGTATGACATTTTCATTTACACTTTTTACAATGATAAATTCAGTTTATAATATAGGTATATGCTTAATAATGTATACATACATATTTATAAATGAAACTACATAAAACAAAAACCTTCAGAAGCAAAACTTATAAGTATATATAGATATTAGCACAACCAAAGATTGCTAATATATAATTCAACAGAAAAGTTTGAAATTAAGAAATTCATTTGTACATATTATGAGATTGAAATATCATGTATATATTAGTTAAATGAAATTGTTTATTTTTTCTGTTCTTCAACTCATAAAAACTATCATAAGATATTCTTTGATAAGATGACAAACTGGGGGCTTAAAAAATCATAATTGTTAAGTTACTGGCATAATTAATATTCATGGGAATGCATAGCAGTATATACAACTTACAAACACACCACAATCACTGTTTCACCGACATCAATATACAGCCTTTTCTGAAGCGAGATTACTGTCTACCACTTTCAGTAAGGTGAAGGCTAAGATATCTCTTTTCTTCATACAATGCGTTAAATAGTATTTGGTCCTCATCAATGATAAAATTGGATTGAACTTTTTCAGACACATACCTCCCCACTTTAAAGCAGCCCATAAAGAAATACCAAGGTTTCGGTGTGGATACTGTGGAGAGAAATGGAAAGATTTTAAATATCTGAAGGACCATTTGACCATTCACTCTCCTGGGGATCCCGTTATTGATATTTTTAATGAAGAAAATGATATTTATAACAGCCAATGTGATGCCGAGAATGAAGGTATGCATATTTTCTTGTTGTTTTGTTTGCTGTTATCTGAAGATGGTAAACCCTGCAAAACACTGAATGCTAATTTTGTTGACTGAAATAATCAAATTTTAATTCGGTCTTTACATATCTTGTACTGCTAAAAATGTACTTCAATACTGCTTTAATATATCTCCTGACAGCCTGCCAATGGCAGCACCACTTTAAAGAGTTTTCCCATTTTATAGTCATCGAACAGTTTGAGACTTTTTGACAATTTGACAAAATTTAACATAATTTAATTAATCTTCAGCTGTAGTGATTTCATAAAATTGATTGTTTGAACTGAATCAGTAATTTCGTACAATGTTAACATACATCTAGTTAGGTATTCACTTAAAAATTGTTTTGAAGGAATTGCTTAAATTTACAATTTTTTTTTTCAGAGCTTCTCATAGATATTAAAATTCCGCCTTTAACTGACCACTTTAAAACTGAAGAGAGCTATCCTCGTATCATAGATACAGAAGTGGAATTGGATACAGAGGTTTGCGGGGAAACGGAATCAAATATCGCTGCACACAATCAAAGACTCAATGATACGTTAATTTGTTATACGTGTAAACAACTTTTCATCGACAAAGAAACATTAGAGGTGTGTAAAGAATTGTGTATTTTTCTAAACTATCCATAAAAAAATATGTAAAGTATTGTTTCCCAACCCTTTGGTCTGCTGACTGGTACCGTATTTCGTCTTACCGTCAATTTTTCTAAAATTTTGTATGAGATCCACTGGTATAATGGCTAAAGGCTTAAAAAGATTGAGAAACACTTGTTTGAAAACAATTATTTACACTTTTTATGGATACAGTTTGATTTTCAACATAATCTGAGAAGTGAGAGATCATAGTAGTGGTAACTAATAGCTATTGATAATATTTTTACGTATTATCATAGTTCTTTTTTGATAAAAGGAAAATAATATTTTATGTCTCGAATGATATATTGTTAACCCTTTGCACTCCGTAAAAAAAACAAAAAGGCGCTGTAGCAACTCCTTAATTAATTTTAAGATTTTCGTAATATTCGACCGTCATTGAATCAAATGGACGCTAAACACGCTATAATTAATTAATAACGTATTTTATAATTATTTCATGGTTGCAAAGCTTCAATCTATCAAATAAAAAAAATCATTTCAAAATATGGTATTTTAAAAATAATATGTACTATTTAAAACATTTGAAAGTGTGATATTTTTTAAAATATTCCTCTGGGTGAAGGTTTGGTTTCCTCTCACAAGTTTCACAAAAGTCTGTGGTCCCTTTTTTCCTCCTGAAACCCTTCTGTACCATGCTATCCTTGAAAAATACTATACCAAAGTTTCCCAAACTGTACGCCGCGGCGCCCTGGGGTGCCGAAGCTGTTATATAGGCGATGTAAAAATTTTAATTTTTTTTCAAAATTTTATTTCGATATTATCTGCTTGAAAGTCCTCGAAAAATTCGTTCAAGCAGATAATATCGATAAATTCTCATGGATTTCCATTTAGAGCAGTGGTCGTCAACCTTTTTATTACTACCGCCCACTTTTTGTCTTTGAAGAAATAATATTTTATAATCTAATGTGTAAGTTTGTAACTAAAAAACCCTGTAGCAACTCATCAATTAATTTTAATATTTTCATAATATTAAAATGTCATTGAATCAAATGGATGATATGCATGATATAATTAACATTTCAGAGTGTGATATTTTAAAAAATATTGACTATTTAAAACATTTTAAAGTATGATATTTTTTAAAACATTCCCCTGGGTGAAGGCCAGGTTTCCTCTCACAAGTGTCGCAGAAGTATGTGGTCTCTTTTCTTCCTCCTGGAACCTTTCTGTTAGAACATACTATGCAATCCTTATGTTTTTTTTTGCGAAAATATGAAATGGCGTCCATTCAAGCGCTGTTCAGCGTCACATGTAGAAAGACGCCCTGGTTTTGATGTAGGTGCACAAACGTCTCCAATTAGATTTATAAGTATAACCTTTAAAAATTTTCTATGGGATATTTGTTTTAGGTTTACTTTGATAGTAAATTCCTTGTACAATATATACGAGTTAACTATTGAGGTTTCTAAGCCACAGAAAAATAGTTTTCTCTACCATTTCAACGTCTTTCGCATGAAGCAATACGATGTCACATATTGGTCAGCGACATCCACACCGCCCATATAGATATTGTAATCAAGAATAAAACTTGGTTTATCTATGTCATCGTGACTTACACCTTGAAGAATGGTTCTTGAAGAAACAAAATGAAATAGTTCAATCGAAAATATTACGAGACCAGCTACTCGTCATTCTGACATCACACAATATTGCTTTTACGTATGTTTTTTTTTATCACATCTGACTTACACAATACAAAACATAGTTCAAAATACTTATAATTTTGTACTTTATCAGTGTTACTACTAGTATATATTTTCGGAAACACAGATGCGGTACAACTGCAGACTGGGTATCCTTTATGGATCTAGGATAATGGGAACAGCTGCACGTGTAAACATTGTTTATTTACGGTCGGCATTCGCACTTAGACATTGCCGCTTTGATTACTTTATTGCCATTATAATATTAATGTTTTATTATACCTAATGTTGTAATCGGACAAAATAAACCCTGTACAACATCATTAAATGGTTTTTGAAAGAAAAAAAGGTTGTAAATAATCGTAATTTCATTTTTTAAATGTGCCATCAAATGTCGAGTCAGACTCGACATAGGAGTTGGCGTAAGATATGCGATGTCGAGTCAGGCTCGACATAGGAGTTCTAGCAGTTAAATCAGGTGATTATGAGACCCACAATAAAGATTTGGTTATTGTGTATTTTGTTTGCAATCAACACATTAATGGCGATATATGGCTTTGCTATCCATTTTCGATAGAATTTTAATAATAGTCAGTAAGTAGATAATGTGTGCATCAAATTCTACTAATCGTAACAATTGACATATTCAACTTTGATTAAAAAAATTGTGTTTATGTTACAGGACCATTTAGCTCAGGATCATGGTTCAGAAGATATTAATAGTCGAAACATTCGACCAAGTGAAGAAATACCAAACACAAGTGGATCTATTGATGTAGACAATGGAAAGTCAAGTATGAATATGACATATCTAACCCAACTAATGCATCTTCAAAATTTCATTTTGTTTCATATCTAAAGCTATCAACTATTGATATCGTTGACATTTAATGGATCAAGAATAAACGACTGTGAACATAATAATTAAAAATGTGTTTTAAATAGGTCCACTGACCGAACAAAAATGAAGCATTAAAAGAAAAACACAAAAATCTTTATATTAGGCTTTAAAGTGGTTCGGTCGATCCAGTCCAGGGAGTTAACCTAATTAGTATTCTTTTATTAAAAAAAAATTGCAACCAGAATAGCGCTAAATGATAAGACAAATAAGTTCTGACTACATCTAATCGGTGCCTTCTAAAAATTAGTATATTATCATGACGGATCAGATAATGAAGTAGTGTTTTATTAGCAAAACTTAATTTGAAATCTGATGCACAAATTAAAAACAAGCTACTATGGAAGGGCAATAAGGTAAACCACAACTTAATAAAATATTGATGTTTGATCGTCAAACCAAACCACCTCTTTTCCAGGTGTACGTAAGAAATAAAGAGCAGGAATCGTCAACATGATATTACAGTTTTTTCTATGTATTTAAAACACGATTGCATAAATATATAGAGTTTCTTCTTCTTCTAAGCAAATATAAATACTGGGTGAATCATTCACAGATGTGGATTTCTTAAAATATATTCTCATAAGCATTTTTCCTATCTGAATAATATATGTTATTGATTGAAAAATCTATTGAAAAATAGAGTAAAAAAAAAGTTATTGGAGCAAAATTATAGCTGCTCAATGATCGACTCCGCAGTAAAAATTTTAATATTTTGCTCTGCTTTAATTATTTTTAACAATAATAATGATAATGATAGAGGAATCCACGAATTGAATATAGGTATCGTATATCTTGTGGCCTAAAATTATAGCTGGAAATGAAATATGTTCATCAAAATGCTTTTCTGTGAACTGACTACCTATAGTCTACTGAACCTGAATTTACATAATTTTACGTGTTTGACAATAGTGTATCACCAATGCTTTGAATATATTTTTTCAGTTTCTATAAAGGTAGAATACAATGATGCCGTCGCTATTGGTGTTTCAAATGACATTGATACTCCCGCCAATGATAATAATATTGGATTACCAGTGGATGGTACACCGATTAAGAAGGAAAATGCATTGAAAACGCCTGAACCAGTTGATGCTTTTAAACCAACCAAGAAAACCAAAAGAAACAATTCTAAAACAAATCTTATTCACTCTGAAGGTGAATATTACAATAAATATTTTTTTTGACCTCTAGCATTTGTAACAATGTTTTTCTGGAATTTTGTAAAGGAATTATTTCATAAATTTTTCAAAAATCTCTGTTAGATTTTGAATTATGGATTTGATATATAGTCTGTTGATGTCAGCATATTTATGTATTTTCAGGTGATGAAAAAAGTCGTCACTCTTGCAAAATGTGTGGGAAGGACTTCAAATCATTAAGTGATTTGAACAGACACGAGGCGTCTCACGATCCTGATAAACCATTTCACTGCAAAGTAAATATTGTTTCCAAATATATGTGGGTTTTTCTGCATTGTAACTTTATGATACACCCAGTCCTTTTTTTACGCAAATTCGATTATACGCGATTTTTTTGGACGGCACCGCTACATTTTTTTACGCGCTTCACTTGTTTTTACATAAGTTTTTCCCCAAATTTGTTTTAAGGAAGACATTTATATACGATGCTAGGCATGTAAGTTTCATTATTTTTTTAAATAAAAAAATTGTATTTTTAAAACTTAATTTTGTAAAGCATTCCATTTTTTTAAATACACATACAATTGCCAAATGTTGACAAGTGTATCGGATATTATGCGAATTTATGTTTTAGGGTGTGTAAAGAAATATAATGCAATTGTGTGAAATCATTTTTTTACGCGCCTTTTTCTGGAACCAATGTATCGCGTAAAAAAAGGACTGGGTGTATATATTTTAGCGAGTTGAATAGAAATAAAATGTGTGGAATTTTTGTATATATTTGCCTTAGTTTAAGGAAAAAGAACATACAGTAATCTTAAGTAATATTGATTGGATAAAAACGCGTCATATATCAGTCTATACTTTTCATAAAATGGTTCACACAATGGTGCCAAAAGACAGATGTGTTGCCATATATAAATACGCATACACTTTGACCGTCATCTTCACTCTGTTTGCTGGAAAGATTGTGCCGAATGAGATTCTTATATATTTTATATCATGATACTCTATCAGTATTATATAATTGGATACTGAGTTGGGAATGACCCCAATAGTAACATCTGAAAATTGCCATAAAATTGAATGAAATGTCACAGTCTACAGTGACTAGTGAGTACTATTTGTTAAGCAGATTGTGAGATTTTTGACTCAATAACACTGCATTTCAGTCAGATGACATCAGATCACTTCCAAACATGATCATATATGAGGATAATTTGTTCTCAGAGTATATAGGAATTCACTCTTCTGTAGATTTTTGAGTTTGATGTCTAAAGATTTATTAAAATTTAAAATATGGTGATGACATGATCAGTCGGAAATGTTTTCCTAATAGAATCATAATAGTGCATTCCAAGATATTGTCAGAGGCGTCAATTCTCTTGATTCCTCAAATCATCCTGAATTTTGTCTGCTGCTATATATATATATAGTGTGTTTTTAGCTATGGTAGATTTTTACACTAATAATGATAAAGCTATATTTACAGATAGGAAGATGCAAATGGTCATTTGCCACAGAATACGACTTAGAGGTACATGTGTACGTGAATCACAGAGAAACTGGTGACCATGAATGCAGTTTTTGTCATAAAGTTTTTCCACATCGACGTAATCTGCGGCAGCACATGCTTCAACATCGCTCTACTAAGAGGTTCACTTGTACATATTGTAGCAAAGGTAAATAAATTTCCACTTGAAATTGACAAGAATAAAGATTACATCCAAACTTCAGATACTTCTACTCGAGTATAAAAATCAAATGCAGTTTTAAAAATGAAATTTTCAACACTTGTTGAACCTGAGCTGGATCCATTTACTGTTACATATATGTTTGCACATATATATTATTGAGTTAAATATACACAGATGTAATCAGAATGGATAAGAAATACTGGTCAATACAAAGATGTACCTGAGACTGCTATTTTCAATATATGTTTTATTTTGAATTCCAGGATTTACTCACATGCATCACTTCAAAAATCATGTTAGACTTCACACTAAAGAATTGCCATTCCTCTGTCAAGAATGTGGAACAGCTTTCCCTACCAAAGATAGGTAAAAGTTTTGTCTTTTGTAAGAGTTATTCCAAATTGCAAATGAATGTGGGAGTGACAGGTCCTTTACAAATGTTTTGGATCGGCTTGATCACCCAACTTGGTCTAGATATGCTTTTGAAGCTGTACATATTGAAACATTCCGATTCAAAAACGTGTGACGCCGGCGCCACACAAAAAAAAATTCTGGCAAAGAAAATTTATTGACAGAATCGTCTTATGTTTCTTACATAAATCGAGAAAAAATTGAAAAATGACAGCTAGCATCACATTTAATTGTTTAAATTTTTAAAAATTTCATTTCATACTTTTTGTCATATGGTTTTTGTTCCTTTCAGACTGAAATCCCACTCCCATCGTCACACGAATGTACGCCCTTTCTCTTGTGAACAATGCGACAAGACTTTTTTTACTGTTTCCCAACTGAATACGCATACCCTGAGACATTCAGGTGGGTACACAATGATTCTTGGAATGTTTATTATTTCAGATTTTAACTGCTCGAGTTAAATTAAATTAGAAAAGATAAACTAAAAAACCAGATAATAATACGATTGATGAAAATAGCCACCTCTCTCGGCAATCCATTGAACAGCCCTTGTAACTGACAACTAATATAACCGGCTCAAAGAATAAGATTGAATATTATTTCAACTGTAGAAGAGAATAATGCTCTAAAATCAAACAAGATCACAAAGCTTCAATAGGGTAAAACAGTTGCATATCAAAATTTGGTTTAGAACTACTCATTTCAAGAATTATCAAAAGATAACTTTTTTAGTTTTCTATCTTTGGAATCACTTTAAAAAATAGTACATAAATTAGATTTTATAATATATAATTTTGAAGTATTGTTATCAACATGTTTTTTTTTTATTAATTTATGCATATATTCTTATATAAAAGGAAAGGAGTAATAATTATAATTAATCAGTGATTACTTGTGTTGATTATTATTATTAGTTCACTTTTTTCCTCCACAAAGCCATAAATCTCATTTAAATCTTAAGCCTCAAAGGCAGCAATGTATGAAAATAAGTCAATATAAAATTGCTAAGAAACACACATTTTGTCAAGATGATATTAAATTAGGTTCTTATTACTTGACAGTTTGAGAATCTGACGTGTGTAACTGTAATTATCAAAAAATTGAAAATATGTAATGAAATGATCACTATTTAAAAAAATTATAAGAAAGAAATATTCCATCCTTGAGAGTAGAAAAATGATTCTATGCCTATGTACCCGAGAGGTGACAATGAGATGTGGGACAGTGGCAATGAGATATATGATTGAATTTTTTTTTGTCTAAGGTGAGAGACTGCACATGTGTTCAACTTGTGGTAAAACATTCACTCTCCGATCTCAGCTGAACAACCATGCTCGATTAGTGCACACCAAATTAAAAGATAGCCAAGGGCGTGCTTCATCGCCAGTAGATTTGGCAGCTGAATGCAAGATTTGTGGAGATGTCATGTCTGTTGGAGAACTTAATCACCACATGAAGGTATTTCACAGTAAATTCATAGTTTTCTTTATAATCTTATAAGTCAAGAACTTTTTATGCAGAAAAATCAAGAAACATCATCATGTAATAAAACATTATAGAGTTTTTTTTTATCAATTCATTAAAAACATGTAGCTGAGTGGTGAAGCTCTAGAACTTGTTCACTACTTGGTTATTCTTTCTGTGGTTTGAATACTCATTTTTGTACAATAATTATTCAAGCGACTAAAGATTTTTTTAGCATACTCACGCTTATTTATGAATTTTTTGATGAATCTGATCCCATAAATAGGGTTGTTGAAGGTTGATTGTCTACCTATATTCTCCCTTAAAAGGATCTTAGAATCGAATAATAAAATCCTATTTTATATTATTCAAATCAGAACCGGAATGTTGATCGCAATGAGCAAAATCGGTCCCAATCTAAATTATACATAATTGTTGGGTATAGTACTAAGCATTGTGTTTTATTAATTAGATATAATGCCTTTGCACCAAAAAGTGGCAGTTAAAAACACCATTTGATATTTGACGTCTCAACTGTTGTTATGATTGATTTATGTATTTTAAACGATATAAGAAAGTTAACAATGTTAAAACTTCTGTGTTTGGGCTCAATTGTCTATATAGTCTGATATTTTCTGATTATCAAGTTTGGTCAACACCAACGCTAATGAATTATTGTTTATTGATTGAATTGGCATTTTCTTGGTAGAACTCCATTATAAAACAGTGAAAAAAATATATATTTATCCATTGCTATTTTTTCACCGTGTTACTAATGAATTTTTAAGATTGGAATATGCTTTACATGGCTCAGCAGAGAGCAGGTTTGGAGTACCTGGTTGTGAAGATGAACTTTTTGAAGTTGTAGATCAGGGCTATTTCTATCTTTTGTTTGTTTTTATATTCCACGTGGACAGATATGTAAATATTCAAATAAACAAATTCCCAACTATTTATATTCCATATAACATTTTTTCAATTATAGATACACACATGTCAGTACTTCTGTACTCTGTGTCCCAAGAGTTTTCCGCTGACTAGTGCTCTGGACGCCCACATCAAAACACATTCTATGGGAAATAGGTAATCTATTTAAAAAAAAATTTTGCTAAATCTATATAATGCTAATCTCTTCCACTGAAATCACTAGTGATACTTGTGATTGTATTAACCGGGCGTATTTACCAAATACGAACTTATATAACTAGTTTTCTCTCGCAACAAGTAGTTTGCATAACGAGCAAAACAAATTGTAAAAAACTTCATCCTTAATACAAAAATGAACTCTAGATCAACATTATCAATGAAAGCGAATTGTTCCAGTTGAAAGTTTAGCATATCCCTTTTATAACCTTTTTTTATGAGGGTTTACATCCACAAGACTACTGAACACTACAATTTTTGTACAGCTCAAATTTTCAAACATGTACACCTAGTTCTCATGTCTAATAATATATTCAATAATTAATGGAGTGCAACAATTAAAAAAAAGAAACGCTATTGCATTTTCATTCAAAGATACAGATGGACTATTTCTTTTTGATCAGATCTCACATATGTGGCAAATGTGGTGCTGGGTTCAATCGAGCAAGTCACCTACGTGGACATACAGGACGCTGTTATGGAGATGGGGCCACATTGTCCTGTCCGCACTGCAGTAATAAATTCGCCAGCAAACCGGATCTAAAGGCTCACATCAGGACCCATACTGGGGAACGTCCGTATGTTTGCAAAGTATGTTGAAATCTTTTTTTATGTACCCTCATTTTAATCCTACAGCTCCCTTAACCAACAAGTGGTGAATATTAAACTTTTTCTTAATTGGGGATCAACGGTTTGAATTCTTAATGAACGGCATTCATGCATTTATTATCTTCTGTTTAAGTTTTTTTTTACTGTTGAGTGATTGCTGTAGGCATATAAGTGCAAGTTTGTTTGTCAGCATCAAGTGCAGTATACTGAAAGAAATTATTCCAGTTCTCTACTAAGCTACAGAGATCTTAGTATGATGAAATCGGGATTCTTGGATAGTAAATGTTGATTTATATTACTTAATTTAATAATTTGACTAATATAAAATTGAATGTAAATGTAAAAAAATATTGTGTAAATATCATAGTTCATGTTTATTTTTTTTTAATTCTTTTTGTATTAAATGTGAAAATTTTCATTGTAAAAAAACTAGTACTTATTCTATTGATTCTAAAAAAATTCTACAGTTTAGTTTTAATCAGTTTTTCCAACTTAACAACCAGATCGTAAATGTTTTAATATATTGGTAAAAAAAAAAATGGCACAACTCCATAAACTTTTGGTTGGCAAACACTGGTTTGTAGAGAACTGTGGTATATTTATACTTCCATTACAGGAATGCAATCGAGGCTTCAACCAATCTCATACATTGCGAATACACATGCGAACTCACACTGGAGAACAGCCATACATCTGTGGATCCTGCCATAAGGGTCATAGGTCAGCCAGTGCATTGGCATTCCATATGAGAACTCACAGTGCAATTCTCAAAGGAAAACAGGTATGTGTGTATATATTTGTGATCCAATCTTACAGAAGAAACCGATAGCTTATATAAGAAATACTGTATTTCCTCAATTATGTCATAAAATTATAAAAAATATTTTTTTTAGACTTTCTTATAGGCAATAACAATGACAAGATCATAATAAAAAGGATTTGAAAATGGTAATATTATTTATAAAATATTATCAACATAATTTGAAATTTCTTCAGATTCAGTGTCAGTTTTTCTCTTTATAATAAGATTTATATTGTAGAAATACTCCATCAAGAAAATAGTAAAGAGTTCTTAAAAATAAGAGCTATAATGGAAATCATTTAATTAGTAAATACAATTATAAGTTAAACAGTTAACTCCCCATTGTTATGGAAAAAATACAAGCAAAGCATTGAGCATTCTTCTTGGTAAAAAAAATGTGCACAAAACTTTTTGTAACTGGTTAAGAATATTTTTTTGTTTTTTTTTTGTTTTAGACAAAAAAGATGAAATCGGAACCAGTAAAACCATCTGGTAAAACTCCAAAAAATCCTGCCAATTCAGTGATAGAAGACCATCCGACAATGATGTCATCCTTGATAAAGAATTCCAATTCACCTCTTCTAGATCAGCAACATTCTTACACTGCTGTTGATAGTACATCAACTTATACAGATGATGTTACCTCATGCATCGGAAAAAACATTCACTTGGAAGAAGTGGGAGTTGGAAGCCATGAAATTATTATTAGTCATAAGGAGGAAATTGTCTATGATTAGTTTTATATGCCATCTTACTTCCATTTAGCTGCCCCTTGAACAGTGCAAATTAAAAAAAATCTTTTCTAACTTCTATACTAGTTTGAAGATATGCAATGTTGAATATTTGTATTTGTGTGGTAATTGCAACTGAACAATATATGTAAGAATTCAAGTATGGTTAAAATAAAAACAGTTGAGTAATCAAGTGTGCAAATATATAGTTGTATTATTTTTCACAGAAAATGAGACCATTATTACATTACAACATCCCGTAATCAAAGGATTAAATAGGATTTACTAATTTTTGTGGAAAAAATAGTGAATAAACTTTCAGAAATCTTGATGATTATAAAAACAAGTATATTTAAAATATGACATGTATAGAACTCATACAGACTTAAATTTTTTATTAAAATAAAGGATATAATTTTTTTTACCATCTGGAAAAAAATGCCTGATTAATTTTATGAAACTGAAAAATTCTTCAAATAAATAAAGATAATCACGAATCTTAAATTCACATCTTGCTATAAATTCACTTTATTATTTATTAATGATATGGAATATGATTAAGTTTATTCATATGGCAGTTAACCTGCAGACGCCAACGACCCACCGGTTGTCATCTGAAGTTATAGCATATGTATTAACCACTTCCCTGATGCATTATTTTTTATTTTTTCTACTTGTTTCCATTAACTAACAAGTTTCACCTTTCTACTGGCACTCAAAGTGTAAAATTTTACATGCTAAAAAAAAAAAAATTACACCTATATTTAAATAATATTTCATATAAAGGAGTCCCATTAGTGAAAGGGTAAAATTTGTGTTGCAGATTTTTTTAATAATGACCATAGCACATGGAAAGACAAAAAGGGCTCAAATTTGATGGTTGACAATTATTGAGTACACTATGGAATACTTGATCATTAAAACCAAAATGAACACAATGCGTAATAGGAACTATTAAATACTATATATTGTGCATTATAAAATAATGAAACATGTTCTTACATGCAACAGATTATTTATATTAATAGGTCTACATAGTATAGAAAATTCTTATGCTGAATACTTCATTTTTATAACTTAAATTACAATATTATCACAATTATACATAAACATAAATATAAGCAATAAAAACAATTAGGTAATTCTAAAAAGAAGTCAATGTATGGCACAAACGAAAACATGGCACAATGCAAAGGGTTATTTATTTATTTATCTATAACTACACAGTACAAAACTTACAAATTATCCATTCATTGCTTTTGCACAGTAACATATTTAAATATAAAGTATTGGAAATTCAACAAATACACAGTAAAACAATTAATATGGATTGCAAAAAAAAGTCAACCAAGTAACCTCATGAAATGTCTACTTTAACTGAAAAAATAGCATTCGTCTGAACTCACTTTCGTCCACATGAAATATGTCAACATCCGAAGCAATACTGTTGAACATTGTCAATGCTCTTACCATTGGCATCCCCATTGGCAGACTGGTTCTACACTTTGGAAGAACAAACAAATTATGTACACAATTTCTTAAAAAACTATCTGGAACATACAAATTGATATTATTAACCCTTTGGCTGCCAAGAGCCGATTTAATCGGTTTTTGCAATATATCGTGGATAGTCGGAGCCGATCGGCTCTGCATCGTAAAAGAATAAAAGAATGAGTCATATTATAAACGCCCTGTTGTCTGCACTGCTTATTGTCAATATTATTACAGCATATTGCTCCAGGGGTTCATGACATTTTTTTAAATGTATATTTTTTAATAAGTATTATTTTTTAATAAGTATTATTTTTTAATAAGTATTATTTTTTAATAAGTATTATTTTTTCTTATCGTTCCTGTTGTGTACTTATTTATTTTTATTTATTTACAGTCAATGCCTAATAATTTATTTATTTATTTATAACTACACGGTACAAAACTTACAAATTATCAATTCATTGCTTTTGCACCGTAACACATAAATATAAAGTATTGGAAATTCAACAATTATACAGTAAAACAATCAATAATTTACGATTTCACACATATAAACATATATATATAATATTTACATATTCAAGATTTTTAAATTACATAATCTATTTTACATACAATCTACAAATTTATTTACATATATATATATATTTTTATTACGCATACGCATTGTGTATGTATACGTGTATGTTAGGCATGCGCATTATTTTATCGTTTATATATCACAGTTTGCGACCACTTCAAGAATATCCATAGAAACAGTGTGTCATTGCATATTCATTACATTTTTTTTTAATTTATATATTTCCATGAACCCAAAAGAATCTTGGTTGCCAGAATCATGATCTAAAAATATTTCAGAAAAATCTTCCTCGAAATCATGTGCTTTCGTATCAAAATGCTCTTCTTCAGAACTATCACTCTCACTAATGAGTCTTTAACTTCTCTGTCAGGGTCGTATCAAAGCACTTCCATCCAAGTCCGTATCAGAATCATAATTACTAGTATCCGTTTCACTCTCGTGATTCATTTTGAAGAGTTAGAATTTTTATGATCAAGATTTTCTATTGTAAATGGGCGCAAAGTTTTTCTAAAATTATATATTCTATTTCTATAGATATGCGTTTTCTTATTTTATTTCCGTTATTATCCAAGACTTAAATAGTAGTTTGTAAGGTTAAGAGGAAATGGTTAATATTATTTTTCAGTTCTCATCTTTGAATATAGATCTGGCACCTCTTAGGAGGTTCACAAAATGAATATAAAGTTTTCATAAGAAACATTCAACAAATATTATGTAGAGGATGTAAGGGCTAACCAATTTTTTGACAAATCATTACATTTACATAATTACTATTTTTCATGCATATAGAACGAAAATTGAAATATATAAATCATTATTTATGACAACGCTAACATTATTTAATTTCTATTTGTGTGAATTAAATGAGGCTAGTGGTATATAAATTCTTAATTCTGCATTGGATCTTTTTGTTTAAAAATTAATTTTAAAATGATATATTATAAATTGTGTACGATAACTCTAATTGAGGAATCATAAAAATACGCTACATGCTATTTAGTACGATTATTGAAGTGAGGTTGCTTTTATTCCTGACTGAGAACATTTAAAGTCTTAAATCACGTAAGTTATTTCAATGCGTTGACCTTTTTTAGCTTTTAGAAATTCGCTAGCACACGGGAGCAATTATCAAAATTATTTTTTCATAGCTGTTAAAAGGTTAAAAGCAAAGACTTAAAGAGTGGAAAGGAGAGTACCAGAAACTTATGAAAAACCAAAATTTGCTCTTTAAAATTCGTACAAAAAAAAATATATTTTCATGTCTTTATTGCTTATAAAAATATAATGAGAATATAAAAATATTTTTTTTTTCACTTATATGAATTATTCGCTGCTGTCATTCTCGGTTGCGAAATGTAATCGTTTGCGATTTTTTGAAGGAAAGTATTGAATTTTGCATGAATCTGAATTTTGCTCGGACTCTTGCTCGAAATTTTGAATTTTGCTCAGAGATTCTTGATATGAGTCAATTACTGATACATTGGATTTATTTTGTTGTTCCACGGGTGATTTTTTTAAAAATAAATTCCGTTATAAGTTTTTGGGTTGTTTGATCTCAAAAAAAAAAAATCGCATTTTCATTTCAGAATTTCGTCCTTATTAAGAAAATATTTGGTCCATATCCCAAAATACTTTTAATTTGTCCAAATTACAATGAAGACATTTATATGAAAGAGAAATCAAATGGACACACTTTGGTAAATTTATCACCGAAAGAAATATACTATATGTTATGAAACCGACAAAAAACTTCTCGTTCCTACCTGTTGACAGGCGGCGGGAGACAAGGAATGGGTACAGTGTTGACTCCGATTGATGCTTTGGCTACCCCTGTGTTTTACCAATGGTTCTCAATTTTTTCAGAATTTATTGTATAGAGATACTCTTGATTTTTGCCTAGATTGTAATCATATTTCTTGAACAACAACGGGTCGAGTGTTTTCAAAGCATTTAAAATGCCACAAATCTTATAAAAAAAGGTATTTATTGTTTCTACTCAAGCATCTTTCGCCTGATATACATTTTAAGATTATTGGCAGTGAAAAATCGATCCTTTTTTTATTACCCACATTCGTAACAATGATTTTTTTTCACTTTACGATTTTTTTTTAATCAGTCTAGTGCCTCACGCAGCGGTACGTGAATAAAAGGAACGATGTATAGGCCTCTCACGCACGTGCACGTAAGAAATTTTGAAATGCCAAACCTTAAATCTTATCTTTTTCCAACTGGAATAAATTTAAATAATTCAGATTTTTTCACAATAAACTAGTAAAATAGATTTCCGTAGAAGGTTCCCGAAAAGCGCATTAGGGTCTACCACAATTAATCAGACATCTTTTATTAAAAAAAAATACGAAGCATATACCATCATCACAAAAATGTTCATTTTTCAATTTCCTATTACGTAACTATTTTCTCTCACTTTCAAATCTTGCAGTTATCAGAATAATTTTTAGATATTAGTGTTGCTCTTTTACACACATATATTGATTCGATTTTCTTTAATATTGAGCAATTATTTTTTTATTAAAGTATCACGTACAAAAGTATGATCTAAAGAAATTAAATTTTATAAATTTGAGTTCAAAACACTGAAAATCATCATTTTGTGAAAAAATCAATAAAGTAATGACTACAAAATTTATACATTTTAAACATATTCTTGGCAAGAAATTTTCGTAATGGAATATATAAGCATTGGTCTACGGATGAATTGTTCCATGCCCAAATTCATATGAATATTAAAAAGTAATTAATGTTAATAAAATGGTATATATTTTGATAATTTTGACAATAATATTCGGTCGCCGATCATAAAAAATAAATATTATTTATGAAAATTGGGGGCGCCAAATCCTTTTTAAAAGGGTGCCATATGCTTGCGGCGCGAAATCGCATATATATGAGCTCCTTATGAATAAAAAAAAAATGCTAATTCCGAAAATATTGTAATTTTCTAAAACGTCTTGAATTTTAATGAGATGGATGCTTTTGCTTAGCCTTATCCAGTTCTTTCATGTTCGATTTTGTTTTGGACAGTGTAACTTTCATTTCATTTGTGACAACTAATTGACCTGTATGTTCGAATCATATAAAACGACAAAATCTTTTGATTTAATAAAGCACAGTATTACTCGGTTTTGAAAGGCCTTTTAAATGTGACTTTTGTGATAGTAAATCTGCACAGTCGGATGTTATCTAGGATTCGCAAAATATCCTATGGCGGTGAAGATCTTTTAAGTGTAATCATTGTGACTATAGATCGGTAAGATCTAGTGATTTGATGAAGCACACGAATGCTCACAGCAAATATATAAAAATCAATGGAATATATTTATTAATTGTGTAATAGAAATGGTACAAAAATAAATGAAAAGAGTAAACATATGTGACCGCGGATTTCAACTTGAGAACCTATGTATTATACTTACTTCATGCATAGAAGCTATGTCGAAATATCGTAAAAAAAACCCTAATGAAAGGGCTATTATATAAAAATAATAGTCTATGACAATGGTACATTTAGTGTATAATTTGTGGTATATTTGTCTATGGGCTAGTGTTTACCACAAGTTATACACTGTGTGTGGCTCTAGGTTATTTTTGGCAAGACATGTCAAACTTTTCCAAAAAGTCGATCAGTTGACATTACAAAATATTTAAAAGTGGTTTTACCTATTACACGTAGGCTCTCGGAGTGATTATTTTTCACTATACTTATCAAGAATTGTATAAATATGTCGCAGCATAAGTTAGACTCTGATCCCACCAATTTCAAGAAACGTTCAACAAATGGATACCTAATCATATTAGCTTTCTTGTTTCTTTTTGCTATAGGTACCAGTAGTTAGACATTTTATAATTACCGGAAAAAGTCACTGCATGCATTTCAGGAAGGGAAATAAATGATTTTTTTAAATAAAAAGTGAACCACTTCACTCTTGAATTATATGTCAGCCGCGAATACCGCTGCAAGACTGGAATTTCTTGATTGAATTGGCATTTACATGGTAGAACTCCATTATAACCCGGTGAAAAATGAAACTGGAATTTCTATCCGAATAATTATATTAAAGAACAAGTTCTTTTTTGGCAATTGAAATCACTTTTGTCCTGCACTGTCTACTTAAATCTTACTAAATTTTAGGCTAACATGCCGCTTGTAAGAATATGTGGATGAAATAACCGGGCTATTGATTTAAATTTTATATTAGAAACGAATTTACACAAATTACCGCTGAATCCAATGAAAGTGTTAAATATAATAAAGTATTTATCTGGTATTTTCTTTGTGATTTTAATAATTACATTCTCCTCATGGAAATATTTTCCAGAAGAAGGGAACTTTCAGAAAGATATAAATATATACTTGGAAATGTTTATACACATTAAAAAGCAATTTGCCAATAAATATGAGTATGTTTACTAATAATTTATTTTCACATGCAATTTTATTCTAGCAGTCCATATATTTATGGCAATTGATGAGTGATCATTCAACAAGAAATATAAAATATAATCAAATAAATGCCAATACATATGAAATGTTTTTTGTGACTCTTATACAATGAAATATTTCTTTAAATATATTTTGTTCAAATGGAGCTTCATATCAGTATCATGATAAGAATGAGCAAAATTATTTCAAAAATATTACAATTTTTTTAACGAAAATATCAACCTCGAGGGAAATGGTAAATTTAAAACCATGGTTACCCATTCAATTGACAAAAATGAAATTTGTTACAGCTTTAAATTGTTCATGTGATGTTATGTTACGGTATATCTGAAATCTGTGTAGCCAATTACAAGTTAGAAATGTGCTATACTTCTTATTGTTTTATCAATAATCGATATCGATCGAAATATCGAATCACCTTAATACTTAAGGGCTAATGATGAATTCATGAACATACTAGGATGTTTATACATCCTCCTGAAATTAATACTTTTTTGACGTTGCAAACACCTTTGTAATCAAACTCTTTTTGATTTTAGGGTACGCTCCTGAATATATGATTGTCAATATTGGTAAGTTGACGTGGTGGTGTTATTATTTATTATAACTTTTTTAACACAATCACTGTTAACACAATGTTTTTTGGATACATAAAATTAAGTTCATTTCAAAACAAGTCCTTAAATCTTGTTTTATAGAATGCATTTTTTATTTACATATTTCAGCAGTGAGTCGAGAGAAAAAAAGAAATAAACATGATTAAATTTGAATTATCGAAACTTTGCAATTTTACATGTTTTGTCACTCACGACTCGGGATTCGTCTTTCGGCAACTTCAGGCATTTCATCACATGGATGCACTAGAACTCAATTCGAACCGGAGTCGTGAGGGACAAAACATGTTGAGTTGTATATATTTTATGTAAATATGAATTAACAATGGTATTTGAGTGGGAAATTCTATAGCATTAATGATGTAAGCTTATAAAAAATTTCAGTCACTTTAAAATAATAAAGCAATTTTTTTTTACAATTGAATTATGATCTTTTTCTTTCTAATGAAAGTTTTATGATTGTTTTGAACTCTTAAATGACTATATTGATTACAATGTATTACTATGAGGTGTGAAACATTTTATTTCTAAACTCATTCACTCCATTATGATATTTATTGCATGGTTACCGTGTATGATTATTTTCTCTGTTTATTATTTATCTATGGTTTCATATACCTTTTAATTTTAACTCAAAATTTTGTATAAATAGTCTTGTTTTTAATTTGTATTGTATCAGTTAAATCTGTCGTAATCATAAATATATTAAATTATGGAAATAGTACTAAAAAAATGTGATTAAATTATTTAACCGTTTAAATCGAAACGATCATAGATCGAATATAGATCGTTTGTATCGAAAATTGCGGCGCAGCGCAAAAGCGCTGCGAGTTTCAGTGTGTTTTCGGTGCTCCGCGGGAGTGCACGTACGCTAACCTCGCGCGTAATTTGTAATGAGAGTGCATTCTTATACATTTAAAAATAACTTTTATCGTTTTTTATATTATTTTAAAATATCACTGCTCGAAACCATCGTAAGGGAAACAAATCGATATGCTGCACAGTTTTTGGCCTCGCACACTGTATCGGATAATTCTCGAGCAAAAAAGTGGACGCCGACAACAATATACGAAATGAAAGCCTTTATTGCTGTCATACTCGAAATGGGAATAACGAGAAGGCCAACAATTAGTAGTTATTAGTAGCTATTTGTGCGGCAAAACATAATTGTTGAGCTATTTTTTTTTGATTTTTTATTTTCTAAAAGAAATAAAATACAATAATATTGATATCACTTTATGTTTAATAAACATTAATGAACAATAAACATTTTATCTTTATAATGCAAAAATAATTAATAAAATTGATTGATATTTGTCTAAGTTAGAGTGTTTTATTTGACACCATTATTTTTTCCTCTAAATTAATCAATATGTGTATAGCAATTTTCATTCATTTTTGCCAAAATTGCTTAGCACTAAAACGGTTAAAACATTTCTTTAATGCACAGAATCAAAATAGATGTATTTTAATTTCAGCATTCATTTCCACACAAATTTTACTACTGGAGGTAATCAGCAGACTGCTCAATTTCTTACAATATAATTTTGATTGTAAAAAATCTTTATGGAAGAATTATGATTTCCAAATGCTTCAATCACATTTATGTGATTTTAATCCAGGAACGAAAGTGCTTGCTTTGGTGGCCTTTATTATCAATTTGATGTATAGAGATTATGGAGGACTCATTCCAATCAATATAAATATATGCTTTTGCATAGCATTTATTTTATTGAAGGTTTTGAGAATTGTAAGTATTTTATTTTTATGATATCTCTCAAAATATTTTTTTATTGTTATTAAGCTTTTTGGGCTTTGTGCAGGATTTCAAGATTATCTTTCGTCCATCTATCAACATCCAATGTATCATCAGCAGCCCTTGGGAAAAATGGAATTCCTTTTATTGGAAGAACAGATAAACTGCATAAAAGGTTTCCTAAGTCATTTGCAAAATGTGCCTGAGATAGGCTAATTGCGACTTTTTAATTCTATATATAACAGTCTGCTCAGTCTGCTTTATTTTTCATCAAATTTCTGACATATCACACAACTACGACTTAGCTATTTGCCGTAGACATCTGCCTTCAAAAATCATGATACTATTGCTGTGCCGTGTGTGCTTCTATTACTGGCAACCACAGAGTGCCATTCTTATCTGGGTTGTAGAGTGTTCAATATGTTTGTATATCTCTACCCATTCAGAGTAAATATAAAACAATTTTGAAGGGCTTTGGATAGAGGATTTTTACAGATAATCATGAGAGTTCTTTAGTTACATCCTGAGATGCTTACACTTGAAGGAATTTATTTGAACTGTACTGACTAGTGAGAGATTTGCAATGTGTTCTTGGTATAACATAAAAAATTAATAAAGTATAATAAAAGTCTTCTTTTTAACGAGAAAAATATTTTATGTTGCATGGTTGATTTGTAATACTGATGAATTAACTTTGTATTTATATTTTTCTTTTTAAGCAAGAATGTGAATACTATAGAGGTCTTTGGATTGAAAAATATTCTAAAGATCTTGATTGTGGTTCATACATGGCAATTCAGTTTTTCTATGGATATCTTAAAATCATGTTACCAAATTCAGGCGATCAAAATAGAGGTATAAAGGAATCAATGGAAAACTATGAGAATGTACATAAGATCAAAATTTCTGTTAAAAAATTATTCATCCTAGCACCTTCTATGCTGTATTCACCACCTGACTTATCTTCAGATGAAAATGATATCCATCTGGAAGCTTGTTCGGTTTGTATGATATTCATTTTAATTGATAATCATATTTCTTTTACTATACACCCATTCCTTTTTTTACACGATACATTGGTTCCAGAAAAAGGTGCGTAAAAAAAATCGCCTAAAAAAATCATAACTTTTATATAATTTGATAAATTGGTTCCAAAAATTAAAATATCGCGTAAAAAAGTACCAGAAGCGTATGTAAAACCAAATTTTGCTCTTTAAAATTCGTGCAAAAAAAAAATTATATATTTTATGATTTTATATTCACTTATATGAATTATTCGCTGCTGTCACTCTCGGTAGCGAAATGTAATCGTTTGCGATTTTTTGAACAAAAGTATTGAATTTTGTATGAATCTAAATTTTGCTCGGACTCTTGCTCGAAATCTTTATATTTGCTTGGAGATTCTTGATATGAGTCAATTCTTGATACATTAGATTTATTTTATCTTTCCACGGGTGATTTTTTTAAAAATAAATTCCGTTATAAGTTTTTGGGTTGTTTTCTGCATTTTCTTTGGCTGTAATTCATTATAAAGTTCGGTGTACTTCATCATACAGACTCTTAATTCATTTTGAAATTTTCTAGCACACTTAGTATCGGTATCGTTTGTCAAAAAATTTCTTTATTGTTCTCACGGTAGATTCATTAAGTCCAAGTATATTCCCTACTTTAGTGGGACCGAAGCCTTCTTTTAGATAGTTCAAAACTTAAATTTTTGTTTCAAACTAGATTCCTTTGCGCTTAGAGACTTTCACTAATTTGCTTGCCACATCCAAGGATCAAAAACTAAAAAAAATTTAAATATATTTTGACCCCCAGTAATATAACAATATTTGTTAATCATCTAAGATCTTTAACATACGTATACGGGAGTCTGTTTAGTAGGATAAATCAGGAAACACAACCTTTATGTATGAAAGCCAAGTTAAAACTGTCTTTTCTAAATACTCATGCAAGTGTAAATTATTTTATTTTTAAATGCTTTTACTTCAAGAGTAATATTTTTATCTTCGGTTCGCATTTATTATTTAACATTTAAAATATTTGGACGTTATTGGAGGGCATTTATTTGACATAATAATTCAAAGTGGTAAAATTTATGGCCGAGAAAAGTTCTATTCAACGTATTTAATAAATGCATTGTGTTTAAACAAGATTACGAGCGGACACACATCCCATGATTTTACACAATTGCATTACATTTCTCTACACACCCTAAAACATAAATTCGCATAATATCCGTCAACATTTGGCAATTGTGTGTGTATTTAAAAAAATGTAATGCTTTTAAAAATACACATATCTTTTTATTTTAAAAAGTAATGAAACATACATGCCTAGCATCATATATAAATTTCTTCTTTAAAACAAATTTGGGGAAAAAATCGCATAAAAACGAGTGAAGCGCGTAAAAAAATGTAACGGTGCCATCCTAAAAAAAAAAACTTATCAAATCCGCGTAAAAAAAGGACTGGGTGTTCTTACAAAAGACATAGTGATTAGGTATAATATATGGATCTTTGGATGTACACAAAAAAGAATCCATGTTATTTATAACAACATAAAATATCAAAAAAATTTTAAGATAGTTAAAATTTATTTATTTGAATGATTAGCTTTGTAGTGTGGTATCCAGGATAAGGGATGAAGTCAATATTGATCCAATGACAAAGAGTTATTATGTCAGTGGTCTAATGATAAGAACTTCCCCTAGCTGGGTCTAAATTTATGTCTAAAGTCAACAGAAAATTTTGAGTTGTTCAATCTTAATTCATGGTCTCGCATACGGGTCCTTGTGAGGTCTCTTCTCCTGGAGTTGATCTCACGTAACTTGACTAACACTTGACTATTCACAGAATTTATTTTGTGCGATTTATTATTTTTAAAACATCTGGCAAATTGACTGAAAGCTATAATGCCAGAAATGTTTCTTTTTTTTTTGTATTGAAAATGAAATGATATATTTTCAATTAACAGTCAAACAACATATTTTTTTTCTTTCATTTTATTAATCATTATCATATTGCTATATTCATTAATTTCTATTTTTTGAATTGTGTTACAATAACTTTGTTACAGACATTAGAACCAATTGAAAGAGACATGGCTGGTGTAAAAAGTCGTGTTTACAAGAATTCCGTTTATAAAATCCACAAAGAAGGCGACAGTCGTCCGACCTATGTTGTAGCAGAGGGAGCCAGTGCTCTCAAAACACTGTTTGAGAGCATCCGCCCCGCAACAAAATTTCAAAGTAAATTAGTACTTTTAAGGATACCAAACTTTTGTAATTGATAATTTTTGAAAGGAACAGTTAAAAAAAATTTACATTGAGGAAAATCATTAATGGACATTGATAGTATGCCAAAATGACTTGATTTTCTCATCAAACTTTTCACATTGTAAACTGGTAGGTTGGTGCATTTAGAAAATTTACCACCAAAAAAATGTTTTAATTACACAGATTTTGTCACCTAAAATCGACTCAACCTTTACTATTATATATTTTCGTTTGCAATAAATTGCTTAACACTGAAAAACTAATATATTTATGAGACAACAATCTGTGATGCGGTTAGTAAAAAATCTATTTTCTATGAGGCAAGATAACGCATTTATTGCTCATAGTAGACAAGCAGTGTTGGGCAGTCCAAGTAAGTAATTTTTTTTACCTCTACAGTTGTGATGGAAAGAGTCTGTATATGATACAGGTATAGTTTTTCTTTCAAGAGATGCTCATTGTGCACAATGCAGAAATGTCTTAAAACTGTTATTATTAAATGTGCCTTTCGTGCACCTGACCTTAATACAATATCGCATATCTTATACTGATGAAGGACCTATATGCACTCTGATTAACATAAAACCAGCTCTTAACCCTTAATTGCATTGTATCCTTGTGTCCTCATTTGAGTTCAAAGTAGAGTTTGATATGTCTTGCCGAAATCTTTCTAGATGGTTTTAACCCTATATCATAATTGATATCCCAAATTTCCATTTATTCCAGTTGTCACAAGATTACTCTATTTTTTTGTGTATTAATGTTTGAGAAAATCAATCTGACATGTTTCCATCTCAGAATCATTTAAAATCATGCCTTTGGGTTATTAAATAATTTTACTTATATTAGTACTTTTTAGATATTACAATTTCATACTGTGTCATGCGCACGTGTGTTATTTAATCAACAGTGAATGTTTTAAGGTGTTTACTTTCATTTCTTAGTGAAAAGGTAAAACATAATTGTTTGTATTTAAAAAAAAATTTTTATAAGAAATTAGGTTTAGATGCCCATCAAGAGCATTATATTTTAGATAAGTCAATAATTCTCAATGAAAACCTAGTATATTTGAGTTGTATAGTTTGAATGATTTAAATTTTGTTAAATGCTGTGTTAATATTTTAGGTTTCTACCTCGCACACAGGCATGATATCGTTGTACAGTTTTATTGTACTCTAAGAGATTTAATCAACAATGATGTGGAGTGTAAAGACCTCTGTGAAGTGATTTACTATGATGGTAAGTTTTAATCCGTTGACACTACATTGGCACGTATTTGCAAATAGGATGTTGTTGAAATTACTGTAACTAAAATACCCTCCTATTTTATCTTACATCATATCTCTCCAGCTTGTTAAAACTTTTTTTTATTGTGGAAAATTTCTCATTGACTGACAGAATTAGTGGAGGATGCGGATTTTTCCCAAAGACTGCTATGATTATTTTTAATATTAAACGTCCTACAGGGCTGATGCTACAGCCCTTAAGTTATATGATTTTTTTTATGTTAGATATATTAATTATTTTTACCATATTTTAAAATGATGAATTATAATATATTTACTGTATATTGAACATGAGATCCTTCTAGAGAGTATATACAATATATCAGCTTAAAAGGCTTTATATTTTAAATGTTAAGAACACATTTTTAGTACTATTTCCTCAATATATTTTATAATCAGGACTGGTATCACTCATCGTAAGCATTATCTTATTCAGTTGATAACGCTCACGGTGAGCAAAACCGGAATTTTTAATATTGGTAATGATATTGTGACATTGAAGATATTTCATTTAATTTCAGATTCGAAAGAAAAGATCAAAATTGCACAACTGCTTCTTGACAGAATAGAATTCCACTTAAACCAACCTAACCCCTAAAGTAAGCAATCTCATCTAGAAGTATTTAATAAAATACATTATATATCAGCAGTATGATTTTATCAGAAAAATGTACCAATTTCTGTCAAATCAGAATGAGTGATTTGAAGAAAAATCATCTATAAATTAAACATTAATTGATAGCTATCATAATTTTATGTTTTTTTTTTTAAGTTAGTGTTTCATTCTAAATGAATAAGTTGTGTAATTAATTGTTATTATTTGATCCTTGACAATAATATCATTTTATTAACTATAGTAAATCAGTGGTCTCAAACTGATGATTGTGAAGTTTTACATTGTTCTCTCCTAATATGTAGATTCTACAAAATGAAAAATCTCATACACATAATTTGAATTGTATTAATTTAAATAGGCTAAAATTGTTACCAATAATAAGTCAACTGCATATTACTTATTGAATTGGTATTCCGATTACAATAAAATAACATTGCATGAAATCAATTCTATTGGTGTCTTTCATGTAAAGAAAGAAATGCTTTTGTAATTCACTTTTGAAATAGTCTTAACCTAGTGAATTTGATGTGAAAACGAAATTATGATCTATCTTGCATTTGTAAAAGTTTGGGTAAGCAATCAAAAAAACTTTGTGATAGTATGATTTAAAAATTGAATATCTAATTTTATACCAGTGGTATACAATTTATTTGTAAAAAGAGACACTTATCACACGAGCTTCAACTTGATAACCTCTGAGTGAGATATTTTCAATATAGAATTTATGCGATATCTAGTCATTTGATATTGTTATTTTCCAATTAATGTGAAATTTTATATTTATATCAAAAATACTCCTAAGCAATTTGACAAAGGGCTTCCAAGAAGAAGAAATCTATTTGATAGATTATTACAAGTCTTATTTTTAATTTGATCATTTTTTTATATGAACTGTATAATTATTGTACTATATATAACAGTAATAGTAAAAAATATTGGTATATCCCATATAGGTTTTTGCTGTAACAGCATTCTGCAAAAACACAAATATAATGATTTTTAATAATAATAATTGTAATACAATATTTGATAAACGCTTTGATTTGAAATTTTTAGTAATGCACTACAATAATAACTTCTTTCAGCAATGAATGTTAAAGTTATGACTTAACCTAACCATGATAACTAATTTTAGATGCTATTTATGTTTCCACTTATATTGTTATATTCTATCTGGTTGTAAACTGATTTACGCTATATATTAATACTAAGTAATTTTTGAAAATCAATATATTGAGTGCGTTGTAAATGATTATCAATATTGTTTAATTAAGTTTAATTAAATTTGACACATTTTTTTTAAAAATTACTATGACTATTTTTGACAAAATAAATTATTCTTTTAATACTTCCTCTTTTTATTTTTCATAAACCAAATATCAAACATTTTATCCTTTAATGAAATTAATTTCATATCAAAATAAATTTAGAAACATATTAAAGTGTGCGGGGATGCAGGAACTACAACACATCCCACTAAATCATTCCAGCAAAAATATAAAGATTGGTAACTTTGTTCTTCCATTAAATGTGACACATTTTTAATCTCTTAGAGAAGCATCTTCAGAATAATTTTATTGTTAAGGTATTTGGAGGTAAAAATCCCGGAAATAGTAAATTGAATAGTGGCAAATCACCTGTTCGATTTATGTTGAATGTTCATTATGATATTAATTTCTTGAAAAGCTAATATCGTGTCTTACATAATCAAAGTTTTTTATTATCAGTTGATAATGCTCGCGATGAGGGAAATCGGTCCTGATGGTAAAATATTTTGTGGAACTAAGTACTAAAAATGTGTTTTTATTATTTAAAATATCACGCCTTTCCATCAAAACGTGACAGTTAACATCTTAAAAGTTATTACCAAAGTCAATACTAGTGTAATTTGAAAATTGAAAATACCAATTAGTTTCCACTACTTGGAATGATCTATGTAAGCAATGACATGCTCTTAGAGATATTAAACTAAGTAGGGCCTCAGCCGGCTTGATATATTTCCACATAGTGGCTGCAATTGTGCTCGCTTTTCATCATTAGTTGTAGAAATGCACTTTATGCACTGATAGAGTAGTTGTGTGAGGTAAAAACCTTCAAATTACGTTGCTTTCCTGATCCCACTGAATTTTCATACATAAGATGCAGTCTAAGCTATTCATTTAAATGAAAAACATTTTTTGTGGAATTTTTGCGTTATTATTGGCTCTCATAAATATATCATTTCAAAAATAATAAAATCAAAAGGTTTGTCTGATTGTTTAAAATTTGCAATATTTAACCATAAATATTTTTTTATGTTTTCACATTTTCTTGATTCTACAAAAAACAATACAACACCTTAAAATTAACCAAGATTAAAAAAAACCTTCATTATTTACTTGATGGAGTATTTGTATATTGTTATGCTTGTAAAATTATAATCTTTTCCAATTGAACAGTTAAAAAAAATATTGTCATGAAGACATTTTATAAGTTTTTTTTTGGGAAAATTTCTACCCATATGCCCAACAACAAATGCAGCGCATCCTTATAATTATAGTGTATAATTTTTAACAACACTGTACTATATGTATATGTATACTGTATCATAATTGAACTTCGTGTAGCTTTTTTTTCGCAATGATTTCTTTTTATTACTTGATCATGATGCAGTTATCGATTAATTTTGCAAAAAGAAATGTAGGGCAAATCCTAATTTTGAAATTGTAACTAAATTTAGTTATAGAGAGAAATGAAAATGTTTCTGTGATCACTGATGTATAATAATAGCTACATTTAGACAATCCCGATCTCAATTGGGAATGTTATTTTTTTTTATATTATTTATATTTTTAATTTACTCTATGGTAAACGAATAGGAGAATATAAAAAAATATCATCATTAAAATATTAAATGAATTTTAAATAAAAAAAAGGATATAGCATCAAGGAAATTTCTTGCCTAATTGTAATTGAAGGTTGAGCTTTATCAAAACCTAACCTCAAAAAGTTGCCCACTTTGTAATAAACAATAAAATAGATACATTAATGTTTATAAATATCGAAATCCTTTGAAGTAATATTTCTTTTTAACATGTCAAGAAAATTAAACATTTTATGCTGTTCCTGAAAACGAAAATTTGAATAAAAATGAGAAAAACATTATTGCTTTAACTGACTACAGGTCATGGGTCATTTTGGGTCATTCTGATCAGAACAGCGCAGTAGTAGGCGGTAAAGGGTTTCGTGGTGCACGATTTTTGCTTTTACCCAAAAAAATTTGAAAATTTTCAATTACAATTTTTGTTTTTTTTGGCATAGCTTCATCCATAGACTAAACACATTGCGATCTGATTAACTTTTTTATCGATGCATTTAAAAAGTAGCTTGTGCCTTTTTTTAAATTTAATAAAATACCTACAGATAGCTTTTACGGATGCACCTCATAATAAACTGCTTGTAATGTGTCTACTATAGCAGTAGATTTTTTTCAACAAAGCGATGAAGCCTACTCGGTTGAGAAACTATATTATTGTAAAACATGCAAAACACAGTCTGGATATTTTCAACATTT
Organism: Himalopsyche japonica; assembly: GCA_028555115.1. Classification (NCBI taxonomy): domain Eukaryota; kingdom Metazoa; phylum Arthropoda; class Insecta; order Trichoptera; family Rhyacophilidae; genus Himalopsyche; species Himalopsyche japonica. The sequence goes on from JAHFWJ010000145.1 coordinate 825,825, forward strand.
TTTCAAAAGATTTGAAAATCGTCCTATAATGAAGACTTCAATTGAGAAACCATATGAAGATAAATTAATTGCATCTCATGTCAAATTAAATTGCAAAAATTGGCGAAAGCCACAGCAAGAGTCCTTTATTATATATAAAATAATATTACCTGAAACAAGGTATACTAGTTTATCATCACAAATTATATACTTTATGGTTGAATCCAATGTTCTTGACGTTTCGTTGTATTGTCTCTGATGCTTGTGGCATGTGATACTTGTAGGTTATGTTTATAGTTTAAACTTACTTTCATAAATCGACTTAATAGTGCATGTATTTAATCTCCTCAGATTAAACTTATTTTTTGACAACTAAAAATGGTAATCAAAGACAGTGCCAAAAGAAAACTAAAAAATGACGAAGAAAGTGACGAGTCTTGCGAAACGAAAATTTCAAAACTTGAAGACCCCGAAGATAAAACGGCTATATCCGAACCATCAAATCATGTATCAAAACTAAAGAAAGACAAGCAGAAGTCAGCTTTTGATATAAAACATTTCCGTAAAGAAATAAACTCAAAAAAAGGTCAATCCGTCAGTAAGTAAATTCTGATTTTTTTAATGTATAAGATATATCATATAATATTATAGTATGTGTGGGATGACATTGTCATCATCTGCAACGTGTAATGATTTTTTATACATCTTGTACTCTTTCATCTGATTTATTGCATGAATAACTAGTGAAGATAAAATGAATGTCATTAGGTGGACGCTGCTAACTTTCAATATTCATGAACATAAAAATAAAATAAATTCTAAATGACGATTACACCATTATAACCCTTGATTTATTCTAATATTCAATAAGTTTAACAAAAGTCCTTGTTTTGCGACTCTTTATACCTAATCTACTAGGGATCCTTAGATTGAAATGTCTGAAATCAGACTAACCACCCATTATTTATTTTATATATTGGGTATTTATACAATTTTATCTATATCTAATACCATTTTTGAGATCATTCTTCAACAATTTTTCTTAACATTGATAATCACACTCATTCATAAAAACATCAACATGTATTTTCAATGCTTTTCTTGCACATGTTTTAGGTCTGAATCAATTTTTACACGTCTGCACAAAGAGTGATAATTCTATCGACTACATATCTCTGTATCTGGAAAATGGTGGTAATCTCAGTGAGATATTAAATCAATTAGATGAAACAAATAAAAAGAATACTCTTTTGGTGAATACAGTTTTCAGCCTTCTTTGTTTGATTTTGAAGAAAATACAGACTTCGTCTCCTCAATTATTACAATCAGCGGAAGAAACATGTAGATATTTTTTGAATTCATACGTTTCAACCATTGACATTATGATCAATGATAAATCTAACGCCAAACAACAAAAAAACACCCTGAAATTGTTAGAGGCGATTGTCAGTCTTAATATAGAGTTGGGATTTACTGTGTTAAATCAGTTATCTTTGCAACCGAAGGCTTTAATGCATTTAGTAAAGTATCAGAGCAACAAGGAGAAAGACAGTGTCCGTAGCACTTTTATTTCATTTATTTTGGCTTTTCTCAATGAAAAAAATACACCTCTTATAAAAACATTGCTCGACAAGCAGGGCTTAATAGCAATTATATTTCCTGAACTCTTTAAAGACAATGCTGAAACAGTTTTGAACATTTTGCAATCTTTGAAAACTAATATAATAAATAATACTGATATATCTAAAACAGTAAAAATACGGACATTCAATCAGCATGTGCTGGGAAGTATATTTAAACTCTACAATTGGAAAGGTCATAACATAGACAAAGCTATTGCCAGTGTTCAAAAGATTGAAATCGAAACATCAGTAACTGATTTCTTATTTATTTTGTGTACTTCTCATAAATATGGAATATACTTCATCGACAAAACTCTCGGAACTGGAGACACACCTACAAGTCAATTTTTATGGAAGACGATTGAATCTTTGGAAGCGCCCTGGAATAATGAAAGAGCCGGGCAACTCATAATACAAATGGTAGCGAGCTGTCCAGATTTATTCAGACCTGTGAAAAATTTGGTTGAACAGTCATTTGAGCCTAGATTATCAGAGCAGTGGTATAAAACAGTCACCTTTTTAAAGGATTTGCTTGTTGCTCTGCCTGCTGAATATGTCATCAATAATATGGAAGAGCTGAGTCCGCTCCAAGTAACAAATTTTGTAAGAAATGTGTATCTACCCATACCGATACTTAAAATGTCATCTGGAGCCCTTTCTTCGTCAGATAATTCGTTGCGTAATGAAATAATTTTATTATTAAATGTTATGTTAACATCAGTCAAGTCTTATTTGATGCTACTCAAAAGACTTAAATCCCATATCGCAGTTATGCCTGTTTTGAAGAATCGACTGGAAGATTTTATTCCTAAACATTTTCCATCAACTGACATGCTTATAACTGTCCTTCATTCAGTTCTGGATAATACTGCCAGTGGACCTATTGAATGTGATAGTAATTCTTCGAAAATACCTTCGCCTACAAAAAGCAAGATTTTAATTAATATTTTAGACTTGCTACTTCTGTACAATGACATTCTACCAAACTCATTTGATCCACTGTCGACTATGTTGGATTCTAAAAGATTATTTGACAAAATGGAAATGATCGATGAAGTTGACAAAGGAGAATTGAAATTAAAGATTACAAAGTTCCTATTATGTGCAGATAAATATGCATTTTCTCCAGATAAACCTCTATTCAAAGAAATATTACTATCTATGTTTGATGTCTATATTTCTGAAGACATCTCTGTTTCAAATGAAGCCAAATATGTACTACACAATATCCTTGACACAACTGGAATATTTGATAAAAACCGATCCGAAATAGATTTGATACTTCACACAGTTCATACTATCAGTCACAAGCATAGTAACAAGATTACAGGGATTATGGTCAATGTTGTGGAAATGATCTATTTGGCTTCTGGTGAATATGAGCATTTACTTGCCAAGCACACTACGGCAGGGAGAGAAGACACAACTGATATAGATATTAATTTTGATGCTTTCTTTGAAAATATTGAACATAATACATACCAGGATAATATTAACCTCTATCAAGAGAAACCGTGTTTCACTTATTTTTTATTGGGACTCATGGAGTACCGGACGAAGAATGCAGATGAAAATTTAGACGCGTTTATTAATTATTTTGTTTTAAATCTTTTTCACTATCAAGAAACTGCTCATAATATATTAGGCGTTTTAAGCAAGTACAAACTCGATAATAATGTACAGAAATATATTTCAAGTTGGACAGAAAGTCCGTTACAGTTACCTGCAAAAATAGCAGAGAAACAGTCTGTGCTGTTTAAATTGAGTTGTGCACTCCTCAACGACGAAGAATTAAATCTGACGCATGTTTTTAATCTAAGAAAAGTGACCGATAAAGATGAAAATAGAAAATACATTGAACTGGAGAGTTCATTTGAATTGATTGAAAGTGTTGATGATCCAACTGTAATGTTATTGTGGTTTCACATGATTTTATTTTATACAACTCAGTTAAGTTCACTCGGTTTATGGAGTGATATGAAAAAATCAAATGCTATTCAGGCAATGTGCTGTGTCATGGAAATGATTAAAAGTGTAAGCCACATAGATGAGATTTCATCTATGATCAAATTCTTATTATCAAATGAAATAATTTTGAATAATTTCACACCTTATGGAAGGAAGAGAAATAATTGTCAGAAACTTATTACTGATTTCACTTTGGATATTCTTAAGTTTTGCTTTGCTAGAAATATTGATGAAAGCTCTCTTCACCATTCTCTGAGTCCTTACAGACATAAAATGTACCTCTCTCTTATGGCTCAAATAAAAAAGAGCCAAAAATCCAAAAAAGGGCCCACTTTTGATAATTTAAGTAATATTTTGTCACTGATCAATCTAGGCAGCTCTGATGCATCATCTGTTTTGATTGAAATCTTGAATCTTAATGTTTCTTGTATGATATCAGATGAAAATGAAGCATCATCATGGATATATATTGTATGTCATGTGATCAATCAATCAATAAAGACATCACATAGACTATCTTTAGAAATTATTATAAAGATTGCCAATTTGTATTCAAAGGTTATTTGCGAACTGGATTTGGTGATAAATGTTGCAGACTTGGAAGAGAGCCTATACAATTATCTTATATGCTTTCCCGAATTTATAAACAGCATTCCTCACAGTGTTTTTAAAGCATCTTTTTCGGTGAAACACGTCGGAAAATTTACCTCCAAATTGAGTGCTCTCTTGCTTCGAGCCAATCAAACTCTACTAACCAAATTTAATGAGCATATTGTTAAAGAAGAGGTGCTCAGCAGGAGGGAATTAGTTCTTCCTCTAACTCTTGCCGCATTCGAACATTCAAAGATGAATGCATTTGAAGATATTATCAATGTGATATATAATTATTATAAATCTAACATTCAGAAATTGATAGAGAAACCGCATAAAGCTACACAAATCTATAAAGATAACTACAAAGCAGTGGTGCAGCTCATACACAGGTGTATGGGCATATCTGAGTGTGAAGGCTTTATGAGAAAAGTTCACAAGTTTGATTCTATGGAGGAATTTCATGTGGAGATATTGGAAGTGGTGTTTTTGAAAACCACATTTAATCAGGAAGCTGTTGATGATTTGTCTTTTGCTGAGAACTATTTAATCAATATTATTCAATTGGCGAATATTTCATTAAAAAGAGATACGCTGCAATATGAAAAATTGGCTAAAATATACACAGCACTACAAAACTTCTTAAATTGGTCTGTCGACAGAGGCAAACAGGCAAGTTTAGATGGTGAAAATTTTGCTAAGGTTCGACAAAGTCCAATTTGGCAAAATTTTTTCAAATCTATTCTGAAACTGTATTTGAAACCCACTTCCGCTGATTGTATTGACGTAATCAATGACGATTGGAAAAAATATTCTTTGTTTGACTTGATTTCTCATTTGATTCAGTTGATATATCCTCAAAATGATCCTGATATTGAAAATATTTTTGAAATGACCACCTCCCACTCTGAATTTCTCAATATTATGCTGAGCACTCGCCATCCCGATCTCAAGACATCATTAGTCAAATTGCTATACATTATGGTGAGCAGAAATAAAAATGTGATGAAATCTGCTCATATCCCTGTTTATCTCAGCTCCTATCATGCGACAAGATGTGTTAGTGACCAAACAATATTATGCTTATTGAGGTTCTACGAATGTAACGGACAACCTATGCTAGAATACCAACCTTATCTTTGGGGAGAAATGGCAGCGAATCATTATGCTGTCCGAAGCAAGAGGAAAAAGTCTTCTCTTTGGAGTAATCCTACAGTTAATCATTTGCTAAATTTACTGGATAAAGATAAAATAGAATTGACAGTAAAAAAATTCCCCATACATGCGAGACTGAATTGTGAGGAAAGTGTGATGTGTACACAATTATTAAGTAAAAGTACAAATTTAACTGAACAGACTATAGATCATGTAATAAGCAATAGATATGCCAACACTGCTCTAGGGAAGAGTTCTGCGAAAAATATTGATTTACTTGCTGCATGGAATTCAAAAATGGCTATAAATAAACATAGAAGGTGTTTAAAATTGATGTCAGTTACTGAATTTACTAGTAAGTCTCATGCAATATCAGAAAGCTTCGAGGTATATGATCCAGTTTTTTTGTTACCATTATTGAACTTTATCCTGTCGCCTGGATCTGCCGTTTCTTGTCATCGGATTGTTCGCTGTGGTGTGCTCGCCCTTCCTTTAGCTGCCCTCTCTTCTGATTGCCCGTTGATCCGGTCTGCAGCTTTGAACGTGCTGCAACGGTTTTACTCTCATTTAGAGGCAGAAATGTGAGTAGCTATTCTTTTATTTTATTTAAATTTAGGGGTGGGTTCTGCTATCATATTATGTCTATAATATGATAGCAGATAGTAGATAAATATTCCAATAAAAAGTCATTAAGTTATTGAACCTTTTTTTCAATCAAACTTATATTAAAATCATGCTGGGTCTTGAGCTGAGTGCCCAATGTTGGCTTCAATCGCAGTGCTCATAAATACAAATCACAGTACGGCAGTTTCATAAATTAATTTATAGTTTTGTGTTTGATAGCATGTATGTTCAGGATTCCCTACCATGGATTCAAACCTTAAAACAGTTTGTGCCTAGAGCAATTAGCTAACCACTAGCCGAAACCTAGGCCCAACTTTCTATACTTATTGTCTTCAGAAGAAAAGAGATTGAATAACTCATTAATCATCAGTTCTTGGAGGAAAATAATCCGTCGAAATAAGCTTCATTACCAGTCTATATGCTTCTCATTAGCAGAAAACATGTTTAGAAAAAAAATATTACAGACAAAATTGTATTGTTTGTCACCTTCACATCTTTTACAAAAGAATATCAAGATATTCCTCTTAAAATAATTCATTTCATATTGTAATAAAGGTTGTTTCTCACATACCTTTGTTATTTAAATATTCTTTTTTTTTTTTTTTCTTCAAAATAAACTTTTTTTCAACTTGTTTATTTTTTGTTTTAGGTATTACAAAAATGACAAATTGATCTGGACGCAGTTCATTGACACTCTGAAAAGCAGCATGGAGTCAGTGATTTCCGAGGAAGATTTTAATATGCAGGAGATTTGTAGGCACAGACTGCCTTCCATCGGCTCACTGTTCATGGCGAGGGCAGCATTTATCATGACCCGTCCCCTAGACCCCATGTTTAAACCAATAAACAATTTTGTCATCTCCAAGCAGTATATCAATTTTTCTGTTGTGCCAGATCTCCTGGATCTCTTCCACAACACGGATGTACAATATGTGGAACGTCGTATTTGGATTCTGGAAGTTCTAAGAGACGGAATCAAGAATTTTTCTGATATCAAAGTTCTTTTAAAAAGTGTTGCATTCAAAATAATACTTGATTTTTATTCAAGTAATCTTTCAGATAATCCTACCAAATTACTGCTGCTTGAGGTTATTAATTCTTCAATATGTATTCCAAGAGCTGCCAAAATATTGACTGAAGGTTATGGTCTTTTTGCCTGGTTGAGTAATACTTTTAGAAACATTCACATTGACAATAAAAACTTGGTGTCTATGTCTGTAACATTGATTTCCAATTTATGGTTAAGTCTGTTGTGTGAATCTATCCCTAAAGTATTATCTTCATCAGAATGTAAAACTGACGAAGACAAGATAGATTTGATTGTTAGTAAATGCTTTAAGATCAGTGAAACATTACATGGAGAAATTCTTTGTCTACTGTTAGACTTGTTGAAAGTAATACATTCAATTTCAATGGACAAGTTAAGAACATATTTGAATGTTTTTCGTAAAATTTCTAGAAGTTCATTAAAAAATATGTCACAATTTCAAATTTTAACGCTGATAAAAGAATGTTGCAGTGTGGCCAATTGCAAACAATTAAAAATATTATCAGATGCAATTGAAAATAGGAAGGTGAACAATGTTACTATGTCTCAGATTATTTTAAAACTTGAATGTAATGATTCTGAAACACAGATTATATCAAAATACTTGCATGAAATTGTTATAAATTGGCTGTCTTAGTATCTTCCATTTTAAAGAAGTGTACTTACCGTTGAATCATTGTTTATGAATTATTATAACAATTAAAATGCATACGAATTTTATTTAAGAATTTATTGGTACACAAGCAAAAAAATAATTGATAGTGAGGTGTTGAAAATATGGATTTAATAAAAAAAACTGTAACATGGCAAGAATATGTAAATAAATATTTTTTTAGTAATTAATTATGAATTGTTTTATTTTAACATAGATGGATGATTCTCTAAATATCAAACCAAAATTTATTAGTTTTTATTTCTCTAGTAAGATCTCAGGCCTAACAATTCCTACCTTCTTTTAACCCATTTTGGCCTGGTGTTTCAATATTGGAATATTTCGTTTTATTTATCCTTACTTCAACATGCATTGACTGATATAAAATGAGATTATATCAGTTGATAGCTGAGGAATATGAGTAGTAATTTATTATTATTGATTCATCAGATGTAATACAAAAACTGTATTTTTTAATTCATAGAATTATCTATGTTCCTAGATTGGAACATCGGATCATGCTAAAAAAAAATAACCCTTTACTTATTGAGTCTCGTAAAGGAAATTTCATGATATGAAGTATCCTTTACGAGGTTTACATTTACAAATATATGAAAAATAATTTTGTAGTATTAGTGTAAAGCAAACATTAAGACTATGTAGGATAAAAAAAACTATATTTAAACACAGAATTAGTCTATACACTAGGTAATAAATTCGGTACTTGTAATCCTTTTATATTATCACTTTTAAGGTGTTAACTGTCACTTCTTGATGGAAAGGCATTATATTTTAAATAATAAAAACACATTTTTTTTTTTAGTACTTATTTCCACAATATATTTTTTGATCAGGACCGGTTTCGCTCATCGCGAGCATTGAGTTGCGAGCATCAGTTGATAATGCTCGCGATGAGCGAAACTGGTCCTGATCAAAAAATATATTGTGGAAATAAGTACTAAAAAAAAAAATGTGTTTTTATTATTTAAAATACTTTTATATTATATTTTTGAGTACCAATTATCGACACATTACAATCATCCATCTGAAAAGTTAGACGTCAGCGACTGGTGGGTTAATCCTTGTGACGGTGATGCCGACAACTTGCTTCTAATTTGGATTGAGTATATATAAAATTTATATTGAGTATGTTGATGAAAATTGCGTATTGAAAGGAATACATAAAAAAGGATTGTACACTATCACTAATTCGATTTCCATTATTTCCACTTTTCACATACAAGTTTCTTTATTTATCGGTTTGAAAGTAAATGGTACTCGTGAATCAGATTGACCAAAAAAGAATTTTAAATCCATTTTCATATCTTAACAATATTTGACCTGTTAAGTAAATTTGTAAAACTCAAAATATGTTAAATGAATTTTTGGCTGGTAGAATGTTTATCATTAAATCAAAAACTTATGTAAATAAAAATTATTATTTAAGAATTGACTTTCATACATTGTGTACATGAAAAAATATGCAAAAAAATTAATCACGTACACAATATATATTTTGTCGAAGCAATGTAGTTTATGTTAGTTTAAATTCAATGGAATATTCTTGATGAACGACGAGTTGTTCGCGAGTCATGATTTGTCATTGTGGAATAAACGTAAAAAAGAGAAATCAAATAATTGTACACCGATATATTCTAACTAGAATCTAAGTGGATTATTTTTAGATATTTTTTGGTATGTGAAATGATGAAATATAATAAACAGAGGATCTCTATAAGAAAAAAATCCCTCTTTGATAAAAGTTTGACTAGCTAAGAAACTGAAAATAATTAGAACAATAATCTGACTTTCCCGCATTCATCACTTTACGAAGTTGCCATTTTTTTCGGAGCCCATTTTAAAACGAATAATCAGGCTCTACTTTATACTATTTTCGGATATTTTCAGGATGGAGTAAAATTTTTATTATTAAATATAATCAGTAGTTTTAAGTCTTGATTTAAGTTGGGGATCGAGCAGCTTCCAAATTCAGAACTAGGCGGGCTGAGTGAGTTTCATGGGAACCTGTCCAACTCTTTAAAAATGTAAACTATCTAAATTTCTTTAATGGTATAAATCTCCAGTCCTTAGGGGCTACAGTCCATACGTATTTTCTAAAAACACTCACCAATAGACCAATCATGCCTGCCATAAAGCCAAAATGAAATTCATAGTTCCATTACTCATAATATTTCATAATTTCTTCCGTTCTTTTCAATCTTATAAAGTTTAAAAACGTTCCTACAGGAAATAGGTTGATTGATTAAAAGTGGCATATGTACAATATATTGTTTTCTTTGGAAGGCCGTGTAATTTTTTTGAATCCTGCACAGCAGAAGCTTACACTAGCCACACCGCTTGAATTTTTGAATGCTGATTGCCAATTCAACTACACCCAATTAAATAATTATTCGTAAATTTTCACGGGCAGTGAAACATACTGATTTCATATTATATATATACAATAGTTCCTCGTGGTTCTCATTCCTGAGATTTTTTATATGAATTTGTCGTTGTTATTTAAGATATCAACTGAAGTTTCTCAGTGTGAGTTCTAATACTGAATTCGAATCGTTCAGTTCTACTCTTCCATGTGTTTTTCGACATCATAATATTCATTTGATATCAATATCTTAATCGGGAAAATATTTTCTTAAATAGCTGCAAAGTATATAGGTTTATTCTTATAGTGCCAGATAGGGTACAATGAAATGTATTCTGATTTTCGTAGGTATTTCTATATTTAAGATCTTTTCCAATAACCTTTTAATCCGTGACGAAATATTCCATAAGCTTAAAAGTATGTTCAATATTTAAGTAACCAATATATTACAGTTCCAAAGTTCAGCGGTTATATTTTGTATCGTTTCTCATATAATCCGGACACTTCGTACCATTTAATGTCAGTTCATCTGCCCAATGTGTTTGAATACACGAAGATGATGAAAGAAGAAACCCAAGCCGTGATCACAAAATGAGGCAACGTAGTGTGAGTTTTTATTGGTTTATTAATATATATAGTAAAAAGGTTTTAGACTGGTCTGTATTGAAAGGTTAACTGTGTCGTCGTCTATGCCTTTTTATTTCAACTATTATGAATTGTTGAGTACGACTTATTGATTCTTAGAACTCAAAAAAACGTTTTCTTAAGAGTTGTCTGTTCTTTGTCAGTGTGATGTAGTCGTTAGTGGTCAAACATCAAGAATTGAGAATCTTTGATACGCGTGATGGTATCATGGGAAAACATAATTGATAGTATAGTTGGTTAAAGCAGAAATATGAATGATAGATTGTGTATTGTGTGATTGACGTAAAACAAAATATGTGTAATGAAAATAAGAAGAATTTTCCAGCCTATTGAAATCCAAAAACATTTAAAAATACAATTGACGATTGGTAAATAACGCATTTTCATTATAAACGTTGTCGGTTTGACTTGTTTCTCATTCTTCTGGTAAAACGCTCGTACGAAAGAACAGGTAAAAGACAAGTATCTTGATTTCTCATGGACTAGACTGCCGAGTATTTTACGTTTTTAGAACGCTTTAAGCCAATCCATGAAGATGGCAGCAGTTGGCCGGACGCTGTCATTTTGCACCTGTCGTACGCCGTGCAGACGTGTTGTGCTTGTGCGAGTCGAGATATATACAAAAGTTTCAAAACACCGATAAGTTTACACACAATTTAAAAAAGTGAAGATAACACTTAGCAATGTAAATGTGACAAAGATTCCGGATTCTTAAGTGTTCAAAATTTACCTGTGTGGGTTTTTCTAGAACCGTGCGTTAAAATATTCGAAGGTTTTGATCGATTGTTTTTATCGTATGCAGGCTTTGAATGATTGAAAGTTATGTATATTTGATAATAAATATGTATTGCGTTAATCTCATATTTACTCATAACAAACGCGATTCATCATAAAATCCGATTTTTAATATCAATATAAAAAATAATAAATCCGATGAGTTCGCCACATTAAATTGTTATTAATGTTAAAGCCTTAAGTATAAGAAGAATTTTGTGAAATTTCCTAGCGGATATGGGTAAATTGGTGATCTTTTGTTAAATTTGCTTTCGAAATCATCAGCAGATCAGTGAAAAAATGTGTGTGTAAAATAACTAGAAATCAACAGTGTGGAACCACATTTGTGCCAAGTGCGACCAGCGCTAATAAATAAACATTAGTATTTTTTGGTAAAATTGTTTTAGTGTATCTCATAAAAATCCAGTATAAAAATATGAAAATATTTCGCTCAAAAACAGATACATCTATGCCAATTTTTATTTATGAGTAGTGTTAAATTTTAAAATTGTGTTGAAACAATCGAAGAGCTGATTTTGTGTGAAAGACAATTTTCTTTTGATAATTGGTGCCGTTTATGTGGTGTGAGCTAGTGAAGTGTGATTATAAAAAAATCGAATTAGTGTTCAAGTTAGATCAAAAAATAAGCAGAAAGTTGTAAGTTTCATGATTTTATTTCTCATCTGCATGTATCTATTTTATTCAGTAGAAAACGGGTAATGTTTGCCGATATATAGTATTATGATCGAAGGGGCGTTTCCTGAGAGGGGCGTATTTAAACTTTTTTCATTGTTTTCTTACATTTTCTAGAAATGATGATATTCTTACTAAATTCAATGTTTAGTACGCGTTTTCTTGTATTATATAATTCTTATTTCTAAATAATATATGTTGATATCGCTGTCACTTGGATGTCTACATTATCATTTGTTTACATTGTGTTTTGAAAATACCTTCCAGCTAAAAATGTATTTTTCTCGAACCTAAAATAACCACTAGATAATTTTTTGAATGATGGCAATCTAAGTCAATATTTTTTTATGAATTAGATACATTTGTATCTATGATACATTTCGATACGATTTGTTTGAAGGTTTGGGGGAAATTAATTCGTTTATCAAATTATTATTACAAGCCTTTTTTAGAAACAACGTTATCAATTAGAATTATTATATATGTGTAAATATTAGTTCACAAGTTTAATGCGTCGTACCTATAGTTTTGGTTGGACTTAAATAAAAACAAAAGACGATACAGTGGAACCTCGATCAACCGTTCTCGCATAATACGTTTTCCCGGATGGAACGCTTACTTTCTATAGTCCCGTCAAACTCCCATAAGAACAATGTTAAATAATCCCGCATTGATGGTTTCCCGATTCCCCGATTCCACGATTTCCTCGATAAACCGTCTCAATATTTTGGTCCCGTCACAAATATTATCCCGATTGACCGTTTTTATTGCATATTTCTCCGTATCTCGGCAAGCAAGTTTGACACAGCCGAGTGCAGGTGTTATGTCTTGACAAGTTGGAATCCGCTGTACATGTTAGACGTAACGCATTGGACGCATGTGCTATTTTTTGGGTTGAAATCCACCACACGCGTATTATTGTTTATGATGCAAATGTAGAGTTGTTTAAAATTCATGGTAATAATGATTCCTGTAGATACAAACTTTTAGTCACAAGTTTAGTAACAAGTCTTTGTTCCGATTAAAGTGCCAAATAACAAAGAAGCAAACTAACATAAAGGACTTTTTTAAAAAATAATTTTTATATACAGTATGTAAAAGTAACTAATAAATAAATATTTTTTACGATTTTACTTGTTTATTATTATTTGAAGCTTTCCCGCATTCACCGTTTCCCGCATTTATCGTTATTTTTTCAGGGTTCCTTGGAAAATCACTTTTAAGGTGTTAACTGTCACTTCTTGATGGAAAGGCATGATATTTTAAATAATAAAAACACATTTTTTAGTACTTATTTCCACAATATATTTTTTTGATCAGGACCGGTTTCGCTCATCGCGAGCAGTTGATAATTGATAATGCTCGCGATGAGCGAAACCGGTCCTGATCAAAAAATATATTGTGGAAATAAGTACTAAAAAATGTGTTTTTATTATTTAAAATATTCCTTGGAAAACGTAAAATCGAGGTTTCACTGTACATGTTATTTTATGTGACGCTAATAGTCATGCATTTGACTTTGAATTGTTATGTTAATAAAATATAGCATATTGGAAGTATTCAGCAAAATCACACACCAAACACAGTACATATGTTTAAAAAAATAAAGTAATAGAAGAAGAAAGATAAATTGATGGATATGTATGCTTTTTTGGGTAAGCATCCAAAAAGCCATAAAACTAGCGTCTCAAATGACCGGCGAAAAGAACAAGCTTTCAGAAAACAGATATCTTTGTTTTTTATGATACCGTTTGATGGTGTTTGGTGGAATTTCAATTTTAAATTTGAATTGTTGAAACTTTGTAAGATTTCAAATGTTTTGTAACTTTCGGCATCTTCTACACAATAAGAATTAATTACAGCCAGTCAGTTTTGCTGCATTCGTGTGATAAAGATAGATACAATCTGTATCGTAATTGACAAAATATGTGGATTCGTACAAAGTTTCAATAATTCAAATTTGATTTTTTTTAGTGTCAAGTATTTAAGATTTTTAAAATCAGCCCCATAGATGTGAAGAAGGTGAAATTGTTATAAAATCAGAAAATTATCTCGTATTGTCAAGAGAGTAAAACGATTTCGATATACCTGTATCATAATATATTAGATATTTAATTAAATACACTCTCCAAGTGGTTATGAGTTATGAGTCTTACTAATATTTTTATTTGACGATTTAATGTTGAGTTATATTCATGTAGACATTGTGTTACTGTATTAGTAAAAAAAATGATGGTCTATTGTCTAAGTGACTTAACATAAACGCGGCGTACACTCGAGCTGTGTGGGAAAATGACAAGAAAACTCGCGCGTGTTTTTACCAGCCTCATCACTGCCTGGGGAATAAATTAAGCCGTAAGGCAGAATGCTAATTAAATATGAAGGCTTTGATAACAATCCCAGCCCACATTTTTTGAACCTTAATTTAAACCGAAGTTTTAACGAACAGGAATTCTTAGCAGCTAAATAAAACAATGGAAACGAACACACTAATTAAATTAAAAGCTTGCATAACTAACCGGTAACCGTAAGACATTAGGATTTTTTTCCGCTTTTTTTATAGTTAAAAATGTGTCTTCCGCCCACCGTTATTTTGTCTGGAACTTGAAGTCGAATGATATATATTTGCTACCAAAAATTTAACACAACTCTTAAATTTGGTTTTGCTGCTTAACTGCCACCCATTTCAATCGAACAGAATATCATCTACGTATTATATTTGAATCAAAAAACTTAAACATGAATTTTAAATTAGAAATTTTGCTGTCCACCTGGTATGTTATATGAATAACAAAGTTATGAATCTTATATATATATATATATAAATATAAAAAAGCTTACACAAAATTAATGCCCAATTCGCTTAAAATATTAAATAGACGTGTATTTGTTTTTTTTTAATGACTGTATTAAAAATATAATCCATGAATCTTCTGCTACCGTGATAATTTCGAATGACTAAATGGTAGACCTAAGAAGACATTGTATACTTTCAATAATTCAAATGATAAATTTCTATTATACTTATTACATCTTTTATACGGCACGCCAGGAAAAGGTTAGAAAATATCATACAATATATGATATATTAAAAAACTTTTAAATTATTACTTTTTGAAATACAACAGTAAAAAATGAACTCAACAAAAGTGTTTCCAATGAAACTTATACTTTCTTAAAAATATTCTCGTATTAACATGATTTTAAAAATATTAACTCATGGAAATAGTACTAAACATTGTGTTTCAATATTTTTAAAATTGTAGAACGTTGGGTGGGGAATACGCACCTAGCGCGTCACTGTGGTACCGAATGTTGCCAAGGGTTTAATAAAGGTCGTCATATATAGGTGTAGCACATCATATACGTATATTTATGTGTATGCGCGCTAGGCATTTCTTCCATAATCAATGTCTCGTTGCTTACGATGAAATATAAATGTAAATCGAAAAATAAATATTACATGAAATACCACATGCGTTATTAGTTTGCTTAATATCTCATAAATGTATGTAGTAAAAAAAATGACTTTCGATGCTATATTATATTGATTGTTGTGAATTAATTTTATCGTATGCTTATCCAACCGATTTATGTTTATCCTTCGTTAATGGTCACGGATGTCTTAGCTGGAGAGTAAATTGACAGCTGAAATAAAATGTTAAACTAATGACACTTCTGTACAGAATTAAGACGTTAATGTCACACCTTGCTTTTCACTGTTATTTTTTTAGTTTTTTTTACAACAGTTATATTATTGGATGTATTAATTTTGTAAATTCAGACATTTAAAGTCAGGCTCTTTTTTTTCTTATGATAATAATATTAATAACAGCATTAATTTTGGTCAATTTTTCTAATGGAAGTAATTTTACTTTTGTATTTTTTTTTGGGGTGGCTGGGAACATTGGTTTTTTGTTTTTTTTTTATAGACATGACAGTGCAAAAAAAGGACAAATGTGTATTTTTTCAATTTCATCAAGGAGAGTCAAAAGTGGCAAATGCCTTTTGATGAACCCCAAACGATATATATATTTCTACTCCATTAGTGGAACATATTCACTAAAGAGTAAAATGCAGAATTATAACAGAGGTGGGTTCTACCAGAATTTCGTTTATAATCAATCATTCATCTAGTCTTTTCAACGCGAACAAAAGTAAAATGAGTAAAGTTATGAAATTAATTGAAGGTCGTTAGTGAAATTCAAAAAATAAAAAATGCACGAAAACAAACAAAACCAAATTACTTCAATGTAATCAACTTAAATTTTAATTTACCAAACAATACAATTATATGAAGCATCTTCAAATACCAGGTATAATAAATAATCATTGTTGACTATTGTTGTAAAACATCAAATTCTTTCAATTTAATTAAACAATTAAATCCTCAATTAGAATATCTATTAACACTGAATTATTGTAATTTATTTTTGATAATACTAAAAATACATGAATCACACAACCTTCCTATTTTACATACCATGGATGTAATTTCAATTTTTATGATAATTGGAGGGAGAGGGGTTTGAGAAGATTCCAGCAGTTTTTTTTAATATTTTGTCTGTATGTGCAAGCTACTGTAGTAGAAGATAAATGTGTGTCTCATGAAATTTAGGTTAGGGGTAAATTCCCCTCACCCCTTTAGACATAAAGTATCATCTCTGTAACCTATTTTTGTACTGTTAATTACAATGCGGAGTAAAATAAATATGTAAATGATTTTCTTCCGAATTTCTTTTAACTCGTATAAAAAACAACCCTAGATCAATTCTTTTCAAAAATCGTTAAAAAGCTCTTAAATGGTATTAAAATTATTAACGTACGTGTATACACTGCTATGTTATTAACCTAGATGGGATAAATCAAAGAGTTTATAAATTTATTGTTTTTCATTAATAAAAAGATTTGAAACGGACGAGCCTGGGCAATAATATTACGATAAGTATATGATGTCAATGAGCTTTTTAACAAATTATTTGGATAACTCGAGCTTTTGACTGATGCATTACCGTTCATTAAGAATCATTAGTTATATGTGACGTACATTTAAATTTACTTACAAATTTTCGTTTTCAATTTGAAGGGTCGACAAATCATTTGAAGACATCTCGTACCGTAGAATGAATAATTAAAAAATTTTATCACATGATCTTGAGATCGACCATTTAAAACGTAAATAATCCTTTTTATGCAACGTTTTCAATTATTCTTGAGAGGTATCATTAGTTAAATTTGGATTTATGTATAACTTTTTGATGCCGAAGATGCTAAGAAAACATTAATCGAAACCAACAAGACAGAAGATTCTCAACTATCATTAAAAGTTTTTTAATTAAAAATAACAGTGTTTGTAAAAGATGACCCTCGTATTGATTGACTAATGCGATTAAAAAAACACAGGATAATTAAATGGTGTAAATGGGTTGTATAAACAATTGCAACTATTTTTTTATATTTCGCTTGGTAATACTTTTTTACATTTGATGAAAGGGCAATTAAATTTTCAACGTTTATTCCTAAAAATATTATTAACAAAATTTGAATTGTTACAACTTTGTAAGATTTCACATGTTTTGTCACCAATGAAACGGGTTTCGCCTTTCGGCATTTTCAAGCAATCCATCACGAAACATGTGGAATCGTACAAAGTTATAACAATTCAAATTTGATATTTAAATACCATCAAGCACCTTCAGTCGATATCATAAATGAAATTATTTATAAATGTGACCAACCAGTAGATCACAAAGAATGGTAAACAAACAATAAAATATTTAAATTAAATTATTTTGAAAATATTAATTAATATTTAAAAATTAAGACATAAAAAATTAAAAAAAGCACATCAACGAATTTTCCAATACCGATCTAATTGGAAATTTACCGCCATGGAAATTGAAATTAAGCACCCTTTACTGGAACCACATACATGATATACCCACACTGAATATTTAAAAAAATATTCCGTAGTGCTGGTGTAAACAAAAATCATGGAGATTATCAAGATAAAAAATTATACAACTTTAGCTTGAAAACGAAAGATTTGACACTTTTAACTCTTATATATAAGTGTCGACTATCGACGCACTGCATTCAACAATTGAGAAGTTAGCAGTCAGAGGGTTAAAATTAGCTCCCAACATCCAAAAGATTACCCACCCTTGATCTAGAATCTTTTGACAATTATCTTATATCAGTTTAAGTTTCGTCAGGTGACTACCTGTTGGTTGATGATGTATTCTGATAAATTATAAGTAAACGTAAGTGTCGTTTGTGACTATCACGATTGATAATTTATTCTTATTTTCTTGCTTTCCCATTATCATTTTATTACACATCACTCATACGTTGAAAAACAGGGTCACATGAATCGTATTCTAATTAGTAACCCGTTACTTTCAGAATACAATTTCATGATAAATTTATAAAACTGAAATTTATGTTTTAATTTTGTGTTAAAAATAATTTTATGATAATCAGTGTGATATATCAATCAATCTTTTGGGAAAATCGCGTGTGTTAAATAATAAATTGTATACAATTCATCCATGAATAATCTTCGAACAGGATAACCTACACACGAATAACCGGGAGATTAATTTATTTATATTAATGGTAATGTAAGTAAACGTTTCAAAAATTCAGAATATCTTGAATTAATTTTGTGAAATTAGCAATTAATTTTAGAAATTCAACATCTTTTTGTACGTTGACAATTTATCACGTTATACAATTCTTTCGTTCCGTAATTAATTATGATGCGTTTTTGTATAAATTTTCTTGATCCTTTTTCTCCATTATCGGAAACAAGGTATGCCAATAAGCCTTGGATATAGTCAACATCATAAATGCATGGAAAGAATCTTGGCAGTTATTTGCAGGGTTGCAAGTGCTATATCATGGCAGGGTAATTTTAAATTTTTTTCTATTTTTGTATTCATTGCCAGTACAATAGTGTATTCCTCCTTCGTAATTTCCCCTCCATATTTATTGGTGAAGGTATTTTTTCAGGAATTGGCGCCTAGGAATATTTAATTTTTAAGCAATCTATAAATGCGTTGCTACTAATCATTTATTAATCGTATACTTCTTTTTTATCCAATAGCAAACTGGACTATGAGTGATAATAATCATTTTAATATAATTATAACTTATAATCTTTTTGGCTATTTAAATGTTTTGTTAGAATTTATTGCTGTTATTGTTGAATATCTTACGAGGAAATCCTCAATTAAGAGAAAAAATCCGCATTGTAATGAAAACGGCATGAATTTCTTTTTTAAATATTTGTATTTAAGGGACGTGGTACTAAAAGATTTCAAAAGTTTTTGGACACGCGTGTCGTTATACAATACTTAACAGAGAAAAAATCACCCGACTGCTCAAGTTTAAGAGCGAAATTTGCTCTAACATTCATACTTCAGTTTAATGTATTGTAGAATGCTTTGTTGAGGTCTAGTTAACCTTCTATGAATGGTAAATTTGCTAAGATATTGGTTACATTGACCTATTATAAGATTTTATCAGTATGGCCGAGAAACTAGTGGCCAACCTTACTTAAAATCGAGATTATTTGTATTGCAGACAGTGCATCTCTATGTATATATATAATAATAATAATAGTAATATGACAAGGGTACTCGAGTTTTCTGCAAGTGACTTGTTCTGTGAAACCAGTCCTTGCTCGGTTGACTTCCATGTTGCAGCACTAACAATTTAAAATGTTTCACGTTGTGTTCTTGGTAACAAATTACATACCTCCATAGTTTCTTCTCTTTATCCGCGCTTACACTGTGATGTGGACACCTCTTATTTGTACGAGCTTTACAGTAAACTCTACAGTGGTGATGCACAATCTATTAATTAAGTACAGAGTCCAATTTATCCATTTTCCAGACATCTACAGGCTGTAAAGGATAAAAGTTTTACAGATTATGATAAAGCCCTGCTTAAATCTAAATCACAATATTTTAAGTTTAATATCTAAAGCTCTAGCCCTGCTTAGAGAAGGATATTGTATGTAGTGAACTCTTATGGAATTGCATTCGAAGAAATGCACAAAGCGTAGACGTTAGCATATTTTTGTGTGCGCGTGCATGCTATGAAAAAAATTTCCAACCATAAATATTACCTGCATTTTAGCCGATGCAAAAATTATTTTCTTCTCTGAAAACTTTAACTAGAAACAGGATACATTATAGCAGTTTTCACTGAGCAATATTAAAGAAATATTTTGGAAAACTTTTTATTTAGTCTGTGAGCAATAATAAATAAGTGTCATTATAGGCCATGGGTTGTGCGTCTCTGCTCTATAGGGTCCAACATTTGTTTCGTTTCCGATTTATATAAATTTGAAGTGAACACTTAAAAATATATATTTGATGAGTATATAAATATGTCCATATGACTTTAGTGAACTATTATAGCTACACAATATTTTTTGGAGTAATGTTAAATTATACGGATATAATTTAGGTATGAATATTTTTTGATGTTCATATTGGATTGCCAAAAGGTATTCTTTGCTAACAAAGTTTCAAAAATACTAACAGGTTTTAAAAAATACGTTTTTTTTTATAAAATATGACATAAACACACGATGTAGGATTTTTTAAATAAATTTTATTACAAAATAGTCTCAATAGATATTAAATTAACTTAAAGCGAACGAAAAATAACTAGAATTTTATAAATGGAACTAAATATATGTATAAAAGCCATAGCAAAGTTAATGGAATATCGGCTTGATTTTATTGAATCGTCCATAATTTTTTGAAATTTTCTACGTTTCATTAGTATTTAATGAAATTTTGTATGGAAAAAGTTGTATGGAACTTTTTGCTAAGCAGCAGAACTTTCAGAGTTCTGATTCGTTATCAAGATAAGCGATCAAATTATGTATTCTGTACCTGACAGTTCTAGATTAATATTTTAAAGCAAAGAAAACCAAGACAGGGCGATTGCGCTATATCGGCGATTGTTTTTTTAATGAATATCTCTCTCGAAGCGTTCTCCGATTGCCGAATGATGGGCAAACGTGCAGCATGTCGAACGATTCATTAAAGTGGCGCGAAAAAGTTGCATAGACTGGTTTTTTGGATGAGTTGGCTGCGAAGAGCGAATACAAGCGACTAACCTGCCAACCAATCTCTCTCCACGGGCATCCAAGGAGAAGCAGTTGGCGGGTATTTTGAAAAATTATTGTTGACGTTTTCACAGACTACCATTATTATTAAAAAGCTGGCCAGTTTTGTTCTTGGTTGACTGCAAGATGGAGTTCTGTCAATATACAGCATTCAATTAATTATAAATATATTATAAATCAATGCGTTTTACGAAAAATTCACCACAGAACACTATAATATCATTAAAGACGAAGAAGACAAAGAGTATCGTTTTTATTTTTTTTAATTTAAATTGTTTACTTTTTATTTAACATGTTAAAATAAGACCTTGGCACTCTGAAACTAAATGTAGCATATCAAAACTATTAAAAGATTGCAAAAATAATCTCAAAATAAATATAAAAAAATACATATATTTTCTCAAACTGAACTAAATCTTTCAACAATAGATTCTCATAATAGTATTTACTGTGTTATGCAATTTACCGAATATAAACAATGTGAAATAAACAATGAGTGTTTTTTTAATAAAAAAATATCTAACATATGAAAATGTGAAGAATATTTATTGATTGAATTGGGGTTTAATTGGTTGAACTTCATTATAACACGGTGAAAAATAGCAATGGATTTTAGTTCTACAACATTTTATGAGATATAGTTGATAGCTGTTTCAGCTCACGCCGTCGTCAGAACTATCTATATATCGATGGGGTAAGCCGAAATAGCTATCAACTATATCTTATAAAATTTTGAAGAACTAGAAGAATATTTACACTAGTACTTCAAAGTACACATTTATTGTTCTCCGTATCTTCCTAATATATTATCATTTTAAAGTAACTTTCTAGGTTGATTTTTTGTGGGCTAAAAATGATGCACTCGACAATCAGCTATCGCTTATTAAAACGCAGGTATATTGCGCCATCGGAATTTCATTCCGGGTACTTTTTAAGAAAGATTTTAGGGCAGGTCTTCGATACTACAAGTGGATACGAAGGGAGGCGTAGCCAACGCGATAATTGCGTTTTAATGTGAGTCCGGTATGAGTAAATTGAAACGATCTCTCGTGCACCCGTAGCTAACAAGAAATAGATTCGAATCTCCACAAAAACACGCGAAAGATTCATTGGCAGTATCACAACCATCGCGTATAAAGAGTGCTCGCATCCATTTGTTTACATAGACAAACATAGGCTGATATTTGAAGTGTTTGACACTTCCATGAATGTTTTGAAAAATAACATTGAATTTGAATTGTTACAACTTTTTACGATTCCATATGTCCATTTAGACATATGGAATCGTACAAAGTTGTAACAATTCAAATTTAATATTGAAGTTCCATCAAGCACCTTCAGTCGATATCATAAATTAAATAACATTGATATTTTTTGAAACTATTTACTTTATAATGTGTCAATATCAGCAAAATTAGCATTTTATAAATTATTGATATTTAATACTTTTCAATTTTAGATAGTTAACATCTATAGACGTGATGAAAATGGGTGTGTGATATATCAGTTTGAAAGTCTTGGTTAGAGCATATAACCTCTTCCACTTTCCTTAACCCCTAGAGGTTGGTTATTTTACCCAAAAGGTACTTTGTGTGGGTTTTAGAAGCTCCGTTGAAATAAAATATTTTTACTAGTGTGTTTTAGATGTACCTCGCCTTTTTTGTTGATACAAAAAAAGTTGAAAATACCAACGTGGACTGTATTTCAAGTCGCATTCGCAAAATACCCATTAATCAATAATAACGTTGACAGTTAAAAATATCACCGGAGAAATTACCTCATAAAATAAACCATAGTTGATCAACAAAAGTTTAATAAAGCACATGTAATCTTATAATGGCAGCCAGAATGACATAGGCAAATTTTTCATCGCTACTGCAGATCGCTTGAGAAAAGTTCTCGTGACAGGCATACATACAATATTAATTAAAAATGTATGTTTTTCTCTACAGTAAAGATTATAATACCAATATTATAATAAAAAATCAATTGGTAATTGAATCTTTTGATTGCGATACATAATAAAAACGGGTGACACGTCAACACTCAGCTTGAGCTTTTTTTTGATTTATTAATAATCAAAAAAAAAAAAAAAATTTGTGCACAAAACTTAAGGACCAGTAAGTTCAAAGGAAAAGTTGATGTAGATGTTTGTATTTTGATGAAAATGATTTGACAATTTTATGACAGATTTTTTTATTTAATTTTTCACATATCGCAGTTGGATATAATATTGATTAAAATATAGTATATATCTTTGCAAGGGAATTAGAAAGTGACGTTTTTGACGAACACTAAATAAGCGCCGTCATTTTTTTTCGTTTACAGTAATTTGTTTTCCAGTAAGTGTTAATGTTTATATTTTTTACCAGCATTTATCATCTAGACTTCCCGATTCTTGGGTCAATCCAAGCTGTGCTTGTTTGACCTCTGATAAATTACTCTCACAATATTTTAATACAGCGCATAGAAATATAATATTTCTACGCGTTCAATTCTTCGCCTGTAATATGCGTAAGCCAACATGGCATGGAAAATAAATATATTCTATCAATGTTGTATTGAAGTAATTCTTTATCTCAGCGAATAAATCAAACGCACGCATACTGGAGAAATATGCAAATTTTAAACGGTAATATATATTATTTATCGTTAATTTTAGTAAATTCCATGATAAGGGACATTATAATAATTTATTAGCAATTTTAAGATTTGTAATTACAAATTTCAAAGCTTTGTTTCATTCTGTACCTACCCTCTTCATGAGCTTTGTTTTATTAGTAATACTTATTTATTAATGTGTTAATTAAGGCATATTATATTAACGATCTGTTTCTGAGCGTTGTAAACGGGAATGAATATTATTTACGTTACCACTATTAAGCTCATTTACTACACTCGATCCTCCGCATTCCAATCGCTGACCTGTTGAAGTGCAATAAATGTAGGGAATTTGATGAGATACTAAATTTTCATATGTAATATATTTTTGCAAAATATATGTATTACATGAAGTCTTATTAGATTTCCAACCGATAAAACAGTATCATTTATGAATGAATATAATACTCTAGCAATATAAATATTCATATACATATCATAAATATATAATTTTATTTTATACCGAAAGACAAATGTCTATTGCTAGTCATGTTAAGGATAATGAATTCTTTTGTCATTTGTTACCATTAACTTACAAGAAACAGGTTTTCAAGGCTTAGTGTTATAATATTGTGTATAAAAAATACCCCAACCGTATTGCATAATACCAATCGAAATTAAAATACGGCCCGGACTCTCTAACACTTAAATGGAGCTTAGAATGCTTTTAGTCCATAATGTAAACGTAAAAATGTAGTTTTGCTAATTACTTAAATATTCTTGATTAAATAAATAATGACATCTATCGTTTGTTTTTAGTAAACAAATAATTTTAACTACTAAACTTTGTACGATTCCACATGTTTTGTCACTAACGAACGACCCAGGTTTCGCCATTCGGCATCTTCAGGTATCTTCATCTATGTAAATAAATTATCAATGAAGCAAATGTCATAGTTTGTCCTGATTATATTAATTTGTGGAAAATTCCATTAGTTTTTCAATAATTTAGATATTTTTTAAAACCGTGCAATTTGACTAGTAAATTTTTACGACTGAAAATGGATTTCCGGTAAAGAAAATTTATGGGAGCCGCTAGTATAGCTTGATCACTGATATTGTATGGCACAGGTCACAGCTGTAAGATTTATTAAAACGTGTATACAGTAAACAATACATGTATACAAAAATACGACGCCTACTATTGTGTTTGTTTGCTTCTATTCTTGATAACGGTGTAAATAAGTTGTCAAATACAATATTATTTGTCGTCCATTTAGCACTTTAAAAGCTCAAAAGCAACACTTTGTTGTGATTCTTGCTTAAACATATGTTGGTTTTCCATAATTATTAAAGTAAATCATTTTAGTAAGCTGCGTACATATATAATATATTGTAACGATGAACGAATATTTAAAATTGTATTTCATAGTTCTTATTTTGTATACGATATGTATTGGGTGGGTACCAATAAAGTATTATACTATGGCTTAATTTTATCATGATGCTTCTTAAAGATATGAAGAAAATTAATACTGATGAGAGTGAAAGATTTATATAATATATATTGTGTCATGATTCAAATACTTAAGTTTATTATAACCGTTGAATATATTGAAACAATTGATATTTATACAAAGATATGTAATAACAAGAAAAGGTTTAATTTGACTACTAAAAAAGTGACGGATGCAAAAAATTATTATTGTATTCACTATTATAATATTTATCAGTACATAAGAAGTCAACAATCGTTTGTTATATAGTAGTATCGTCTATGATAGAGGAAATTGTAATATAAAGCGATAATATTGGCTCAAGATCGTTAGATAAATTTATTTATTTTTTAAAAATACTTTACAATATTTAGTTTAGTTTATATTCCATACTTACAACTTATTTTTTTAGTGTTTAGTGTATTATCTTAGAATATTTCGGAAGCCCAACTTTATAAAATGATTTAAATTTGTCATTTTGTAAGCTAGACAGCCGTTCTTTTATCACTTTATAACTTAAAACTAATATAAAAAAACGATGTATTTATAGCTAATTCTCGTGAAAATATGGACACCTAATCTTTAATTTCTGAGGTACAGTCATTATTATTTAAAAATAACGTCCCACAGAGTGTTAGATGACAATAATATCTTTAATTTTTCTTTTCATATTTCATGACCACTGTCGGATACAAAATTGCCTAAATGAACATATGCAAATGAGTTATTGATTATAACGGGTTTTTTTAATAGTGACTCTTGTCAGTTAACTACAGTTCTCGTAAAATTTATAAAATTGTAATTATTTACGTTTATAAATAAACGATTCTTTCTCAAAATTTTACCAGGAATCAGAAGGTACCCTTATATTAAAACAAAGCTTGACTGTATAACTTTAACAACATAAATGGTATAATCATTTAAAACTGTTTAAAAAAACTTCCAATGTACATCAGTACTCAAGAGGTTAGCGATGATTTTTAAAATTTATCAAGCAGATAAATTAATCTTTCTATTACAATGTAAATCACATTACAAACATTATAATATTTCCATGTATAATAAATCAATTATATATGTATTATGTGTTTAAACATATTTTTTGACATAGTTATAGTTCTTTGAAATTGTGTTTGTTCTTCAGATAAACATTCTTAATACACATAACCTGTAAATATAAGGTCCTCATTTCAGTATTAAAATATTAAATACTCTTGATTTTGTCTTACTTTTACAAAATATATATTGTTTATTCACTAACAATTAACAGTTCACGCCATATTATTATTACTTATAAGTACCGAACCATATTTGAAAAATATGATTGTAACTGTTGCGATAAGCTGTATTAATTAGTGAGTAAATACAATTATGAAAATGAATATTTATTAAAAGTTTTATAGTCAAAAAAAGTGTTTTTCATAGATAAATAAAACATTAGAAGCTCTTTGTCAAAATGTTTTTATAAGTTAATATTATCGATGTATAAGTTTAGATAAACTGTAAGCACGCAAAACCTTATAAAATTGTGGAAATATACGAGTCAATCAAATTTTTAAATGAAATTATACAATAGGCTGTTTACATATAGAATCTTAGAGGGATTATTTTCTTTATTAAAACAAACTTTTATTGAAAGTCACAACACACCTTTTATGAATTGAGATAATCTTGCATGATCAATTGTATGATGCTGTGTTGCCAAATGCACAAGCAGACTAAAGATTTTCATCCAGAATCAGTATGTTAAAAAATGTAGTTATACGCTGTTGCCGACATTCAATTATTTCAAGAATATTGAAAGAAGAATAAAATAATATTATCTCAATAGTGACACGTATTTCTTGTTACCAATAACCATAAACACCCAGAAGATAATATTCAATTGATAAAACGATAAGATTCAAAATACGCTATATATTTGAATGGCTATACTCCTAAAAATATATTTTTATCTCCGAGAATTAATTGTAAGAGTTTTGAGCGTAAGCCCAGGTTCAATTAGGAATATCACTGGATATAATTATGTCATGTGCCACTTTTTAGTGTTTTAAAGTTGATTATGTCGGAACTGACTATCTTGAATTTCTTCTGTATTGTTTATTTTATTTTTATAATTAATAAAATTAGCATGAAATTCGTATTTATTTAATATGTATAACAGTATATGAAAAAATGGTGGGAATTAGAAATATGATTTGACATAGCATTGGTGCCCGTCGCTATCCCTCACGAATCGCATTTGTTATTAATTAAAGATAAGCATAATAGAGATAGATGCAAAAACAATTGGATTCCCAGAATTAATAGTGAAGATCAAATTTGATATATAAATTATATTGCCTTCGACGAAATCGATGATTTATGAGTATTCTCAAGTATCGTGAACGGCGTGAGCCAAACTTGTTCAATAAATTCGGCATGAGATACACTTCTCACAAAAAGACTGCATGAAATACAAAATCAAATCTATTATTTATTTTATTACCATTGGAATCTCTATAATTGTTTATCCAATATATGCAAACAATGTATTTGAAAGGTAATATAACAGAAACAAAAACAAATAGAGATAACACGGTGAAAAAAAATGCTATAGTTCTAACGATGGCGTGAGCCGAAATAGCTATTAACTATATATTTTAAAAATAATTTTGTAGAACTAAAATACATTGCTATTTTTTTCACCGTGTTATAATGGAGTTCTACCAAGTGAATGCCAATTCAATCAACAAATAGAGGTATTCATTATGATGCATATTCAAATCAAATATTTTTCATTTTTGTATTTCAGCTTAAAATATTTTATTAACATTGCAGAAAACAATGTTAAATATCCTTCATTTAATAATTCTTCTGTACACTCTTGATAAAGAAAAAGGAAAAGGGATTAAAAAGTTTGTCAGGTTACTTCTGAAAAAGAAATATTAGATTAGTTTCAGAAAATTATTTTTAATATCACGTATCAAACTGTATTTATTATATCTTTTAAAATATTTTCAATAAAGCACTGTTTTAAAACCAAAAAATTATTTATTTTCAACAACAGTCTAAAATGAAACTGGAAATATTCTTTTGAAAATTGTATGAATTTGTATTTGTATTTGGTTCTTGAAAATATTGTAGTACAGTTGCGAACCAGCAAACTCGCTGGAATGTTTTATGGCCGCGTTTGGCGTAGAAAAAAAACTAAATGCCTTAACTGGCCGGAAATACATTTTTCTTGTTAACGATTGTTAAGTCGATCTTTAAATGCTTTTTTCAAAATAATTTTTGATACAAAAGTTGTGAGAATATGTGCAAGACAACAATGGATTGTTTTCTTTATAGGGTATATAACGAGCTACTTTAATAAAATTCGCAAAAATAAACATTATTTATTTCTTATTAATCAATAAATTCAAAAAACAAATTGATAGTGACTGATTTTTTTAATAAATTCTAAGCAATTCTTCTTGTTGAATAAAATTGATCTTGATTTAAAAGAGCTTCTTGATTTTCTATATGCATAAATCAATATTATTATGAATATTTCTTTCTCTGTTTTATTATTCAAAAAGTGCCTTTTACGAACAATATTGGAGTTAAAAGCATCGCTTGTATTAAGTGATATATTAGATTTGAAACATGTCTGCTTCTATTCCAATTTCTTGCTAACGATGTTTTCTGTCCTTGCTTAGACGAAGGATTCCAATATCTACCATCCCTATATTATTACCAACGATCATAATACCAAAGGAAGGATAATTTACAAAAGCGGTTTGTATGAAAACGAGCCGCGATTATTTTAAAGCAACTCAAAGATGTCCTGCGGCAAAATTCTTTAGTGAACGCTCTTTCTAGACGAGCCACGTTTGATACATGTAACTAGTGTCTTATATGAATACGGCTAAGTATTTTCAGTTAAGTTAAAAGAGTAAAATAAATGTAATGTATTAATGACTAAATTATTTGCTCTTTCGATAAGTACATAACTTTGTCTAAGTGTTGATATTCATTTTTACATTGTAACGTTTGTGAACGTCAAACTTAATTATTTTTGTTAAAGCATTCTATTATAAAAAAGAATTTTTCTTCCAGTAACATGTTTTAATGTCGATGTTTATTGATATGTTTTTAATTATGTACACATTTTAGGTCAAATTTACACTTGATTTCGACATCTAGGGTTTGAGGAACACATATTTTTTTCATGTTTCACTATATTTTATCAGCTGCCTTGTGTTATTATTTGTTTTATATATAAAAATCCTTCGTTAAAAATACAAAAAAACTGTAGCAATTGTAGTTCTATATAAAAAAAATTAAAGAATAAAACTTATGTAATTTTTAAAGATGATTTAACAAAAGCTTATCTAACGATGCCTTATTTTATTCATAGATAAAAAAAGGATTAAATATCTGGCAACACAGCCTAGAGCTGATATTGTGTTTTTAAAATCACTCCATATCAACTAGGATTTGAATATTTGACTCTATACTAATCAAATCTTTAGGGCAAAGGTTAACCATAGAGATCGACTTTTAAATAATATAATAGATTAAGTAGTGCGTTCATATGACATGAAACAGTTCTCTAAGGCTGTTTCCGATAATTTTATTTACCTATCGCAATGGTTATTTTATGAATTTTTGTTATATTGTTATCGGATGTACATATTAAAAATTGAAAACGATGTAATTTGCAAAATTATATCAAAACGTCAGAAAAAATGAAATATAGGGGCTAAATTTGGCAGTTGATCATTATTGTAGAACAATTATTTTAAACTCATTAAATATTAGTGTAAAAGCCTCATGATTTTCGTTGTAGCTGTCAATAATAATTGTAAGTTATTGACTGTTTATCTCATGCTTAAATACAACGTTAATCTTTTTCGGTTTTTAGACCGCCAATGAATCAAAACACTTTTACTTTAGCGCTGTCATGAGTTTGCTATTGTTGATTAAAGTTCAGAGCACTCTTCGGGTTTTGTATCTTGATTCTTGCTGATGATTTCGTGTTGCTTCGAAGCGTTTCATCTCATAAAACGAGAATGCTACAGGCATATTATTTCATTGGTGTAGAGAAGTTTTGAGATGATCGAATATTTTCTTATGATTGTGATGGTCAGGAAATATTGTCTAGTTTTCGTTTCACCGTAGGAGCAAATATTTGATATTGTTTTATATAATTTTTTGATCATGAGAGCGCCCCGGAACCGAATATGCTTATGCCGTAGGTTTTTTTTAGTCATAATGTAATTAATAACATTCAATTTCATTTAATAGCCTTGTTTTGATGTGTGGTTTATAAGCTGAATAGAACCGCCATAAGGGAAACCGGTTCTGATCATTGTAATCTAAGATACGGAAGAAGTACTAAGCAAATTGTATTTTTTTATAATCATTTTGATGTATCAGAAATGTTATCAACTGTTTTGAGCAATATCAATTTATAACGAAGAAATTGTGTTGTTTATTCTTCTAGATTTATTTTATGGAATTTTTGGTGGTACGCCACTAATAATAATTGTGCGGTTTTGCGAGGTTGAATGCAATTGGAGCATCGCGTTTTGTTAAATATTAAATTACACTCATGTTGTAATAGTTTACAGTTTCGCAAACTCGTCAACAAACCAGACGTAAACATACATTATCATTCTTCCCACTTTCTGAGCGAAATCTTGATATATCTATTTCAACAAAGCGTTACGCATTTTTTAAAGACATTTCTTCATCATTATGGGCGTGATAACCGGGAGTAGACCCTGCCTATCTTCAATCACTGTAAAAATTTTTCTGTCCTAAGTGCTCTTCTTGCTCGGCGTTTTAAGTTATCGAAACCCATTAAAAATTCCATAAAGCCAGCGAATTTTCAGCCTGTCAGTTAATTCTAAATTCGAAAATAGCTACAATCAGCAGTCCAACAAAGCGTATTTTATATAGTGTAGCCCGAATAGTTTCCAAATCTTAATGCAATGGATCTTACTTGCAATTTTCATAAAAAAAAACGAATTTGAACGAACGAAAAACGAAACATTGAAATCAGAGTAATAGATACTTTCCCAAATTTTGCCATTTCTAAAAAGTCTATTCTAAGTTCTATCAAGATTTTACAAAATTTAAAATGAATTAAAAAATATCTATTCGATCTAGTCTAAGATTTTATCTATTATATTTTGCCATTTATAAAAAGTCTATTCGAAGATCTACTAAATGTCATTTTTGAAGATACAACTTAGAAATAGAAAAAGTAGGTATAAATTTGCAGCTAAATTCATAACTTGAAAATTTTCAACATCTTTATGTTACTGGAAGTCACTTTTAATGTGTTAACTGTCACTTCTTGATGGAACGACATGATATTTTAAATAATGAAAACATTTTTTTTTGTTCTTATTTCCACAATATTTTTTTTGATCAGGACTGGTATGCTCGCGATGAGCAAAATCGGTCCTCAACAAAAAAAAAATTGTGGAAATAAGTACTAAAAAATGTGTTTTTAGTTACAGGTAGTAAGCAATATTTATAATATAAAATTGACATGAAAAATTTTAAATACACATATAATTCTGCCAAAGAATGGTATCAAAACAAGTTTAAGTTTTATTTAACTTTCTAGCCCAAACCATCGAAAATTTTTTTTGCAAACAATATATGTTCGGAAGCTTATAATCAATACACAATTAATATTCGTATGTTACGAGCTCTAAAGTTTTCTAAGAATTTTTTAACAATCTATTATAATAACAACAAACTTCTAAGTATTTCCGATATAATAAAACATAGTGTAAGCTGTGGTAAAAAATAGTAACGTGGGTGGAGGTTTACTGTATGATCGTATATATTATAACTTACCGGTTGTTACGATCCATGTACCGTTTATAAATATAATATTGTTGGTTGATTGAATTGGCATTCACTTGGTAGAATTCCATTATAACACGGTGAAAAAATAGCAATGTATTTTAGTTCTGCAAAATTATTTTTAACAAATATAGTTGATAGCTATTTCAGCTCACGCATCGTCAGAACTATAGACTCTAATTACTACAGAACCATAGACTCTATAGATTCTAACGATAGTTCTGACGATGGCATGAGCCGAAATAGCTATCAACTATATTTGTTAAAAATAGTTTTGTAGAACTAAAATACATTGCTATTTTTTCACCGAGTTAATATTGTTGGTTATTTCATCGTGTGTATATTTTTAGTACATTTAGGAACATATTTTTTTATAAAATAAATATATATTTGTAATTAATATTAAAATATATATGTTTCTTAGTGTAGTAATATCTTTCTCATTGTTTTCCTTAATGCGTATGTTTCATTTTTATCAAATTTGTTACATGCTGATAGGTTCACATTATATCGAGAACGGGCAATTTACCATGCGGACAGCTTAAGCAGCAGACAGGACGAAATGATGCCAAAAACGAAATAAATGTGTATTTATTTTGACGTTATATTAATTTCATATTATAAATTGAAAATTTTCTTTTAAAAGTTTCCCAAATTATCGTATTTTAGATGAATAATATAAGTAAAAATTACGATATCGACTGAGGCTTGATGAAAGTTTGAATTGCCAACACTTTGTATATTTCCACACGTTTTGTCACTCACGACACGGTTTTCGTCTTAAGGCATCCTCAGACATTATATCACACGGATGCAATCGGACTGAACTTAAAAAATTTTCTAAAAAAATTCACTAACATTATTTTTTTTTACATTTGATCGCTTACATTAAAACTGTCAACGATATTTTACGTAGAAAATTTAAGGTAGAATATGACAATTTCATATTTATTTTTAATTTTTAAAGTGAGCTTTCAATTGACATCACAAACATTATATGCTTACTATGGGATAATAAATAATCAAAGATACATCTATGTAAATCTCTCGTCACGCGTTTTATTCAATGTCCTGCCCACGCGCTTAACACACAAAAGCTTCACTGCATAACGTACAATAAGAAAATATAATATGAATGTCATAAAACTCATAAATAATAATTATGCAGTCGGGAGACAAAATTATATCACAATTCGTAACTTCCAACCCACCTATCAATATCCTAGAATATCTTAGTGAATACATGGTATTATAAAATCATAATAAACTTTAATAAATTCATTCTATAATAGTATATATATATTATTTCAGATAAAGCAATAACACATTATTTAGTTGAAATGGTTTTATTCTAATCATTTAGAGTAACTAAAGATCGATTAAATACTTTGATTATTTAGTGAAATGTATCTTTAACGCGTATTTTTTGAAAGCAAATATAACACACCGATGTAGGATCAGTTGGTCGAATATTTGATTTCATAACTTATTCACTAAAATAAAATAATTTAAAAATATTGTTTATAAATTGATAATTATTTTAGTCCATTCAGCATCCAAATTATATAATAAAATAGAGTTTGAAATTTCACCGCAATAATTTTGATGATTGTCGAATATTTTCAACAAATATTATATATGTAATATTCGCAAAAATATAGTTATATAATACGTATATTAAGATGTTACTAATTTTAAACAAAACAAAACAAATAAAGTGAATTAATTAAAAAATGGTTTTATGATATAAATGTTCTGAACCATGTGCGTATCGTACGCGTGGCTACAATGAACGAACCAATGAAGCGGTTGTACTGTTTGCACTTTATGAATCAAACAAGTAATATAATACTGAAATTGAAAAAATGTTTAAAATGTAAAAATGTCTGTAATGTTCAATGTATATACAGCACGCACACAGCCTCTCTCTGCGAAGCGTGATGAAAGGTGGCAGCGGCAGATATTATTTATATATATTACTAGCTATTTTTTTTAATAATTTAAAATCTAATTAATACGCGTTATTGTTAATTATGACATATTTATAAATATTCATATAATTGATTTATTTATTCTATATAGCTTAAAATTGTAATATTTATAAATAATAATAAAACCACGTCTTTAAAGACGCTTTATTTTTGCGTGTTAATGGTGACCAGATATTAATTATACGAAAATTATAAAATCCCTACTCGATTATCATACGGAGTTGATTAACGAAAACACCTGCTGTGCTATGTGTCGTCATCACGAAGTTTATTATCTGTACTGTAATATTGTATACACATTACTGTCAATATAACAAATAATTAGTTATGTAAAGTATCAATTAAAATTGTTTGCCCACTGCCTTCCATATTTGGAAAATTTAATTAAAAAATACAAATCATATCTTTCTAATTTGAGAGTAATAACATCTTTGCTTTATGTGAAAAATAAAGGAATCGAAATTCAGTCGCGATTGAAGTTTTTAATTGTATGTATTTTATTGCTTCGTAAAATAAAAATATGTCTCAAATTTTGCAGTCTACTTATTAAGATTGACCGTATATAAAAAGTCTGTGAAAATTACATGCAGGGTGATCACATGCGATCCGACACTTATTTTCATTCAGACTGTTCGTTTTTCGTAAAAGAGTGTTATTCAAAGAAAATCATTAATGTTTTATATGATATAATAACTTTTGAATTTCCAACGAAATTAACTCATCAGAATTGTTTAAATTGAATACCAGAAAGGGTAAATAAAGAAAGTAAGTTTCAGGAAAGGGCAATAAGTGTGGTTCATTTTATATACAACCCATTTTCAGCATTGGATCAAGTTTATGGGAAATTATGAAAACTCCACAGACATTCATGGCATTGTATTTAAATCTGCAAATTGAATGAAAAATCAATGTATACAAGTGTTCCGGGCATTCTAACCTCTTACAGTGAACGAGGGCGACAGCCTCACGGTAACTGACTATAACTTACCATGGAGAAGTTTCACATTTACATATATTATATTAAACATTTACTGAAATCATAATTTATTTTAAATTGATAAAAAAAAACAAAAGAAAAATGAAATTAAATTTACGTAGAGTCGGAACACGACAGTTTTAATTAATCTTTTTGTGGAATAATTATAATTTTACAGTGAGCAATATTTTCGACAACTATCGTTCAATAATATCAAAATTAATGCCACAGAATGCGTCTTTTGTGTTTTTTACCCCTGCATATATCATGTTGACCAAAAGAATATAAAATATATACTATTTTTTATAAAAAAGACTAATTCATGAAACTAATAAGCAGGTGATTTGGTGTCAAAAACACACAGACCTATCAGTTATTGCGGCTAATTTGTTTCATTCGATCACTAATAGATATACATATATAAAATTATAGAAGAAGGGTATATTCAATATCACCAATGAAACCTTTCGACGATGTTATGTTATTTTAATAGCAGGGTTGAACAGTTTATTACTATTTTAAAGCAAACAATATACATTTAATGAAAAAAAAACATGATATAAATAATATGCATCAGTAAATATAAAAGATTGCCTAATGAAATAATGCTGATTCAAATTAGTGTTTTTTTGTACACGAAATATATATTATTTTATGAAAAGAATCTACTTTACTTTTTTATTAAACCATTCATTGGCTTACTAAAATCTTTACCCAACCTCAATAAATACTTGTTTTACATTTTATTACACGTTGTCATAACATAATTGTTTCCAGCCATCTAGCAATTCAGCGGCACACCCAAAAATATTTGGAGGTTCTAACAACAAGTTGTTAATATATTATTTTTTTTAATTTCAATAAAAAATAAATATTGATTTTCCAGTTTTTTTTTTTTGAAAACATTGCATGTTTATGCAAACCCTGAATATTTACAATAAAATATGCTGGCAATTTGTTTCTTATACTGGTTATAGCAACAAAGACAACTGTAAGAAATATGTTTCGCAGCTTGACAGAGTAATTTTTCACGTAAGCGAATCAAAATGCAAATTTAAATCGTCTTGAACGATTGATTGCATATCAGCGAGAGGCAAACATTTACTTGGTTAATAATTATAGCAATCAGTTAACAATCTCAAGCTTCCTGGAAGTACAATGCTGGTAACGAATTTTTTAATTTCAATTCGTACGTAAGTACATAAACCACTGTCAAAACACATTAAACGGCTCTACGTGTTTTTCGCTACCCTGTATTGTAAATGTAATATAGGTACTTTCTATGGTTAGAGTATCGATTTCCTTAAAGGGTCATAGATAGTTATCCTTTAAGGTTCGTTTTAGGTTTGTTACAAAACCTATTGTTTTCACATCATCGGTATAATCTTACCTAATACGTGCAACTAGAGCCGTATTGTAAATTATTTTGTTAATTATATATTGAAAATAATATTCGTTTTACGGAGATTATAAATGACACATATGAGAGTTTTTCATTCAAACTCTTTGTTTCTGTTGACGGTTTTCAGAAAATAAACTTTCGCAAAATTTTATACTCCTTATTGATCTTGAAATATAAAAATTTTCTTCTTGAATTCAATTGCTATATTAAACGGAGTGAAGATACTTTGATTTGATATTTAAAAAAATCATTAATATTGCCATAATTTTTCTTCTGTTTATAATGTTGCAATATTACTAAAATTTAACTCAAATTTTTCCATTTGATAAGATATTTACACTCGTAGTCGGAAAGCTTAATATGCTACAGAAAAATAAGAAAACTTTTTAAATTTGATTTCGATGAGTTTGTACACATTTAATATT
Organism: Himalopsyche japonica; assembly: GCA_028555115.1. Classification (NCBI taxonomy): domain Eukaryota; kingdom Metazoa; phylum Arthropoda; class Insecta; order Trichoptera; family Rhyacophilidae; genus Himalopsyche; species Himalopsyche japonica. The sequence goes on from JAHFWJ010000145.1 coordinate 862,847, forward strand.
TAAGGGTTGTTTTATAATATTTAATCTTGGCTTTGTATTGCATTATTCGTGTATATGAATTTGTTTTTTTTTTCAAGTATAAATTTAAGGCTGTGACTTCTGAATAACGTTATATTATTTAATATGTTTAACTTCCAGTTCATAATAAACGTGCAATGTATATTTTTTCAATTATGAAATTTTTGGGTCTATTTTAAGCACAATGATTGAAACACAGCTCCTGCGTGAAAAATAAGCGATTCAAGTATGCCTAACATATTATAGTAATATGAACGTATTTATTTATAAGTATAAGTGAAAACAAAAAATATCAGAATAAATATTATATTACGATCCTGCTCTGTTCAAAAAGAGTATAAGCATGTGTGACCATTTATCGATGCGATATACTGGATTTAGCTTTCCTATTCAATATGCCACGTTTATACAATGGGGTTACCGGGAACCTTATACAGGCCACCTCAAAGTAATTTAATATGCATATCAAGTCACATAAGCTTATCCTGAACTATTATGTAATTTATAAATGTCCTGCACACTGCAAATATTTTAATTTTTTTAGGACAGCCTAAAGATATTTATTATTCATGAGATATATGTATATTTTATATGTTGTTAAATAAGATTGTTAGTAGATAAATTCGATAAGTGGGGTATACCGTTGAGTACTCTATTAACAAAATTACTTTAATATAGATTGAAGCTCGTGAAAAAGGTATTAATTTAATATTTTAATTTTGGCGAATATATATTTTATTTCTACAATTTTGCAGAACTAAACTACATTGCTATTTTTTTCACCGTGTTATAATGGAGTTCTACCAAGTGAATGCCAATTCAATCAATGAATATATATTTGATTGTAGATGTACATTTTGTGAGATATTTTTTGATAGATATATCCAGCTGTTCCTATACAACATTCTTGTATATTGATACAGATGTTTTGAAACGTGGACCACCCGATAGGATAGAATAATAAAAAAGAAAGTTCAATGAATCGGAAACATGTTGTGGAGTGAATTTTTTCGTTTAATTTTTTTTTACCATTTGATGAGTTTTTATTTCATAATTATTTTTAATAACAAACAGAAAATATTTTTTCTCTTACAACTAGAATAAGTTCAAAAGTATAATATTTAGTCTACGGTTAATTTAGAAATCAAGTAAAATACTTTTCTCGATTGTTTATGAATTAAATTTAGATTTGTTCTTTTATAATATTACCTGTCCAAATTTTTTTTTTGATTAATATTTCACTGTGATGATAATGGCAACACCTCATTCCCTTTTTGATTAGACAAAAATAGAATAAATGAAATCCGTACGTTTTGTTTTTACTCTATTAATCTGACAAATACTCGGAATAAAAATCATTCATATATAAAGATTTTTAAATCCTATTTACCCAATCAATCTGATTCTGAAAACGCTGTTTCTGAATTGTTTAGCTAAAAATATTATCCTCCGTTTCTATTAGTATCCTCTTTTAAAAAGGTCGTTGATTGACTAACAATCAACCATTTATTTTATCGCTGACAATTCATTCGCTCCATATCGAGACTTAACACTGTAAAAACACATGTTGGTAATAAATGTAACGAGATTGCTTTACAAAGTATTTGGAAATTTCTATTGTTTCACATTACGCTGCTTACTCCTAAACGAAACTTTTAATATTTAAAATCTAAAATAATGCTATAATTTATGATATCGACTGAAGGTGCTTGATGGAATTTCAATATCAAATTTGAATTGTTGAAACTTTGTACGATTCCACATGTTTTGTCACCAACGACCCGGGCTTCGCCTTTCGGCATCTTCAGGCATTCTATCACACCGTTGCAATTCTATCACGTTAGTTGTGTTGCATCCGTGTGATAGAATGCCTGAAGATGCTGAAAGGCGAAGCCCGGGTCGTTGGTGACAAAACATGTGAAATCGTACAAAATTTTAACAATTCAAATTTAAAATAATGCTGTTTCAGTTTTGACAATAATTCCTAGAAATACAAAATAAAATGTATTTAAAATATATTTCATACTAATGCTTTTTTTACACGAGGCTTGTTCACGACTGATTTCTGATCATATTGCATAAACGTAAAAATGGCAATTATTATATAAATATCGTTCGTAGGCACAATATAAAAATATTTGAGTATTTCAAAAGGCGGATAAAACTGTTGCTAGTAATTAAACTGTTTACTTGATATCTTCGATTCACGTGTCTATTGTACACATTAGAGCTAATCACGCGCGTTTGTTCCGTTAGTTGTTTTTAATTTAGTAATAATTGCGACCAGTCGAATCGTGATGCTGGCCATAGTTGCTACACTGAAAAGGTTGTGAAGGTGATGTACGGCTTTTTATACAGGAGGGCAATTTAAAAATTCCACTTATGCTGTGCCTTCCCATACACATTACTACGATAAAATTTACTAAGCGTTCTTTCTCTTATATAGAGCTGTCCACGAAAGCACTACGGAAGTCAATGCAAAAAAGAATCATTAAAAAAATAAAAACACGTCAGCGAAAGATGTTTTGATATTTAATTACAAGCGCTGTAAAAGTAGTAAAATTCGAATTGTGTTTTATTAAGAAAACAAGCAATTAGCCAAAACGTTGTATAACATAAACATAAGATTATATTTTCACTGTAATTCAGCAATGATTTGTTTTTTGAAAGGTATAAACATTAACATGTGTTTTTCAAAATTATGACAACAAAAAAATTATATATATATATCTTTTCAAGGCATCCAATTAAGTACCATACCTCTTTTGTAAAAATACAAATAGCAGTAAGTAAACTATTTGTACAAATTGTAAAAGTTTGTATACCACAATGTTACGATGGGGAAATTTTTGTAAAATGATTGTATTTAAGTATTATATATCTTCTTATTGAAAACGTTCTCTAGATGCGCTCTACTGGAGAATTGTAATAAAATTAGTATTTACAAGAAATGTTTGTTACTTAACTGTTTTAATTGTGTAGTTATTGAGTTCAACGAAACAATGATGTATGGATCTTGTGTAGTGATATAGAGTCAGATTTATAAGTAATAATTAAAAACTTTTTAGTGCGAACAAATTGATTTGGGTTTGTATATGATTGTGACCGATGATAGTAATCGTCCATTCGTCACAGTCAAAATAAAAATAATTAGGAAAAAAATGAGTTAAATTTTTGTAGACTGATTTAATCAGACCACAAATATTATTTTTTGACCACTCCATCTCTGATCTAACTATTTTAAATTGATTAAAAGAAATACATTAATATTTATTTTAACCTGTGACCTGCATTAGAAAGGTGAAGATACCGAACGATGACACTTAGCTCGGAGTTATTTTTTGTAATAAATAATAATCTAGGCAACACCCACTCTATTTCATATATATTTAACAGTGGGTGCTAGATAACTTTGTATGCGTGATAATATTATTTTCGTGACTACATTGGTTCTAAAAGGCAACGTGTGCGTGCTATAGGAATTTAATAATTAAATATCGGGTGGTATTGAATGAATGATTTCAATGCATGTCATTTTTAACGGAAATAACATATATATGTTATTTCCTCATCTTTATAAAAACTATTTAAAAAATATCCCTTTACAGAAAATTGATGACACGTGTAACTTTGAAAAGCGAAAGATCGTTATAAGAATCGACAGCTTATATGCCGAAATAACTGGTAGTCTGATTTAATATGTTATTTTATAATCGGCATTGGAATTTTTGATACGATTATCAATAAGGTGTAGGGTTGGTAGACAAGAATGAAAGTGTCATTTTTATATTTGTGTGAAATAGTAGAGAAGTACTCACTGTTCTCCCTGCAAGATAATTTTGGATACTTTGATGATGTCACTTGATGATTTAGTTATGTGCCAATGATTAAATTATTTATGTTAGACATTGTATAAAAATGAAAACTAAATAACAACTGACGTTGGCTACGAAAAAACTTTATTGTTATTTATCGGAAAATAGAAAGAATTATGTCGCTATCTTACCGAATAATATTCAAACAATGAAGAAATTTCAGAAAAAGTTTTAATTTTTGTTAAGTTATTTATTGACAACGTGAAAATATTTTACCGACGTGATTATAGATCGAAAAAGATCGATAAAAAGGGTTTATATGGCTGGATGACCAATGCGGATAAGATCGATTTGCACGACTGCTGACTCGCATCACATCGCTAACTTTGCTTGTTTTAGAAAATGCTTTCATGCAATTATGAATATTTCTTTCCCACACATTATCCAACTGTCAATTCATCTCAATTGTGTTTATTCTGACGGTTACCCAAGAAAAGATAAATCAATTCGTTCAAAATCGATATATATGATGTTAAGTAACATTAGGTAATAAATTTATTTATAAATTCATTTATTATCATTATACTTAATACATATATTGTGTTACAGTAAATTTCTTTATCTGGAAACACAGGGCCATAAAGTTTTACGAGACGGTAATTACGTTTATTTACATTCAAAATAACTCCCGTTGAAATTTAAAAACATTTTTGGTTCGAGTAATATATTTTTTATGCTAATCGATTGTGCTTGAATTAATTGATTTGGCTCAATACAAATGCAAAGGTGGAAAATCTTTAATTAAGAGATAACATCTCATGTTACCACACTGACCTAGAGGCAATGTTTTAGGGATATGAAATAATTATAGATTGAATCCTATTTTGTCCAATTATCTAAAGTCGAGATTTATTGAGTAGTTGACGCACTGAGTATATATCAATTTTAATCGTCGTGTGACAGTAGGTTCAACGAATGTACTGTACAGAAAGTTATATGCTTAATGCAGCTAGATTTTGATTATAATTTTATGAAAATTGTTATTATTTCAAGTCGTTTATCTAAATTAAATAAATATTTATCGTATCGACTCGACTAAAATATTATATGCGTATACTAGCTGAAAAGCGTAATCTAAAAACTGGAAGCTTGCCTTAACAACAATGATAGTCTTTTCAATAGGCTTATGATTACGCTAAAAGTGTTTTATGAATAGTTGTTAAGCTCTAAATCCAACACTTTCATTGATGGATGGTTCGATAATGTTAAAATTTTATTTTAAAGTTAATTTAAACATAATTCATTTCATTCGTTTGATTCATGTTTCTCCAACACGGTCATTTTTTTATAGCATTCTTTCAAAAGTTAGTTTTTAAAAAAATATAGGCATGAATGAGTGTTAAGACTTTTAACTCTTTGACGCCCAATTTTCAATTTATATGTTTTTTTATGAAACTTGACAATTTATACACGGAAAATTATTTATATCATTGGTTTTGGTGAAAGTTTTTTTCAAAAAATTAAAAAAAGAAATTAAAGTTTTTAAGGGTTTCCTCAAAAAGATATTAAACAAGTAATTTGTGACTGAGTGAATTTTAATTTTCGGAAGATATCGCGCAATATTTTTGGAGTCGCACATTTTTACACAGTCAACATTTGAAAATTCTGGAAACCAAATGAAATTTTATAGATGTCTCTGCTTGATACAAAAATCCTTATATATTCATACATATTCATGGTACCGCTTGCTTATAACTGAGTTTTTAAAGGTTTCACATAAGGTTAACAGATATTCTAAAGAGTGATCCATCTCTAACGACTAAGACTATGGATATTAAATAAAGTAAACATTTATTTCCTTGTCGATAATAAATTTAGTCAGCATAAGCTCTTATAAATTAACTGAAATTTCAATGCCATAATAGGATACGTTAAGTTCAGTAAAGTGCGTTTACTTGCACATTCATTATGATTTTCTTATATGGAACAAAGAAGTTCACAATTTCCAGTTCCACTTATGGCATTGAAATAATGTTCTGTTTGCATATTGCATAATTTTAACCATTTTAATGTAATGGAAATATATTTTAACATTAGAAAGTATAACGCCAGTAAAATACTTATTTTAAAACGAATTAATCCTGAATACTGTAAGAACACCACTTTGAAATTGTGTAATTTTTCGCATATCTGTTTGTATTTTATTGTTTTCATGTAATCATTTTAAAAAAATTATATATCGATAACCATTTTAATATATTTTATATATCAAATATTGCTGTATTTAATTTTTTTTAAACAGTAATATTTACCGTTCGCCATCACAGACAATTATATGATATTTCAGAGAAGAATGTGTTGCAACAACACTTGCTCTTAGTAGTCATACGTTTTTCCTTGATGGTTTTTGAAAGTTTATCTGACTTTTGAAATTTATGAGTAAAATTAACAGGTACAGTAAAAACAGTTGTCAGACAAAATAATTGTGGTCGAGTTTGTAAGCTAAAATGACTTATCTTAGTAAAAATATATCTCGAATATTTATAAATAAAAGAGTATTTTTAGGCTATATTATAAGTGATTTATTAAGGGTCATACCGTGCATTACAAAATAAATATATATTAAATACTTTTTCATCCATTTCATTAGTTGGTAACAAAATAAGATAACATTTTAAAAATAACTTGAATTGATAGAAACCTTATCTTCATGTCATCTTCGATTTGCATGTAATTGCCGTTGAAAATAAATGTGCTATAAATCATTCAAACTAAGATTAATCGATTTAGATTTATCTAATTAATATCATAAATAAATTTGTTATATCGATACAAGTTATTGTGCCAGTTACTGCAGTTAATAGAAATTTATTCTTGATTGATTTCGAAGACATGTGCAGACAAGTTTGCCTATTATGAAAGCATTTGCCGTCGCGAATCGCTTTTCAAATAGGATTCCCGCCACCTATGAAGCCGACCATAAAACTTTTATTTGCATTTTCTCGTCCAGTAATAATTGAGTTCAGTATTGCCAATATAAAATCTAATTATCGACACTGGCGGCTAATAAATCCGTATTTTTATCAAATATAATTACTGCAATTTACCGAAGTAATTTAAACTGCAATATGAAATAAATCTCCTCCGATAGTTGGTAAGTTAATTGATTATATTTATATGATGGAAAATAGTTTGTAATATTGCATACTAGGCACTTTTAATAAAGCGTGATGGATTAAACATTTGAAATACCGTCATCGTTCTAGCGAAGAAAACGTTGAAAATTTGCGAATAAATTAAAGGAACGTTATATTCGTGAATGAAATAATGCATTTGCAATCATTTATTGGTTTACTCAAAAGTAGGTTTATACATAACATTGAATAAAATTGAACACACATTTCTCCATAAATTTAATTACTGCGAATTCGAATACCATAAATTTAGGCAATCCCAGTTTCCAAAAATATTGAATATTTTGTATAGAAGTGGCGGTTTTATCATTTAAAGCGTTACGAAAAATATGTTCAGTTCAAGTAGATCTGTTTAATATTTGGGATAAATTGAAATATGTAATATTAGCTGTAATATTTTTTGATAAACCTTTAAGTGCGTTTAATAGCGTCTAAGTTATGGTGAAGCACAACATCCTTGCGAAACGTATTTTCGGAATATTTTTGTTTTATATGATCATGTATTTTTTTTATTTTGTGAAACTAGATTTTTTAATAATTTTTTTACTTCTTTAAAGATAGTCCGAATCCCATTATGACAAGTGAAACCTTTATTCTGTATTGATGTGCTTTGGATGGATCTTTCACGCACGCGAATGTTTACAATCATTTTTGTTGCTGGCTATATGTAGACAAAAATATTTTATTTTTGTGTGAAACAGTTGATTACTGGATTGGATGCAAGATGTACTGAATAAAATTTTCTTTTATAAAAATTAATCTCGGCTACTAGAAAAGCTTTTTGCGAGACATTCGAAGCGTCATAAAATTCCGGTCAGTGGAATATCTTTGCCACTTTCAGAGAAAACTATTTATTAGTATCTGCATTTGCGTGTAGTAAAATTCTTGTGATAAAACTATCGGTGGTGTTTTTCTGGAACAATGTGCCTGAAGAATATATAAGCATAATCATAAATCGGGGAAGTACCGCAGTCGGAATACCAGAACGTCCGATGGTACCATCGGTACAGGTAGTACCAATTTCTGCACACTTGTGTTTTAAAAAATATCTTGATTGCTATGCAAAATGCTCGCAATGCGGATTATTCATTATCGATTTAATTCAGCGAGATAAAAAATGTTTTCATTTAGTCAAATATTTTTTATCAGTAATGTGTGCATATAAATAAAAACAAATCACACATTCGTTACAAAAAATTATATAGGTCGGTGTAGGCTATCGCTAACGTTAATTTTCAATACAATTTTCAGAATAAATCATACACTTATCAGAAATTCGCGAAAAAAAATTGACTCACCATAAAAAAGATAGCTGAATTTCAAAATGGTAAAAAATTCTTTATTCAAGTAAAAATTTTTCAGACGTCATGTATCCTGTTATTGAAATTCTGTCAATATTATATATTCTTCATATAAAATGGTTATACATAATTGCTTGATAACCCACATAATTGTTAAATATTTTTTTAATTGAATAATCAAATAATTATTCTTAATTTTAATGTGAGAATTGATTTTTTTTATTCCTTATTTTTTGATATTTATATTAATTGATTACTTAAATATCGAACGCCACTGATTTTCCTTCTAATATACTATATTATGTGTTATCAGAAAATTCCCGACTGTCACTTTTGTCGGTGGCAAAGATATTAAAATTTCAATTATACATTTTAATTTACAACACAGAAGGTTCAAGCTTTATTGCATGTGTAGTTACTCAAAGTTTATGGCTTTGAAAGTGTCCATAATAAAATATTGAAATATAATATATATACTTATCGCAGTAATCTTTTTTTTTGTATGATAACCGTTGAACGAGCTTTACATATATTTTTTGAAACATGTAACACAGGATAATAAATGGTTGAACAAACTAGGATTTTTTTTAAATAAATTAGTATTAATGTTGTTCCAAACCCATATGTCTTTTATAATAACGGTTCAATATTTCTACATAGATTTATAATGAGTAGATATAATGTAAGACATAATGTGGTTCCATTCATTTTATATCAGTTTATTCATTATATCTTCGGAAAATCAAAAGATTTTGTTTGATGAAAAAAAAAACATATCAGAGTGTCTTTTTAACGACGTGCAACTGACAGAGAAAAAAAGACCTATAGTATACATTTGGGATTCTTGGTCATCCACGAGGCTTATCCGATTGCCGTGAAGTACCTCTGTAATTTGTGAGTGTAAGTAACATATTTATTCATAAAGAAAATGATGCCATAATAACCGATTCACTCATATGTATTCAAATATATGTCATATGATTTTTTGATAATAATATTATATATATTAACCAAATATTTCAATAATAAAGCCAGTTTACAAATAATGCTGTTAGAAAAATAAAATATTTTCTTTTAATGTTAAATGAATCAAAATTAACCTCGCTCATCCTTGGTGCGTCATAACATTTCATTGACAATGGATTGTCCTTTTCAAGAATCTCTTTCACTGGATAAACAATAAACCTTGGCGACAACGTAATGCGTACGCCTTGTTTTTCACTACTTTATGTGAAATGTTTTGCAAATTGCTCGAGTGCTTCTTTATATGTACTGGGATTATTGAGTAAATAGTGAACGTTTTATCTTAAAAATGAGAAAAATATACTTATTTTTAAGTATTTAGAGTAATAGATATATATACAATTTTATTTCTTATATATCGGGGAGTTTTTTATAATATGACTCTCACGCAGCTATTTTTTCCCTAAAACACGTTCTGGATTACTCTCTTTATCGTGTTAATATAATTTCAATTCTCGACGGACTTTTCAATTATGGTCTATAAAAAAGTGTACATGTATACCTAGTATTTTTACCATCTAAAAGTTAGCTGTTTCCGGCATTGCTAAAATATTATAAGCCGCGAAACTTGCATTTACAGGAAGAAGTTTAAAATTGGAAGCGTATAACAATATAAAAGAAATAAAAGGGTCTTCATTTACATTTAATATTGTGAAAAATAATTAACCTAAGAATAGTTAAGTTTATATAGATTAGGTTTGTAACATCCAAATTGCTGTTATATTATGAATATTTAATTTATTGCGTCAATTAATAGTAGGAAATGATCACTTTTTTTTAAAAAAGAAAGCTTATTGAAATAATTTGTAATATTTTATACGTACATAAATGCGTGACCCTCAAGCGATACAGCTTAATTTCTTGGCCACCTAGATAAGTTTAGAAAACCAAACAGCAAAAGCATTTCCGCAAACATTTCCGTTATTCAGTAAACAGGCGATAAGGTATACATTTTAGACTATTAATGTGTTAACTGTCACATCTTTTTCGAAAGGCATTATATTTAGACCGGTTTCGTTCATCGCGAGCATCATAAACTGCAACATGAATGAAAACAAAACTATTTTTTTTTTTTTATAAATTATCACCAGTCATACAATACCAATGGTTCGAGAACAAAGAAAATAATTTATAAGTTATCATATAAAATATATTTAAATGAATAGAAATAAGCATATAAATTTTACAATCAAATTATGAATATTTCAATAATTTTAGAACATATGATAAATTATTTAACTTAAACGTTTAATGCTAAGTTTATAGTCAACAAATGAATAAAAAAATTGGTGATTTTCAACAACGTTTTCAATATAATCGGGCAACACAAGCAATAATGCATGTTATTACAATAATAACAGGTTGGAAAACATTTCGAAGAAAACTTTATTAATATGAGAATAAATCAAATCACTATAATGCTTTCAGTTTGTTATAATGGAGTGAATTATGAGAGTTTCATTTACATTCAACACTATAATAATTCAGTGTATGAGCGTAAGCTAACATATTATTAATTTGTCCATTCACGCTTCAGGCTAAAGCTTTGTATCAATATTCAATACCAATTAAAGGTTTCATTTTGTATGAAGTCAATGATACTACATCCGATAAAAAAATCTTGCCCACAAGTTATATCTATACGGGATTAAGAGTTATTTACCCAAGCAACTATTTGTTCGAAGCAATTTGTGAAAAATACGAAAATTAAATAATTTCAATTAAAATTTTGTGAAATAATACGTCTATGTTTTATTTTACATGTATTGTTGAAGATAATTCTGATATTAATCCACACGTTAAACTCTAGTAACTTGCAGCGTATTTCGTTTTAAAAATATTTTGAAATGTCTTGTCGTAACTGTGTTATGCTCATAGTCTAGTAAGACACACGATTCTTAAAGCCATTATGATTAATTTTTAGGTCAAGAAAATTGTAATAAAATAGTTCAACATTTTCAGTTTCGTTAGAATATAATATAGTTGCGTGATCGGCGTGGCCGTGTATCAGTGTTCTAACACTATCGATTTGCAGGGTAGCATATAAATTTTAGTTATCCAACATTTTTTAGTTTATAAACTTTGTAAGTATTTATAAATTTAAGTTGTTACTATCCAATTTGACGACATCGACCGAGGATGCTTGATGGACTTTCAATATCTATTTCGATTTGTTGATAATATACAAATTCCAATATTTTTTTACTCATTATCCAATATTTTAATTTCGGTATCTACATGCATTCGATCGCATTGATACAATAGAAATGATAATATGCTTATAATTTACATTACTATACAAGAGTAATTAATTACACTGGAAAAATAGAGACCTTAAGGCTGGGAGATAAAGGTGTATATCTGTAATAATTTTAATAGCTGCTGTTTTGATTTTAATGACAGTCCATTAGGGAAAAGATAATCTTATAAACATTACAGCTTAAACACTTTGTGATGAGAGGTTTTCACAATAATCAGTTACGGTTAAAATATAATTAGATAATTTTATATTAAGAGATACCTAGTAAGTGACATAGTCCAATTTATTTTCAATGCCTCTATTCAATGAATCGCTAACCCTCCCTAGTTCTTGTTTGCTATATCCCTTAGATCAGATTAGTTCAATGCGTAAAGAATTGATAATAAATATTCATACAATATCACTGACCTATTTAAAATAAGTAATTCCTAATATTTCATTTCACTAAAAAATACCGTTGACCGTTATTGTCATTTTAAAACGAATGTGTATTCTTTTTTCTATAAATTAGGCGCTCTTAAATAAATCCTTGTGTGCATATTATTTTCTTTCGAATAAGGTTTTTTCTTGCGTGAAAAATGCAATACGATATCTTATATTTGATAACAAATGGATTGTTAACCCAAATATTTTTACTAAATTGATTTTAAGATTGTATTGAATGATACTTACCACGAATGTTATACAATTGTTTGATGTTTAATAACTTCTGAATAACAATGATTTTTACAATCAAACTTCTCTCTATAAATAAACATACCACAATCCACCATGATTAACTGGTGCAATACCTGTAATTGATTTAATTTCATTTGTTCGTATTTCAAAATGGAAGTTTAATTAACGACCAGGTTTATGTTTGACAATATAAAACACAATTAAGTCAATACATTCAAATTGCCACTGTCATATCATGTGATTACATTGGTTAAAATGCATTTTTCCTTTCAATAATGCTGTATTATTATATATTTTGAATAAATACAAATAAGAACAATAAAAAAATGATAATAACTGAATTTGCATCTTTTTATAAGCATATTTAACATTGTGTGGGAACCTGCAAAATAATTTGCTCTGATTTCTGTTTCGCAAAAATTGGAATGGAATACATCTGATACTACTTATAAGATCTCAGATATTTAAAATTTATATTATTGCATTCATTTCCTCCGTTTTTATTGAATGAAAAATAATGATTGGTTGTTTGTTTTTAAAAAAATAAATATATAATTTTTAAACAAGCTTTGTACTTTCCACATTTTATACATTATTTCGTAAGTTCCACGCATAATACGATACATGTTCATGAATATGTATGTCTTCGGGTTGAGAGAAAGAAAGTTTGAAGCATGTAAACTAACTACCAAGTCTACCTGCTTGGCATCGACCTGCCCCCGCCTCTAGGGCTTGACTCGCCCATTAAGTTGGAATCGGCGCTGCGAGTTTCTGCGTAAAGTGGCTAGTCATGTATTGAATGTAAAAAAACATTTTTTAAGGTATTCACGATTTATTTTTTTCAATTCAAAACAGTCATTGTATAATTATTTCTAATATTTTTTTACACCTTTTGGCTTGATTGATTAAACAAAACATGATGGAAATTTAAGAAATTTATTTTATTTTATTTCATGAAAATATGTAAAATTCCCAAAAAACGTTTTTATGTCATACTTAAATGTTAACAAAATGGACTTAATATTGTATGCCTCCCGGATAAAAAAAAGTTCAGCAAACTTATGCAGTTAATTTATTCTGTGAATGATTAGTAATTCATACAAAAAATCCATATGCGACTTCTAATGACAATAGAAAAAAAAACAATCCATTCGTAATTAAATACATGTAAATTTTATTATAGTTTTATGAGAATAACGAATCGTATTTTTTTCATTTAACCTTTGTCTTGCGACATAAGTAAAAAGAAATAATTTCAACCACTCGAATGTTTTTTTAACGATTCACGAAAAAGTATGCATTGTTTCCGGCTCATTAAAGACGCTTTGATTGTTTCCCCACAGCAGAGACTCACATGAGGTTTATCTGGAGACCATTGTGCTACGAGTCAAAAGAGTATAGAATTATTGCATTGGAAGTTGAAGCGATTAGCCCTTGTTGAAGCGTGCGTTGAGGCGTGTTCGCCGAGGTACATTATAACCATACGTAAATTCACAACGTTAAGTTATACGAGACCTCAAGCAAAACAGAAAGTAGTTAATATTTATGAGTATAAAGTTAATCGATTCTAAATACCAATGTTTTATAACGTGAACTCAAATTTTTGAAAAAATTCTTTATTTTGTTTGAAAAGGATCGATTTCTTTAAGCGAATAAAACATTTTCAATATAACAATGAAGAGGAGATTGATTCGTGTCATTATTGTAAAAACGAATTTTGACCAGTTTCTCTTTCAGAAAATTTTGAAAAACAACATATGTGTATAGGAAATAGAAAAATCATATATTATATATAATTATGGTATTGCATTTCGTGTCCACGTGTCTTGATAATCGTTTCATTGAAAACAAAAATACTATGCAAGCTTTTATTTTAAATAATAAAAACTATTATAGATAGAGTAAAATTTACAAACAAGTCTATTTATACAAAATATTTGATTCAAAGGTAGCAGGTATACAAAAAGTTGGGTTATTATTTAAAGTATCACACCTTTTCACCAAGAAGTGACAATTAACACCTTAAAAGTGATTAAGCAAGCTTTTATATTTTAATGGGATTTTTCTGTGAATATACTCCTGATTATGGTATTCTGACTGACATGGATATAATTTAGATCGTGAAAAAGTGTGAGATGATTGAACACTCGGTGCTTTCGATTTCAAAACTAAACTACGGCAAACTATTCACCTTATTTTCAGTCTATTTTTGGATTTAATTAATCATTACTAATCCTATGTAATGATTTAAATTTTTCTCTGTACTATTCAAATTGACTTAAAGTCAGTTTTATTGCACAGCAATTTTTAATAAATTAGAAAATTTGTATGTTGAATTAATGATCTTAAGAAATATTTAAAAACAGTCCCTAAACCAACGTTTGGACATAGTATAAAGATATACATCTAGCAAACAAACAAAAATATGGAAATGCAATAAAATATTGATATAGTGAATATTTAAGTGATAAATTTGTTATTTCTAACTAAAGCCGTTTTTCAAAGAAAAGAAAAAGTATCTATTCACTGATGGTAGGCAAATATTAACATTTGTCTTGTTTATTATAAGCTATAAAAATATTGTACTAAAATCGATGGAATTATTTATGTTCACATCACATTCCATAGTGTGGTTAATCGAAAGGAATCAAAAGATTATCCGGTTTATAACGAAGCCATGTTGAAGATAAAAAACATTGTTTATTGAAGACGTAATTTTCTAAATTCAAAATATTTAACCGGTATCGCTGCATCAAATCATTTGCATATTTTATTATAATACTTAAGCGATTGTTTGTTTTCCATAGGCTTATTAAGCCATTTTACAAATGGTAAAAGTTCCACTGGATAAATAATTTGATGCCAGTCTTTTTATAGCTATAAAACGCCACATTATTCTCAATTGCTTAATAGATGGACAATTAAGATATATTTGTATTCACCGCGATTTGAATAATCATGCGTGTATATGTTGGTTATTTATTATATGTTTATAGTGCCTACTGTCAAATTGTCGTCGATAATTTCTTGGTCACCTTCTAGAGCGCATAATTGACATAAGTTTATAACTATTTAATTTGATGGAAAATAAGGCTTAGTTAAATTTGAAGTTTCACGATTGTAAAGCACAATTTTCTGAGTTTCATTTTTGTATATGAAAAGTATACATTATTTATTTTATAATATCAACTGAAGGGGCTTGGTGTTTTTTCAAATTATATATTATTTATTATTGATTTCAATACACACTTCAATATTAGTGTTGTTGCGAATTAATTTGATGGTCCATAATATTATTACCCCGTAAACTGAAACCTATTTTCTTGTCTAATATAAAATTACAGACGTAGAAAAAGAATTCGAATTTATCAATATCTGGGATGAGGAAAACTGTTGCTTAAGAAGAGCATATTTTTTAATTAATTAATATTAATTAGGAATATTTTTTTGTAATTTTTAACTAACCATTCACTTAAACCTAGATGGCCGTAGGTTCTCAACGCCAAAAATATACACAAATCACATAACGTAACTCTGTCAACGAATGCAAAGTTCACATAAATCATCGCATTCTATTTATTACCACTTAATGCATAACTGCACTGGACAAGTCTTATAAAAAACAAGTAAATTATATTATGAATGTTTCAAAAATCTGAAAAAGTAAATTTTAAAAATATTTCGAATGTTTATCCAATATGTTCCCATCGACAATACCCTACCTCATGGAAAATACGCTTAACTAGCAGCATTCTCCATGCCGAAGTTAATGCCGGCATTAAGGATAGGCGTAGCAGGCGTTGAACGGCAAAATTAATGTATGGCAAATAAAACTGTATAACATGTATATAAATCACTTTTTAAAATTAAAAATACAATATAAATAAAATAAATTATTTAGGACAGAATATTATCTAGCGTAAGGCTTTCTATATTTTTTTGATTATTACTTTACTCGGGCTATATTTCAAACAGACAGTGTCAGCATTTAAAAAAAATTTTAATAACCAAGGAAACTGCTCAAATATTGATTTATTTTTTTACAGTTACTTATTTCTTACTTGTGAATAATTTTGTTATAATACAAAAGAGAAACAAAAACTCTTTACTATTGTAGAATCTGTAATATTATTTCTGCACTCAAATATCTCACAGCTACTAAAATTATTTTATATGTAAGAACAGATAAACTTTTAACTTCAGTGATAATAAAATAAATTATTGCAAATAGCAAAACTTTATTATGTTGAGCATATTCTATATATCTTTAGGAGGAAGACATCGATAGTCGTAATTTGTCACCCTGTATTTACAACATCGTCTTACAATATTATACGCTCGTGTTTTATCGGTATTAAAGTTTCAACGGCATGACGGACACACGTTCGAATTTTCCCTGTAAATACGATTCGGACCATAACATTTTCTACAATACCCATTGTATTCCTCCTAAAAATTCCAATTGGTTTCTTTTTATTTCTTAGTTCTGCACAATATTCTTGTGAAGTCGATTAAGGTATGGTGCAGTGGAATCTTTATTTGAAAATACATAGCAAATATTAGGTGTCCGGTTATCGATAGTATATAACCTATTATAAACAAATATGGTATAATTTTTTTTTATGAATATAACATGGTTTTCTTTTTTTGTATTTTTATATAGATTCGAAATAACACAATCTTATCAGAATAATAAGTTTTAAAGTAAATTTTTCTTTAAAAAAAGCTATCGAAACAAATGTTATAACAATAACTCTATCTTGAAATTATTAGAAACCTGAACACAGAATATGTTTTTTATAGTTTTTATAATTGTAATAAAATTATGCAAATTGTGTCCGTAAAAACCAAGATAATTTTGATCTAAAAGTCGAAATAAAATTGTTTAATAGAATGGAAATCTTTTTTTTTCTCTCATTTGTGTATGTGGATAATATCCCTATTTACAATATTTTTTGCCCTGGAACATATCCTTCTCACCGAAAGAAGATCGTATTCAAATTATATATATACATGTGATAGCCTATGTAATTTACCAGACTTACCATTGAACAGTGGAGTCTTCGTTTTTAAAGTATATACTAATCATGCATGCGAGATAGTCTCAAAACCAGCGTCGAAAGAAGCGATAGTTTAGAATTCCACTGTCCAATATTCTCCATAATCGAAATATAAATCATGTCATAAAAGGTAAGTACTTTCGACGGTCAATAAATTTAGAGAGATATAAAAATACATATGGGCATTAATTGTAAGTTCATCATTTAAACTACACCCTTATATATATATAATATTTTATAGTACGTGCACTGACAAACTCTATTGGTTTAGAATTAAATGAAAATTCTTTATTCAGAGTACGTATCGCATCCGAAGTCGGACATCCTTGTAGACAGACACGCTGCTTACGAAGTGATTTTTTTCTAACAAAAACGTTGCAGTTGCTTTAATTTTTTAGTCACGAAAAACAAAAGCTGCGTTCAGATAATATTGAAGTGACACTCTTTTCTTTGTTTCTGCAGCATCCACGGATGTGATACATAACAATGGATATTCGGGGCTCCTCACCGGAAACTCTTTATTAGTAACGGGTCACTTCCGCTACAGACACGCTGCGACACGGTGCGACTACGGAAATGAGAATCGGTTAGAATCAACTAGAATTTTTTCAATCGCATTCAAAACTGTCCCATTTAAAATCGTTTTGTAAACAGCAAAAATCACTGCGATTTTTTGCATTGCTCAAACCGAAGACTTTTTCATTTTTTTTCGAAGATTTTTGTCAGTGAAAAATATTTATTTTTACGCTCTATCTAAGATCTTAAAAACATCAAATTGACGTCATATGCATAACCAACTAGGTCTCTCAGTAGACTGTAAGTATTTAAAAATTCATCTTCATTTAAAAATTTCATTCAATACTTATTTGGTATTTAAAGTTAATGCAATTGCGTCAAACTTATAAAGAGATTTATTCTGTGTATATTAAAAAGTTCCTGGATGTCTAATGTAAAATAGAAGAAAAGATTTCTTAAAACATCTTATCATTTCATGATTGGATATCATATTTCTATTGTAGGATTGGTAATTTTGTAATTGCAGTTTTACTGCTCAATTCTAATTATCGAAGTATTTTTTTAATACAACACCGTGTTATAAATAAATCAAGTCAATTTCAAAAGAGAGTAGCATAATTTGTAATCAATAAATTGTATAATTATTCGGCAGCACTTACTGCGGGAATGCGGCATAAAAAATCAAAATTATCCATGTTAATATTGATTTTATTCGAATTATTCGCGTCAAATTAATTGAGGCGCATCTTTAAAAAGCGACAAACAATAATAGCTGAACGTAGAAATTAGTTAGGCGTAATATCAATAAAGGTACCGATTTCAATCAATGAAACTAGAGGTATTCAATATTATTTGTCATAATTATTATCGCCATATTTCAAAAACCTAAATAAACATTGAAAAGATTTTGGGAAAAAAATGATTAGTTAGTACTTTAAATACAAACGATGTAAAAAATGACCTGTTGGTCAGAAGATGTATTTCAAAGAAGCTAAACTTGCGTTATAATTAGTAATACAACCGTGGAACTAACAAAACTGATCAATGTTTATTTCATATTGAGAACGAATTTCTTTAAATATTGTTAAGAGAAATACCAAAAATAAGGCCAAATAAATAAATAGCAGTAGATAATTAAGTATACTGTTATTTAAATATGAAATACATGTACTCGAATTATCTTTTATCAATGATCATGAAACGATTTTTCATCGGATAATGACTGCGAATATAAAAGATTTCCAAGAAACAGTTAAGATTATAATTTCATAATGCGCTACGCTATTGATGGTACACAAAAAACTCTTTGTGTGTTTATAATTACTATTCTTTGTAAAAAAAACTGTCGGATTTTAACCAGCTCTAATAACAGTATCTCAGTAGTGTGCCAAAAATGGATGCCATAACCTCTGCAATTATGCGAAGGTCGTACTGTTCTACAATTTAATTTCTCATTAACATTCATAACGATGCAGGAACTGTATTAATAATGTATATTAGAGACTGTAGTCACACCAAATGAGATTTTAAAGTGTTTATTTGTTCGTCAATACTATACAGTTTCCATAATAATTATTGTATAAGCACCGACGATTTATTTCGTCCGTATCGCCATGAGAACAAAATGTTTTTTCAACAAAAAAATTTAGAAACCAATATTGATCATGTATATAAAGATTTCAAACATTAAAAAGCAAAAACCTATATCTACGTCCACAACATTTTAGCGTTTTGTTGCCATATCTAAATTTGCATTACCATACAAAGATGCGTACCCATTGGAAGTTTATGAAAAGTTTTAGTCTCAATTAATAGAAAAAAAAACATTTTTTAACGATTTAACCTATTCAATAATCATTAGAAAATGCACGTGTTTTGGAAATTTCGTTATTTAGATTTATGTAGGATAACAATTTGGAAAGATTAGCAGTATACTATATTATATAATATATTAATCCAAACGTCACTTTTTATTTACGTTTTGTTTCATAGTTTTGCACAGCTGAAAGTCTTTGTTTTGTGATTAACAAAATGCATTTATTCTGTACCTGAATAGAGTAGAGTTAATAATATAATGCGGCCAATATGGTCGCATACGATTGTTGAGTTATGACAAGAATATGAATAAGGTAAGGAGTGGTATGGTTTAACCTAAATCTGCGTCCGCAATGCCCATATTCCATGACGGTAGAACCGCGCACGGGACTCGAGCGTGGGAAATCTATTTGGCAGCTTTATTTACATTAACCACATACATACATGAAAATCTAGTTGAGAATTTACTTTATGTTATTTGTATTTGAATTATTTACATTTAATCAGAATGACCAGATGCTATCAAGTATACATCTGTAAATAGAATTTAGTCTTTCATTTTAAATTTAGTATTGCATGTAAGTAAATATTGTAATGTACTAGCGATGAATTTTGAGTGATTTCGTGATTTTATAGTAAACGACTTAACGCATATTCAAACATTTGCGTCTAACTATATGCTCTAAAAAACTGATGAATTAATCACGAATGCAGGAATGACTGTAAACAGTTCTCTTCAGTGATGGACTATCGAATAATACTAAGGAAGCTCAGAACTATCACCTGCTTTTTGATACTCATTTACTAGAATATATTCATTGATAAAATTATAAAGTTATCATTACAAGCAATCATATCTGGTTTGATTAATTATTTGATAATCTAATTGATTGCAAGTGTTTTACTACTGATTTAAATCAAAAATGTGTTTGTGAGTGAATTTAAGTGTGAAAGGTTATTTGTTTTCAAGACGATTAGAAAGTACTCGATAATAAATAAAGTATCATCACAATCTAATTAAATGTCATTAAATAAACTCTGACAAAACATACACTATTTTCATTACTCTCTTGCCGGTTTACCGTTTGGAAAAACGAATAGCGGGAACCCACATGCTAAGACGCAATAAACGTTAAGTTATGATAATTAGGCACAGCTCGTTGTCTTTAATACATTTTTTTTTCAATAATTTCTCAAATTCATCGGTAGTAAAACGGTTCGGTCTATAGATTTTGTACGGAGCTTTTTCACTGACAAAAGCTTCATGTATACCGTATACAATACTGAATAAAAAAAAATTTACATTTATTTTTATAAGGGTTTATCTCCCTAACCGAAAAAGACAGATTCATAGATGAGATATGAGATGGAGATGTGTATTTATAATTCATTTAAAATACTAAATATACTACTAAAAATGTTACATATCCACAGCTCAAATACCAAAGAAGTCGGATAGTTTTTTTAAGTAACATTTAATGAATAAAAAAATGCTTCTTTTGTATTTTAATTTCAATTGATTGTAATGCTTTCACCATGTTTTGATGTATCGAAACTACAAAAAAAATTTAATATGTGACGAAAATATGCCTTATGTGAGATATTTACGGTTTTTGTTGTATAAATTTTACCTCGACATCCTGTTATAGTCATACAAAGAGATATTACTTGACTTAAATAAATATCAAATAGTGTACTGTGATTAGTTACGATTGAGATATTTTTATGTAAAATCATTTCCTATATCGACATTACTTGCACACCCCTTCCGTTGTGTATCATATATCACTCATTGGCGAGATATGCGTGAATACTCACATGTCTTTGTTATTGTCTTGTCAATCGATACACGATGAGCTCCAGATTGTAAGGTTATAAGGACACATACTTCCGGTGCAAAGTTCAGTCAACGATGAGCTTTGGAAAAATAAAGCCAATAATTTGAGGCGTCTATACCGAACGATATTGTGCAGTGAATAATTGCATGTTATCATTACGCACCAATTAATTTAAATAACGTGTTTATTATTATATACATTGAATAGTTAATCAACAAAGATTGAAGTTTTTACGATATTTCAAAGTGAAAAAATTATCCTAAATACTTATAATAAAGTAAAGTAAGAAGTTTTTATTTATACGACAAGTAATTGTGTTTTCTTCGTGAAGTGAATGAACTAAAAAAACTAAAAAAAATGGATAAATGAGTGACCATTATAAAAATATAATTGATATATTTCGACGGTACTGAAAAATGATATAAAACTTTATAATTTTAAGGTATACTATTGAAACTAAAATTAAAAGATGCATATTCCAATTTTCAAATTGTAGCAATATGATATAAAATTTGAATTGATAAAACATTGTACGATCCCACATATGTCGCCTTTAGGCATCTCCAGGCACTTCATCACACGGATGTAACAGGATTGACGAAAGTCAGTCTATCAGTTCTATACGTCCCGGCTCGTTAGTGACAAATAATTTGGAATCCTACAAAGTTTTAACAATTCAAGTTTGATATTGAAATTCCATCTAGCACCTTCAGTCAATATCATCAATAATATCATAAAATGAATGTGAAAGCCACTAGAGCCTTTTACTTATTTACGATTACGAACGGATTATGTAAATATATGAGCTTTACTGCGTGTTGACTAATAAAATATTTCTTGAATCTTTCTTATGAATTTAGTAGTGGTAAACATTCATATTTTTGAAGAATGTGTGGACTCTTTATATTACGGACTTTTAAACTCATAAAATTATTTCATAGTCTTTTCTGACTATTTTAGTTTTGTATTTATTATGACGTTTCACCAAATAACGTACATATTATGATCATTGGTGATGTTTATAAAACCTCTTAAAATGCCATTATTTTTTTATTCGTTATTTGTACAAGCTCTTAACGATAAACTTTTATTGGTTATTTTACGACATAATTTTTACGGAAAGCTAGATTCGTTTAATATATTTGAAATTTGAAATATTATCCTTTATTCTTATACTATTTTTTATAACCGAGGATTCATGACTGAAATATAAATAGTGTAATTACATGTTGTTAGTTCAAAAAATGAAGCAAAAATGGATTGAAAGTTCGACATAAATATTCTTATCCAAATGTCTTCGAAGAGATGACAAATGACAAAAAATACTATGGGACTGTCGCAATTTTAGGGTTTTAAAAGTACGAAGATTAAAGTGTTATTTCTTGATATGTATATAATTGTGTGCAGAATCTATTGTATTCATTATAAAATACTAATACATTGATTTAAATTGTTAATGCTGGATTATAAGGACAGCAAATCGATATTTCAACATATATAAAATATACAAGATTTTTTTACTACTCCCTAGAGCATCCGTAATATTAACGTGTCGAAGATATTATTTATGAACAATTTAAATCAAAATTTATCGCTTGCTTCAAATATAATACGTAATATAATCGCAAATAAACAAACACCTTTCATTTTTAGTAGACTATATTATTCATCTATTGCAATGTTTTGTCGATTAATTCGGCTGCCACAATGTGTAACACACAAAACAACAATTAAATAAATTGATAATCTATAACATGAATTTTTATTTTGTTTATTTATGATAGTATCAATGTTTATTACGTCAAATATTTAAGGTATTTAAAATGAGTTCGACGTTATATATAATTATTACTCTTTGATCTAATATAATATACACGTATTTGATTATTGATTCAATTGTTATAACATCCCACAGTCTAAAATCACTTATTATGTATTGTTAAAACTTTATCGTAAGGTTGTAAAAAATATATCCGTATATCATTCCGAAATTGACTTTAATCTTAAATTATACTCTCGCACTACGTGTGAAAGGACAGGTAAATAAAATGTCGTTTTATTTTACGATTTTGACTGGGCGTATCAGTAAACTTATTTTATGGAAATCCTCCTGCACTAAAATTTAATAGCTGATTCTCTCCGCAAAGTGTTATCGGGCATTGAGATATTAGATTTAAGCATAGGGTCATTGTCAGTTTTTTTTATTTAAGAATTGATAACATTTTAGGCTCTCGAGGTTTACTACTGACAATAATGATACACATAAAAACAATCCTGATATATTTCTTAACCCACATACTTTGTATAGATGCTATGCAGTTTGACTTTATGAAAAAATAATGCTAAATGTGATAGAAATACTGTAGCTTTTGTGATAGTAAAAAATAGTGATAAAGGAAATTGGTACTTCTTTTAAATAAACACTTGTTTAGCTTTTTTAATGACGTTTAACTTAGAATTGTGACGACACCTTAGCTTATTATTAATTTAAACATTTCATCAAATATATTTTTTATTCTATTTCCACAACTTTTTATAATAATAATATGGACCAGTTTCGCTAATCATGACAATTTTAAAGTAAAAAAAATAGTTTGTTTATAAAACCAAAAAATTAAACGACAATATAACTTCTTTTTCGTTTTATTAGTACATGAAGCTTCTGTTCCTTTTTTGTAATGTTTTTGTGGCATGAGTTTTCGATTCGTGGAAATTTATAGAAAATAAAAGGGTGAATAAAATATTTTATTAGACTTTTATGCGTGTAATTTTCATTGATGTTTTTAGCGTTTTTTGAGAAAAACTGAATTACCCAAGAGAGTATAAGTCACTATTTACAGACGCCACTTTCACCATCTGCTCTATTTAGCAGATACTTTTTGAAAAAAAGAATGACTAAGCATACTTTGCGAGATTTTTTTAAAAAATATAAGAGTTTTCTCTTCAATAAAATGACTATTAAAAATAATGTAACTTTTTAAAGTTTAGGTAAAGTATGATGAACTGAAACATTTAAAACAATTATTATATCATAAAATACACATCTGTATAGACATGAAGATTGTTGGAAATATTTTACACTTGCTGATTATTACTGTTGTAAGTTAAGGCTAAGGAAATGGCATGCTATGTTTATACTCTTTGAAGTGTCAGTAATAAAACTTTAACGATCAGCAAACACTAGCTTACATCGAAAAGTGAAAAGCATGAATTGAAAAGTTTTAATCGGCTATAAGCTTAAGTCACAAGGTCCATGTTTTTCAGTCCTAAAAAATGTTTGCTTCATGTTTTCCGTTAACAAAGTTTAATTGCATCCGGCAAGATTAAGTCTATGTCATGTAGAATATTATGATTTTAATGCACCATTACAAATAATCATTAGAAATATTCGTCAGATATTTAAGAAATCAAAAGTATTCAACAGATAACGTAAGATTAAAACGATTATACATGAGTAGTAGTTTTTTTACGTTACTAAGAGTTATTACTATTATATACTTGAAGAGTCTTGAATGCAGCTTTTCAATTAAGAACTTTCATTATATATATTTTTAACATTTTCATTTAATATAGTGCTAATACAAAAAACATATTTCAGACCACCTGGTCTTGTTTCCGGTGTCTTAATTTAGAAACTACGTGATAAATACTTATAAAACAAATACGTAATGGGTGTGCGCAGAAAATAATTATTATTGATGAAAAAATTGAAACGATTGTTATTTTATAAAACATTACAGTTAAACATACATCCTTAATCATCTGATAGAATCTCGGAATGCGTACAAAAAAATATTTTTTTAAATATTGAATTCAAGAATGGTCAATTAACTCAGCGAGCAAAGTAATGTTTCTGACGCACATTTATTTGTTTCCAGAAACGACTTTTTTCATTAAAAAGGAAATAAAAAGGCTGCATAGTATCATCAAGTGTATTAATATAAAGATAAAGTATAATTTTTAATATTTTGTATTTTTACAACTCTAGTTCATTACATTGTTAAGCATTGTGTACGCTGTAAATTTTAATCTCATTATAAAATAGTGTGTTTTACCGTAATAAAACTTTATTGACAATCATTTGTTTAAGCCAATACAGCTGAGAATAGAATTTATTTTTACTAACGAATGGAATCTAGGTGTGGCATAT
This sequence comes from Himalopsyche japonica, assembly GCA_028555115.1. NCBI lineage: Eukaryota > Metazoa > Arthropoda > Insecta > Trichoptera > Rhyacophilidae > Himalopsyche > Himalopsyche japonica. The sequence goes on from JAHFWJ010000145.1 coordinate 888,515, forward strand.
GGCGACAGATTAATTTTCATTCGAACAAAATAACAATATGAACTGAACGTGAAACGATGGTGTCATTCGTGAATAAAAAAATAGTAACATAAATATATTTTATTACGTTTGTAAAGCTCTTTCTTATTGAGCTATTATTTTATTTAAGAAAATGTTTATTTCAAACTGGTGATTGAGTTTGATATTTATATTTAGATGTTATAATGTGCGCCCATTCGGTTTAAAAAAAGACATTATATTTATTACGTTGTTTAGCTCAGTTTAAAAATTGGTGTTGAATAAATCAGTTAGTGGTGGTATCTTATAAATAACATCCGCATTTAAATAAAATAATCATTTCGAAATCACACTTACAAAGTGATATTATTTAAGCAAAATATGCAGTGAAAACCATTTATTATAACAACAGTACTAAATAATTTCTAGTTGTTCCAAAGAAATGGTTGACTGAAATTCTTACATTTTGATATATTGTCAAAGCATATATATTTTGACTTATATTATGATAGAAATTGCTTCGAGTAGATCGTAGGCAACGAGTCGTTATAACAAAAAAAATGTGTACACACGAAATCTTGACACGTATTGTGCGAAGCGTGACGATAACATGTAACAGAGAAATTACATGAAATGACAGTAAACTTACTTACCTATATGAGATGCTATAAATATTTATAAAAGGAAACTCTTTGTACGGACAAAAATGTGTGATTGCATTGTGTCCATTATCATGGTATTTTTATTTTATTTTATAAAGATTTTAAAATAGTTAAAAGCTTTTCGTATCTAAAAAACCTTTTAATATTGATGACGTTATGCCAATAAGAAGGTATAGGTTAAGTGGCATTTTTTTTCAGCTGGGGGTTGAGAGAAAGGGAATTTTAAATAAATATTTACAATAAAGTTAGTCTGTGAAATGCTGAAAAGAATGTAAAATATATAACACAACAAGTGAAACAAAAAAATAATATAAAATAAATCTCCATAATATTTCACATCGAATCCACGAAGAACTTTTTTTATAAAAAATAAAATATTCTTACAAAATCAAACTGAACCATTTACATTTGTTTTTTGTCAATATTTTTAGCGATAATAAACATATCGGAATCATTAAAATATCACGTATTTTTATGTAAATTTGTTAACGGTTAGTTACGTTTTAAGACTAAATAAAGACATGAAGTTATTATCAAAATGTTGTCATTTTCTCAGTTACGGATAGTTTATGTTATAATTCTTTACAATACTTATCTTCCCAAGGCTGCTTTTTCATTCATATATTCAAATTGTATCGTTTTATTTATAATATCAATAAGACGTTGTATACATTTTTATATTTTCATAATGCTAATAAATTGTTGTATGTTCATTCAAAAATGTTATTTAGTGTAATATCAAATATAAAGACACATTAGAAATGAAAGTTATATTTCTGTTATCCTATTAAAAATTTTAGTTAATTTTCATTTTTATAATAGCATTTTTATAATATCGTCTGTAAATATAATATCTGGTTTAATTAAAATTTCTACTTAAATATATACAACTATTTCTTTTGTTCAAACTAAATTTGTATAATATGAGGTTCTGCCAACATATATTATATATTTTAAGAGATTTAAAAAAAAAAAACAACAAAATTTGGGTTTAAATATTTATCAAAAATTTTCAACATAAATAAGTATTTAAATTGACGAGCTTATAATAATTACGAAATAATTCATTTTGAAAATTCTGGCCGAGTTACTCAAGTTAAACATTACATAGTATAAAATATTTTTTTTTTAATATAATTTATGCATACGAAATATACTTTTTTGTGAGTAGGTAATATAAATCAAGAAACATTTTTTTAAATTTTAAAAGATTATGAATTTTTCACAGTTATTTAAATTAATTTCAAGCAGTGCCAATAAATTAAGAAGTTTTACACATTTTGTCGAATAGTTTTTGGCATTCATCTTCAACTTTGAAATTTCTAATAATTAGGGGTGAATTTTAATTTTAAAATATATAGAAATGAACTATAATATAATACACATTTGTTTCATTAAATTAATATTTCTTTCCACTTATTATTTAATTATGACTGAAAATTTTTAATAATTTTTAGCGACGCAAAGTTATTTATTTTTCATTTTTTTAGCATTCGTTATAAGAGTGAACTAGAGATTACTATAAAAAGTAAAATGACCATTTTCTATTCAATAAAATGTTTTATTTGAGCAGTTATTATTATTTATTGTAGTGTTTCTTGGACAGCGTTTCTTTAATAATAGCAAAGCAATTTGCATAAAGCAGGCATTATTTAAATTTATGTTCATTTAAACAAAATTCGTTTTTTTGGCGTAAACAATAAATAAAATTGTTTTACCTTCCTTGTTCTAAAACATAATTAAAGCTTCGCGTTGTTTCAACAAAATAATGTATTATACAATATCAATAATGTAGTTTGAATAATGAAATGATTTATCATATTATTTTTTCCGATTAAGTATTATAGCCTTAATTTTAACCAACAATTAATTTCCATGGAACTTATATAATATGTTGCACGCATGATAACAATTATTATTCTGTCAGTTTCGATTAAAATTCTCGGCGGAATTAATAACTTAATTCTTTATTACAACACTTCACATACAGGTTACTTGATTTCCACACCTTTATTTATCAAAGATGAAATAAACATCGATTTCATAGTAAACTAGTTTATGGACATTATCCATCACGTATTCAATAACGTCAAAGCATACCTCGGCCATTTATTAAAACTAAAACAAACAAAAAATAAGTAGGTTGCTTTTTTCAGTGAATATTTTTCAATTATAAATTAAATCAGTTAGGCAATAGTAAACATAAATGCTGTTTCGATTCAAAAAAGATAAACTATAGATAATGAAATACTGAAAAGAGACATAACATCGAGAACTTCAATAAATGATAAATATTAAATAATATTAATAGTCGAATCTAAAATAAATATATTAGCTATCAAATTCCTATAATATGAACTTTTAATTCACAAAAATAACTGTAATCAAGAGTGACGATTTTTATCAAACGTCGACCATTTTTCTTATATAATACAATTTTTTACGCTCACAACTTTTCAAGTGTAAGTGGAAGCTTTTAGATAATTTTATCGGAAAATGTAATTTAAATATTGTCTTCTAATATTTTAAATATTATCGACTTTATTTTATTATGTTTGTAGGTAGCTACTTAACATGAGTATATAAACGATTGGCTATTTAATTACCATAGAAGCGTAATTAATTAAATGTTCTCTATTTTTCAAGTGATAGATTTATTGAATTACCACTCAGAGCAGGTGGCTTAATAGAATACGTTTTACCATATCAAATTTAAAGATAAATATAAAAGTATATATACCTGATAACTTCTGGTATTGCGGTTCGGTGGCAAGCTTTATTTTTGATATTAACAGTACTGAAAAAATAGGGCGCATTGATTACAAAAACATGTTCGAACTATAGATTGAATATTTTTTGCTTGTAATAAATTTGCGGCTTAAAATAGTTTTTTATTTCACGTAAGTGTTATTTATTGAGATAAAAATACTTGATCGTATTGGAGTCGCTACTTTATATGTAGCTTAATTTGCGGAAATATTAACGGTCAACATTGATCTTCTAAAATATAATAGTCACTTTTTGATAACTGAAATACTTTTGCGTTAAGCCAATATGAAAGATGAGAGATATATTGGAAACAGTCGTATGATCGGAATAAATTGTATGCTACGATAAAGATCCAACTCATTTGAGATTAATCTTTGCTTTACATTGCTATAATGCCTGAAAATGTGATATTGATGATGAATTCGATCTTTACAAATATATATTTTTATTTCAAAATATTTTGTTTCCTAAGCAAATTATCTGCAAAATTTTCCACTTCTAGATGATTTTTTACTATCAATTATTTACTTTCAATTTATTTTTTGTTAGCTGTTATGTAATTAATTTTCTTTTCATATTGTTTCAGCTAATATTTATGGTATCACATATGAATGATGGCACCGACCGGTGGAACAGGTCCGAGTACGGTGATAGGCGCCGCCCTCCGAGAGGCGGCAGCTCGAGGAGACTCCTCGAGACTCACTCTCATGCTGCAGACACCGACTTCTTCAGCACACGTCAACGAAGCAGATGAGGTTTGTCAGCATACAATTTTTTTACATATAAAGAGGAACTGGAATTTTGTAATTTTTTGATCAAAAAATGTTGATTAAGCCATACATTACAAGACAAAATAAACCATAATAACCATTGAATTTGAAAATTTCATATGCTAGACATATTTTTCATGCTAACGATTTTTAATGAATAGAATTTTTAGAAAATAAATCACCATAGACAATTTTCAAAACACAACAAACGTAATAAAATCTACGAACTTTTCGTAGTATTTTTTCACTAAATATAATTTACGAGCGTCGCAGATTTAAAAAATCTTTTTTGCTTATATTAAATATATTTTTACAATAGTCAATTAATTAATACACCACTTTATCACATTTTGACATTAATAATAGCTCTGTAGCTTACCGTTGATTTAATGTGGGTGATGATTTGTGAGGAATTTTGTTAATCACCATTTTCATAGAGATTTTGATTTAGAAATCATATTTTTTGTAGTATCACTTCAAAATAAAAATTTTGCAATCATACTTTGACTACAATTGAAACTATATAATGATTATTTGTAATATTTATTGGTTATAATCAGAAGGAAAAATTTGGCGTTAGAAGACACAAGTATAAACAAATTAATAAAAACCTTGTATCTTTCTTACAATATCAAACAGATTCTAGATTTAAAATATTATTTTATAATTAATCTAATGGAATAATATTTAATATTATGATTATTGTAATTTACAATTAATTTTATTTGATAGGTTTATCCCATGATAGAGATAGATGAATTACTTTTATAGTTACCATAAATAATGATTAAACTTCTTTTAATCTAGTCGTACAACAGTTGTGAGCTTTTATTAGTTATCATTTCATAAGAAGTTTCTCTGCTAACCTGACTAAAAGAATGCTATCTGAATATTTATCTTTTCAATCAGCATTATTAACGACCTGCTGATAGATTAATTTAATACAAAATATCTAGCAGTACTTTCGAATAAATGGACAAGTATAAAAAGTGTCACACTAAATAAAGCGTAGGTTTTTATTGTGTGCGGTATATAGTTAACAAATATACTAAAAATGGTATAACGGCTGAAATGTAAAGAAAAGTATTATTAAAACACGGTTATTTTAAGCAATTTTATAGTTAAGATTCATTCTCTTACTTGCGAGGTTTTATAAGGAGTAAAGTATTCTATTTTACATCTTTTTGTTTTTAAAACGTCGAAGTTTGTTTGACACGTAAAATTAAGTTATTAAAATTTTCGTTTTGATAAATGAATTGCTTAATTTAGTATCCGAATGTATGTAAAATAGTAACTTTAATTGTTTTATATATTTTATTTACATGGTTCGACTGTATTCTGCAGCAGATGTGTTCTTCTGGGGCTAACGCATTTAGGCAAATGATTTCCAACGTTTGGTAGACGATGATCCCTATTAATGAAAACTTTTTTCGAATACTCATATTTACATTAAGATTCAACTTTCTCTTCTAGTACACAAAAAATGTTTACAGTAAATATTATTATAAGAAAGCCGTTCGAAAGGCTACCGTATTCAGGCAATCAACTAAAATATGTATTTAAAAAAAGACAACCGAAGTGATTAATTTATTTATTGTACATTCAAAATAAAATTTGTTTGTATTGAAAATTTTTGTGTGATTGATGATTGATTTAAAATTTAAAACAAATGAAATGACAGCAAACAATAGAAATATTGAAATGAAACACGCATTTATTTGTGAAATTAATATATTCATTCATTCATCATATTGATTAAAAATAGAATTGACATTATCCTAATTTATTCATACTATAATGATCAGTTTTAATACTCGCCGAGAAGCGTCTGTGTTGTAATTGGTGTCGCTTAATTAATGATAAATTTTCCATTAGGAGGCAAATTTTGATAGCAGTAACACAATAAGATGTTAAATTGTATGTAGACTACATCGGACCCGAGTTGATTAGTGGCCACTCTCAATTTGCGAGATAATGTACGAGCTGGCTTCATTTAGCAATATTTTCTTAAAATTAAAAATCGATTCATAATATATTTTTTTTTTAATATTTACGAGATATTTTTTGTACGCATTACGTTTTTTTTATTTTATTGATTGATTGTTTGCTTCTATTCCAATTTCAGCCGATAAAAAGTTTCTCAATAAATTCAGTATATTTTCAATAATTAATTTGATATAATGATTCATTTTATATATATTTTATCGTTCGTTTTTAATTAATTGTGTATAATATCAAAACTCTTTATTTATTTTAAATGTACTTATTTAATTGGCTGTTTGACAGTGATTGGGAAACAGAAGTGAGAATTTTTTTATAACATCTAACTTATTACGACACCGAACTAAAAACTCATTAAAATAAAAGGTCTTAATAAAAATGAACAAATTTCGAAGAATTTTGAATTGATTTGAATGTGAAGATGGAAAGAATTTTGTATAAATTAATATTTTAGATGAAAAACTATATGTTTTTATAAATATTACAGATGAACTTGCAAGTTTATAATCAAGAAGCAAAAATTATTAAAATTAGACGTAGAAGTGAAGTGCAATAAAAGCACTCTAAATGTGGTACTTGAATATAATATATATTATATAATTTTATATGTATATAATATTATTTGACATGCATAAATGTTTTAAGCACGAAAGATTTCTGTTTTAGTAAAATGCACTGTAAATATATAACATAAAGCGTTGTAAATTATATTAGCAGCTTTAATAATTCTAATACTAGTAAAATAATAATTAAAAAAATAATTCTTGGTAAAATAGGAACATATCAATTTACGTATTTATTCTTGAGATGCTGAATATAATTTATGTTTCAAACTCGACGCCTTTAACGGGTTTTTACAAAAGAAATGTTATTTTTTATTTTATACTAAAGAAATCGACAATGGATAAATGTCTTAAGCTATACAATGAGTTATAGACAAGCTTAATACCAATCGATTAGTGTATACAAATAATTGGCATTTAAATTTGAAACTTTGAATAGATATCCACTCTTAAATAATAATTTATATTAATGCCTTCAGCTTATAACGGGGACATTGAAATGAGTTTGTATCTGGCATTAGATAAAATGTGTTTTATATAAATTATGTTTTTCGACTCGACCCGTTGGAAATAGCATTGAATTGTCTTATGTAGCTTTATTTCTCTCTGGTTATAATAATTTATCGATAGTGCGTTCTAAGCATCGCGATTATTGATCTCGCTTTCAAATGCCTTGAATAATGAATCGATTTTTTCTTTCTTTTGAATATTCATATTTGAAAATGTATTGAGTTCAATTATACAAAGATAAAAGTTGGGAGGTACCTACAACTAATTAAAAAGAATTCATTTAAAATATGTATGCCTCCGATTTAATGGCAATTATTAATATGGGGTCGCATCGTTATTATATAGTCATAATTACTATGATCGGCATGAATTGAAAATCTATGGTTGTTATTTATTTTTTGAATAATGAAGTCATTATAATCGGTAGCAAAATTTATTTGTAGGAAACAAAAGTCATGCAGCAGCGCAGGATGTTTAAAAATAAGTATAATGAACACGGTGAAAAAATAGCAAAGTATTTTAGTTTAACATTTTTTTTAAAACATAGTTGATGGCTATTTCGGCTCACACCATCGTCAGAACTATGTCCAAACGATTTGCTTATATATATATATATATAGCTGTGTAGACAAGGTACACAATTCATCTCCTCTCCTGTTTTAACAAAGGTTTGATAAGCAAATGTTCGTTTGGGCATAGTTCTGACGATGGCGTAAGCTGAAGTAGTTATCAACTATATATTAAAAAAAATGTTGAACTAAAATACGTTGCTATTTTTTCACCATGTTATAATGGAGTTCTACCAAGTAAATGTCAATTCAATCAACAAGTATAATGAATTTCAATGCTAGTTGATTATTGCGTAAGTTTAATGTTTTGGTAATAAAAGTTATTAGGATGGTTACTAATTTTTATATATCCATGCGTATTGAAACATATTTTTATACTGGTGCTTTTACCGCTTTTTTTTTTGTAAAAAATACAAATATTTTATAGTTAACACATCTAACACTAGCATTCGCAAAGTGTTTTCCTTGTTTTTTCACCATTTAAAGCATTCAGCTGATATAATCGTTTGCGATATATCAGCTGAATATGAATAAACCCATCCCAGAAACACACTTAACCAAGAAACTGAGAACCCATTTGTGTGTGCAAATGTGGGCAAATGGGTTGCGTCGACATTTTAAAATTTATTCAAATAAATTATTAGTTTACATATTTTATCATGGTACATTACTTAGTTTGACGTATCGATGTGTTCCGAATGTCATTACATTAACCGGGAATACACATAAATCCAGTTTGACCAGGAGATAATTTTCTTTACCGGTATTTCCTCTCAGCCCGTGCCTGCAGATCACCACTTCAACATGAAAATAATAAGAATAATAAATTATAGCTACACATATTTCAACTATGATAAAACGGCCTTATCTCAGATCGACATTAGATGCTTACTTTTAGTTTTGTTGTTTAACTCTTCGGACAGACAATGATGAATCGCTTTTTACATTTCCAGAAACTCCGAAAATCTTTAAATTCCATGTTAGCAAGAAACATATCTTTTGAAGCTGAAAAATGGATAATTCTGTAACACTTGACTGTGAAAATTTCAACTGCCAACGTATTCAATTAAGATAATATAAAATACTTTTTCTACAATAGTTATTTAGCCGGATATGGCTTTTTTATTATATAATTATTTTTTAGGTTGAATTGAAACGTTTTGATTAAAAATTCCGTTACAAAAATCATGACTGAAAGGCGGCTTATTGCATGTCAAATTATCAGTCTTCTCGCGTTAAAGCCATCGCAGGAATACGCCAATATTTTTATAACGCAGCAAAAATGTCAAAACAGTTGCGTTAAAATTTAACGCGTTTATTAATAACGAAATTTAACAATTTTACCATAAATTTATCCCATGAATTCGTAAACCAGTTATAAAGAGGTTCTTTTGTATAAGACAATTTTAAATATATAGATTGCAGTATTTATTTAAACACACCAAAATTAGCACCGGGCTTTGAAATAAATATAGTGTTTTTTTTTTCATACAGCCGTATCTTTCTGACAAAAATATTATTACCTCCGGCCAGTTCCCACGACTAAGAGAGAGATCCAGCAATCTTTCCGTAGAATATATATTCAAATACATTGCCAACTACGAGGTGTTTCAACCATCTCTTCTTTGATAATTAATCTTGTAACAAAAATAATAATTCTTGACGGCAACATTTTTTCTCATCGAAGGCACACGAATCACAAAAGAACCGAATCACTCTTCTGTATTTTTTGTTGAATAATAATCTTAATGCGTCTCATTTAAATGATGGCCAATTAATTCAATTACTATATCGCTTACACTGTAGAACTTGAAAGATATTGTACGTATTTATATTTCAACAGTGTGAAATACATTAAATGGAATTGAGTTAGTTAACTTTTATAATAGAAGCTCCCGTCGTTACATTAAACGTTTATGTTGAAAAGCAAACGGGAGTTGATCTTTAAAATATGTAAATCGCTTTCTACTCGTATAAAATTTTCATATAAATGTTATCAAAATAATATGTTTTCCAATCTTAAAAATCCGTTATCAAGATATTAAATATATATCCAGTTTATTTTTTATTTGAAACTATCTACTAATTGAAAATAAATGCTGAAGATGTATTTATAATTTTTTTAACTTACTTTAGTAACTTTGCAAATCGTAATACCCTTCAATAGAAATATGTAATAAAAATACCTATGAGAAAAGTATATTTCTTTGTGGCCCCGGGAGTAATTCTCTTTTAATTACAGAGTGGATCACTTTAAATTAACTTCCATCTGTGAATAATGCAGGTAAAAAGACATACTAATATGTCATGTTACATTTTTTCTTCTGTATATCCGAACAAATTATCAATTATTATCCATATTCAATAAAATTATAATACAATCATTACTCTCTTTCAATTTCATTTTCAAAATGAAAACCTATTTTTACAACATGTGTTTAATACTTATTGTTCAATATAATAAATTGATTGCAATCATTTTAAATTGTGAATAAAAACCTTTTTCTCATATACCGCGTAAACGTCTGCGAGGTAATTTTTACGGAGATAAAATAACTTATTTCTCTTCTTGGCAGAATCGTTTTGTAGTTAAATTTTATGGGCATAGGTATGGCGTCCATCAGAAATGGTGAACTTTATGACCGCTGGCTACGAAATGTGGGTGTTTTGAAGTAGGCCATATTGTATACGTAGAAAAACCTACTTGATTGCCTTGATAATTAAAAAGTGTATTTATTTCGTAACACATTGGATAAAAAGCATACAAATATTGACATAACTATTATCTCAAAATGAGTTTTACACCGATCGTAATAATACATATTTATTAATGAAATACTCTTCTTGCCCATGTTGAAGCAATTAATTGTAATTATAAACTTATTCATGGATACCATTATTGTACGTTATTTATGCGTTATGCTTGCTATTATGTTGAGAAATACCGATATTGTAAAATTCTTGAATGTATTATAGCCATAAATCCAGAAACGAGTATTAATTCACGATTTTAGGTCAATAATAATATCGATGGTCTAAAGTTTTTTACGGTAAAATTTATTCGTTCAAAATGTTTAATATTTCACATCGAATGTGAATTCTGAGATAATTTATTCGTGTGATTGGAAAACGTTAAAAGATCATATATTATTTATTGAAAAAAAATCACATATATGTATGTTGGACTAAGCTTTTGATCCGATTCAATATATATGTACTGAAAATAATTTGTTTCTTCGCAAATAGGTGAAAAATTATAAAAAAGTATTAACTCATACCCATTGAACAAAAACGTATTGTCTTAACATTAGTTAATTAACAAACTTTTTAAATACGGTGTTTTCTTCCATTATCAAAAACGTCAGCCAAATCAGTTAAAACGAAAATAGTTTTTCAAGTAAACCTGCAAGGATTTGCTTGAACATATTTTAGTGTGGAGAAAATGGCTCTTTTTATCAAATTGTGACATTAGTGACAATGCTTTAATGAAGAGCCAAAAAAGAGTTTATAGTCCTTAACTGAAAAACTAGAACATCCATAATGATGATTGGGTCTTTTATGTAGTAAAAATGCAACCAGTTATCCGATGACTGGAATATTAGAAAAATATCCACCAACTTTTGCTATTAAGGTCTTCCTTAGACATAAAACGTGCCATCATCGATGTATAAAGAATATACATATCGATGGTTAATATTTATCTCCAACAGTCATCATATACAATTATTTACGAAATAAAACCATATTTTTTTTTTGATTCCCTCTAACACTCAAAATAAAATCCGGAAATTACCACAAAAATACGTTAAAATTAATATCATATCATTATGCTCTAAAAATGAAGTAATTGTATCGCTCATTTCATACTAATAATAATCGAAGCTATTTCAATACAATCCGTAGGTAAATTACCAAGACTTCGTGGTGATAGCTACTGCTCGAGATTTCGTGATAATCCAATAATGAACACAATAAAATATACTCTCAACCGATGAAAGCATTCATTACGCACAGTGAAATAGTCAACTAATTTCTAGCAATTGATATAAAGTTTACTATTAGCTTAGATTAGCGAGTTAGTACGCGGCTTGTTAAGGAAACCCAAGGTCTATATATACATCAATAAAGGCGGCCTAGGAATACATTTTTATTTATAACTATCACATATAAAATGTATAAATCACTTGATCTTTATCTAATTACCTAATGTATGTAGTTTATATTTTATATCTGATCTGCTTAAATTATACGTCTATCTCGAGTTGATACGAAACGATTTTTTCATACGACGCTAGTCAAAGGTAACTAACTAACTGTACTAGTCACTTATTATGTTCGAGTTATATTTAATGATTCACTAGAAATAATAATACGAGTAGAATGATTTTCTTTTTGTTGAATCCGGTAAAACTTTTTTTTTTTTTTGAATTCATATTGCCAACATAACATAAATACGAATATAATAAATTTTAGTGTCCCATCCAATCAACGGTATTGAAAACAAGTTCATATTCGAAAATCGAATATTTATTTCATTACTAAAAAATTATTTTGTAAATTACTAATATATTTTTTATTTTTTTTCTTTTCCGCATGTCATTTTTATTTGAGTTGTTCCTACGTTTTTACGGCGTTACGAAATTCTCTACGAACCAATTATTGATAGTTGTCACATACGTATCAGCAGATAAAATCATGTCGAGAAGCTAAGATGAAACATAAAGCGGTGTGGATGTTTGTTTTTTAAAAATCCCACAGTGAGTATGTGAAGGATTGATTTTCTATTGCTAATAATTTAATTATCAAAATTTACACCGTCATGTTATTATACAATATAAATACTCGCAAGTAGAACGAATCGTGTTTTGTTCATAATGGAAACACGTCAGTCGTAGGCCGAATCGAATCGGTCAAGTTCTGCTGTTATGCATTTTATATCTTGAAGCATTATTTATTCGCTAACATTGACATTGGTAATACGTCATACACAATGAGGAGTGAATTCGAGATGTACGATTAGAGAAGTTAGTGGAATAAATTGATGGGTAGTTGTGGGGGGTCCTTTACAAAACCGACACGCCATTCCTCTGTCGCTAAGATTCAAATAATGATTCTCCTTCAATTGCTTCAGTATGTTATTTGTGATAGTTATTAAGATTTGATGACCGATTGATTGCACGAAATCTATATTATAATGTTCATTTACCAATGATATTATATTATTTCTTTGGTATTTAAATGATATATCTATTATATTGACAACTTTTTTCTGAATTTTCTTAAAACGTGTTTTGTTCTTTTAATGAGCAAAAACTATTTTCTTACTTCTATTATTAATATTTTAAAGCCTGAGGTTTACTTTTGGGTCTAAGAAGTACAGAATAATCGATTAAAAAAAGAAACCTGGTAATGATAAGGCTAATTTATCTAATTAAATTATAAATAATAAGCGTACATGATTCTATAATATATAATTCTTGAGGTCTAATCCATCACAAAGATTATTGCGTAAGGGCGTGTTCAAATATTTTTTCAAGTATTTATCACACTTGTATAGCAATTATATGATAGTTTAAAAAATTTTAGAAGCAACTGAAAAATAGCATTATACGTCGTAAAAAGTTTTTTGCGATACGTAAAGGGTTAATGACATCTATTTGTCACGATGACAAATAACATAATTCCAATAAAAAAAACTAAAATAATTGACATGAATTATTTTACAGTCCAAAAAAAGCTCGTCCAATTTTTATATTGCCGCATTAAATGAAGTAATTTTAGGTAATGAGATTTTAATCAAATATCCGTCACTATTCTATATTAATTTTATTGTTTAGTAACAGATATATATATATTTATTTGAGAAGACATTTTTTCTTGAACAATTGTAATTCTAAACAATTTCTCTTCTCACGAATGATCAAATATAATCGCAACGCTTGTGTGTTATTTTATTCATGTTTATGCGCATCTGAATAGACAAACGAGAGCATGGAAGTAATAGCCAAAAATAGTAGTGAGCAAAAGGTTTGGACAAAATGATATTTGCATGTATTTTTATTTTGTCTTACACCATTCTGACCTATTGGTCACCAACTTAATTGAATTGATTACTTATAATATATCGTCACATTAAAAGAAATGTCGCACATTCTAGGCGAAACGAAACTTTTTCATCATAAATATTCAAAATTATACTTATACTATACTATGATCGATTTTTCATTTCAAAATACAAAGAAATAACGACAACACATTTTTATTCACTTTATAAACACTGACACGTGTGTTATTTTGATTTTGAGTCAAAGGAATCATAAAAAAGTGGATGAACTATTATTAAATATGTATTTAATAAAGCTATTGAGTATTTCCATTAATTGTCGTCATTTAATTTTTTTTTATCATTGAAGTATTGTATGTATATATTAGAATTATGCGCCCTGTAATTATTTCAATTATTTATTATATCGTGCAGAGTAATTCCGACATGATCTTTAAATCCGTTCGGATTATATGTACGTAAGAACACATGTTACAGTTTCTATATTATTGCGGGAGTTCATACGGATAAGTTATTGTATTTAATTGATGATATTTTCAAGTTTCGTGACTATCACTATTATTTTAAAACTCGTAAAAACTAATAGGTAGTATTTTACCGAATCTGGTTCACTGTTATTTGAAATTGTACTTCAACTATTTCTAGATGAATTAATAACCATTACTTGCTCAAGAATTTATAATAAACTAAGCATTTGTATGGTTAAATTAACAACATTTGATAGACGCTGACGATGATTTCACGTGTAAGTTTACCTAGGTTTAAAATACAATTTTGTTTAACGGATTTTGCGTTGTTAAATAAAACGTTTAAATCAAACAAATTACTTTTTTTATAAGCGTTATACAGTTTTAAAATTTAGCTACCTTAAAAGTATTAAATTGATGGTAACCAAAAATAAATGATCAAGATGAATCTTAAGACATAAAACAAAGCTTCATAGTTACAATATTATTGATTAAAATAAATAGTCGATATAATTTTTACGTTTCCACAAGTTTTTTTTTAAATTTAAAATTACGGTAGTTTGGATTATATGACGAATATTTGTATAATTTTTTTTAATATTTCCCTAATTTGAAAGTTTGACAGATGAAATATCAAGCAAAATTTAGAATAGCGTTTCTGTAGAAGATTAAACAATAGTTTCATAAAATTAAAGAAAAGCTCGAAAAATATTTACATAGATGTGTTTAGTTCGCGAGAAATCGCAAAATTCAATTTGTTTTCAATGCTTTTTCAGGTATTGAAATATTAATTGCATATATCAAATTTATTGCAAATTATATTCTTTAAATTTTTTGTAATTTTTTTACCATATGTTATTAAATGTCATCACAATTTAGTGGTTTTCTTTCTCTGTATGCACTGGCTATGTTGGATGAAGGTCCTTCCAGTCTCTTTAAAACATTTACAAACCCTCGATCTGCACTGCCATATTCATGAAATGAACTCTTAATCCACCGACATAGGTGGCTCTAGCTGAGACTAGTGGCCATCTGTGAACAAAATTTATAATAAAATATACCATTGGTTGAATTCATTTGAAAAGAAAGCATCCCCAAACCAATTAATGAATGAAAATTTGTCTTTTTCTATCATAACTATTGTTCATTTTTTCTACCACTTCGCGTCATACCTACACTTCTTCGACCTCAGTTTCGCCTTTGGCCTTCTCAAACGCAATTTATAAAGCGTAAAGTATAAAACGATGTGTAAAACATATGGTTATATTTTTCAAACTAATCCTTATTCTAACGTAAAAGAATATATTCATTATTAAAAATGTTACATCCAATAAATTGAGCACCATAAAAATCAGAACATTAAAAATAATCTTTCCGAAATATTCCATCGTCTAATTTTGATTAGAATGAATTAATTTATGACCTCTTAAAAAAACGACAATATTTTTATATCTTTCCGGTCGCTCGGGAATTTAATGTCAATATTTTATTCAGATTATAGCTTCTAACTCAAACCGTTCGTGACTAGATTTTTCAATGGCACCTGAATACTAAAATGCGCTATTTTGTAATGGAAACTTTTAAAAATCTGTCAACAGAAGTTTGAGATAGTTTTCTGAGTTACGGAATAGTTTTATTTTTTAATTGAACACTTATATACCAATTAAAAATATGTGAAAGTTCTTAGCGTTAAAATTTAAATATTTTTTATATACAATATATTATAAATAGACCAATTGTAATACATTTAAGTCTTTTCCTGTTCATTTAAGTAAATATATGTCATTAATAAAATTTTAGTTTATGTGAATTGGATTTTTTTTTTTTGTTAAAAGTTACATAATCGCATTTTTTTCGTAGAAAATTCGACATCAATTAGAATATTCGACAGTGCAAGAACGTAGAGAAATAGAAACAATTTCAATTTATCGCTACTGCGATTCATTTTTAAAATCGCCAGAAAAGGCTTTGGCCTATTTCGTATTTCCTCAGTTATTATGGTTTTAAATATTTATTTTTTAGCAAAAAAAGTAAATAATCAAAACCATAATTTCTTTGAATTTCAATCATTAGGTATGAATGTCATCTTTTGTGCGAAAAACAGGATTGAGTTGATTAGTATTTATCTAAATTTAATAAAAAAAAAACTATCATTGTTGATTAAATTTATTTTTGGTTTTACACCCGTGTCAATTTTTCATACATATATCATATTTTCTTATGCTGAATGTGTGGCTAAAAATATCTTATACATGTTTTGATGAATATATATATATTTTTTTTAATATATTATGTATACATTTTTGAATCTCAAAATCAACCCATTTTGTCAATACATCAAACACTTTTGATTCTGATTCCCAAGAAATCCATATATATATACATATATTCTTATTATACTTGATGTATAGAATTATTTTGAGCCGGAAATATTGTGCAGACTAATGGTTGTTTATCGTAAATCGACCTATAACAAGAGATTTTTTATCTGGACTCTAAGCATGTCATTTAATTTATGGTCTAAACCACTTTTTCACGGGGCGCTCCAATAACCAAAACCTTACATCAAAACGACATTATAAAATATAGTTTATATCAACCTTTTTTGGTGATGTGTCTCGGGTTTTTATATTTCTTTGACATCTTATTGTGATGAAGGCCCAAATATGTAATGGTCATATTAAATTGAATTATTAGCCTTGGATATAGTTTACATATATGCATAACTGTAAATACCGATCTGCATTAATGTAAATTTTGCGAAAAATCGTTGAAGTATCACAGTGTCACACACTTAGATCTAACTATTTGGATGTACATGTCAATAACGTACACGATTATGAAATGATACCTGTCTAAAAATAAACTACACTACACATACGTACAGTAAATAAATAAAAATATAAATTATTTGTTTGTTGTGTTATTAAATATTACAAAATACATGGGTAAGCGATCTTGGTCAAATGAATTGAATATTCATTGTTATAAGTTACTAGTCAAAGTAAGTCTAAAAGCTTTATATCTATTTTTCACACACACACACACACACACAGCACTTTCCCCGTCTGCGCATCGTGCATAAACATTAGCGCAGTGGTGTGTTTAGGGTTATAGATAAAATGTTAAATAAATACAAATAAATCACAATGCTTTGTTCAATAAATTTCATCTATTCAATCGTGTCTTCTTGGAGATAATAATGGAGCCTTAATTTATTCATTTGGTTGACCATAACTGTTTTAAATAATATCATAAAAAAACTACATTGTCGTCAAAAGTATGCTGAGTAAATTCCTGACTGCTGCGACTGGATAATCAACGTCGTTATACGTTTCAAGATTGTTGTTTTTGTTGTTGTTCTGAAAGTATTTTTTCCTCCATCGCTCTTGGCTGTATTTATTACGCCACACGCTACATAGTGTCCACGTCCACTAATTATACATCAAAACACAACTTCTCCTCAACCAGCCAGTACGAATCTACAGGCTCATTCATCTTAAATACAGCCTGTCAAAACTCAAACAGCGTGCCATATAATTTTTGTATTTACTTAATATATATAAACAGCGCCAAAATTACATTGCAAAATTGTACAAGTGCAAATCAAACGATCGTGGAAAAGGTGAAAACATTTAGTATTTTGGCTTATATATGTTATGAATTCTTAAATCTCTTTCAGTTTTTAAAATGAACATTTTTTAAATATTAGAAAGAAAATGTAAAACATAGTAGTCTTTGATATTTATTTATATGTTTAAGCAACACACTTAATATAAAGTGAATTCGTCTATAATATTATTATATGAACTAATTTTATCAATATATTATAACCATTATTCTGCATAATATTTCCGGTTTAAAATAATTCTATACATCAAGTATAATAAGAATATATAGATGAATTTCTTGGGAATCGGAATCAAAAGATTTTCTTGTATCGACGAAATGGTTTAATTTTGAGATTCTAAAATTTATATATCATATATTAAAAAATATATATTTATCGAAAATTGTATATGATTTATACATATATACATTCACGAGCTATCTGGTAGATTTTACAAATCGATAACACTAGTTATATTGTGAAAGCACCCTTGAAAATAAAATGTATGTATACTCGAATTGTTTAATTCTTTCCAATATTTGAATTTTGATAGCCTTTATTAAAATAAATAAATATAGAAGGCCAGTCAACCGTACCTAATATAACAATATTCTATTCCACATTATTTTACATGACGAAGGTCGGTTTCAATCAAAAGGTGCGTGTTGAAATTCGCCTTTTTATTATATATGGTTTATTTTGAAAGCTTTCACAGTTCATTCGAATGTTTCAGCCGATCGTTATTTTCATCTATTTCTTGTCTATTTTAAGAAACAGTATCATGAGGAATTAGTAGTTTCACGTATTTCCTCAATTAATATATATTTTAAATATGATGTATAGTATTATGTAAAATTTGAATTGTTACAAAAAAATTTTTAAATTCAGAGTTTTAAAAATTATCACCAGAAAATCAATCAAAATGAGGTGCATTCAAAATCAGTAAGATCAGTTGATATACAAGTATTTTAATTCCAGGAAAAACATTTTTTAATTCAGAGTAATTTTATATCAAATAAAATGAATACTTTTGACTATGCCTTTACACGGCCGACCTTTGCATTGATTGTATTAAATCTCATGTTATCTTACGGATCGCCAGTCTTCATATTAAATCAAACCCGACTCAGTTTTTTTGACTTGCCTGGTTGATAAAAGCTTAAAAAATGTTTCATTCTTTTAAAGATATGCTCACAAATGATGAGTGCTAGATTTTTTGAGAGATTTCAACAGTTACACAAGAAAATAGGAATATAGGAAAATAGGAAAATATCTTTGTTTTGAATATAAAATATGTAAAAGTTAAATTAATGTATTAAAATGGCGACTTTTTTTTTTGCTTTTAACATCCGTTTCTTTCGATGAACCACAATTCCTTTAAAAACAATATCAAAGATTAAAAAGAAACATCTGAACCTCATCATGCCGTTGATAATTTTTTGATACACTCATTATCATTAATTTCCGAGGAATCAGCTATTTGAAGTTGTATATATAAGATTATTCAAAACAAAAATTTTTCAGAATTTTATAAAAATATATGAAAAATAGTTTGAATATCTCAAATAATAGCATGTCCTTTTGCGTTACATATTACAAATGTTAAATAATTAATACAAAATTAACCGATAATTAAAAATCAAAAATGGATATAGAAGTATGTATGAAACTTGAAAGTGAATTATTACAATATTTTATGAGTTACGCATCCACATTGCTTATTAATCGCTCACCTTTTAAAATTTATTTGCATGATTTTATGACAAAAATAACTATAGTATACAAATAGAATTATTCGCATTCGAAATGCAAGAAAAAAAACAAATATCGATGCTATATATCGAAAAATGCTTTCAATATGAGAGAGATTGATATATTATTCACCCGAAAATTGAAAACTTTACGCACAATATGTTCTCTATAGCATACATACTTCTTTATAGAGCGTGAAACCACACTTGAGTAAAGCCGTCTAATCGGAAGGATAAAGTAAAGCAACCACTTCATATCTAACCATTTAAAAAGGAATTCATTTTCTGGGTGGCGGGTAGAGTTTTAGTATATAATTCTCGTGGTTTTATTTCAGTTGTAATACAATCCGGTTTGGAACTATACCGTCCCATATACATGCTTAATTCTTACATAATACAGGTAAATATTTATAAATGTTTAATATCATACATGACATGTAGTATTGATAATTTCGTAATATTTTAGAAATACATCGCTGATACAAAATTTATTATATAAAAAAGCGACATTTTTATTTTTATAGAAAATACCAAGATTTAGATGTTCAGCGCTGTCATGATATAAATATGACATTTACTAATATAAATTCGATGTTGAAATTGTTTCCAGATGTTTAATTTTATAGTACAAGATGTCCCTCCTACGTTGGGTCATAAAAATAATTTAAATCATTCTAAATCGATTTTGTCATTTGAAATATTGATGATATGTTGTTGTGATCATCAATTTATGGTTTTCATAAATGGAGGCGTAATGACGCTTATGGCAATATTTAGTACCTTTATTCAAAGTTATTTTATTCATACTTTTTATGAAGCATAAAAATCGTTACTATATTATTCACAAAGAAGTACTAAATCTATATCAATAAATTAATGTCCCCACTTTGAGTGTACTTCATGTGATCTTTGCTCTTGAATCATAAGCAGGAATAAATAATCGAAAAAATTGAAAAAAATTATTAGATTAATTTATGATATTGACTGAATGGGCTTGATTGTATGTTTTGGATTAGACTAAAAATATATTTTGTCTTGTAGTCTGTAATTGTCTAAATACATGAATATTTATGAATGAATCATTTGCGAAAAATTCATAAGAAAATTCTCCTCAATTCATCACCATCAGAAAACATGACTATGTCAAGATTTGGAAAATTTTGGTCGTTATTCGAAGTTTTTATTGGAAATATTCGTAAAATGGTATGTATGATACATTGAAATTCATGAATACTTTAAATTTTATCAGAAGATGTAGGCGTTTGTCATATTTAAGAGTTGTTGCAAATGAATTGTAATATGAGTTTTGTAATTTTTCCCCTTTCTGAAGGAGTAATAAAATATCATTGTATTGCTCAATATGGAGGGCTTAGTGAACGAATGTTTCTTATTTAAAGCAAATAACATCTTTATAATATTGAATACTTTCGATATGAAACAACTTCACTATGTTATATGAATAACGTTCTAAGTAAAAAAAGCTTTCAAAACGTACCGTAATGATTTAAAAACCGGTGTTCAGCTGATTGAGATATTTCTTTAAATCAAAATTTCCTGGTAATTAATAGTTCTGTTGAAATGCAAATTACTATGATTTAAAATTAAAATACTACGGTGTGATATATTTTGTCCATTGTCTCATGATGTGAACATTTAATTCAAAGCGTGAAATTTGTACAACACTCCTGTAATATCGCTTAGAAAATAAATGTCTGGTAATTGTGAGAAACACCTTTCTCCCATCGAAGTTAACAAAGAATTGGTTTTATATTTTCACGGTAATTTCGAATTTCACATTTGATCAACACTAGCGATAGAAGAATAATGTGCGAAGTTTTCTCGTAAAGACAGTTTCACGATTTATACCCATAAGAAACTTTCTATTTTTGTTGTAATAGCAGTGTCTAATAAAGCCATATTCGCGATAATAAATACCGTTTGATTATGGGATAGAAACAATTTAATTCAATGATTTGAAGTTAGTGATCAATGAGCCAAATAATAAAGCAAATGTGAAATACAATCTTCAACAGAACGATTATTAGTGATATAAATATATGAAATTGGCAGACAATTCGAATGAATCTGCGCATGAAACATCTCATTGCTTAAAAATTATTTCCGATTTCGAAAAATTTACCACCAGTAGATGATATACAGCTTTTCAGACATGTGGAAGTTTAAAGAATTTATAGTGATCGTAAAATACTGGATATTTTCTCATATTTTCCACATTGAGAAACACAT
Organism: Himalopsyche japonica; assembly: GCA_028555115.1. Classification (NCBI taxonomy): domain Eukaryota; kingdom Metazoa; phylum Arthropoda; class Insecta; order Trichoptera; family Rhyacophilidae; genus Himalopsyche; species Himalopsyche japonica. Next base: position 910,495 of record JAHFWJ010000145.1, read on the forward strand.
GTTTCGCCAACATACTGTCCAAGGAAAAATAGAAGTCAGTAGTAGCGTGGGTAGACTAGAGATTATCCAGGTTTCGCAACTTCCGCAAGTGACATAGCGTTGACGTTGCAAAACCGTTGACGATCTATAATATAAGTCTTCATAGTGGTGTTTCCAAGCTTTGATGAATGGTAAAATTATCAATTAGATTATTTTTTTCATTTTGATGAACTCATTTTTATGGGATATGTGACCGAAATAGCATTTCAAAAAGTATTGTTAAAACGATTTTTATTTTATATTACACTTAATACTAGGTGGCGAGTTAGGAACCTGATGTTTGATGTATTATCATGCTGTAATTTATATATATTACAATTGTCTTTTAAATTATACTCAATTCATCAAAAACATTTTTCTATAGATATTTTCTCCATTATATTCAACAGATAAAACGACCTTAGTCGTTTCAATCAATATAATTTTTATAACGGTTAATTCATTTTCCCACTTTCTTTACAAAGAGACATACCGATACAACAGCGATGTACTTTATACTATTCGTAAGTTGGCGTATACATTTATTTGCCATGAATAGACCGTTGATTGCAATAAAAAAAGAGAAATATGTATGTATATGTATTTAACCATGTCTACATATGTTTATATTGAGCACATGAATGTTACAAATTTTCCATATGAATATTTTGAGTGACCTCAAAAAAGACTATGATTTACAAAGTTTACATATTTAGGAGAGTGCTACCTAATATATTTCAAATATTATATGCACACCTATTTGGAGCAAAAATATATTTCGCAACTTTATCAATATAGTCTTTTAATTTTTCAGATATATTTTAAGCAGACATAAGTAAGTTAATCTTATAATATATTATGCATCTCTACTGTATTTCGAATTTGAGAATTGTACATGTCATAAAAAAAACACATTCTATCGCATATAAGTCACGATTAATTAATTTATTTACTTTGCAATAGTATGTATCTAAAAATTATTATATCCCAAACCGATTGTTAAATTTGGAATCTTGTAGGTTTTCGTTTGTTTTATATAAAATAAGTATTTTTTAATTATATAAATATTTAAAAGAAATCAAAATACTTTCTTGAAAGTCCTAGAACAAAAATGAGAACGCCTCTTTAGGGGTCATTTGGAATCATTGATCTGAAGTCTGAAGCTGGAACACTAACTTAATATTTTGTATGACGTCCTCTTTCAATTTCAGAATTAAAATTTATCTCTTCCGATGTTATTACTTTATGAATTCTTATTTTAATATCGCCACTCGATCTTCTTTTTCACAGATTTGTTAATAAAAATGAGAATTAATTGATTGTTTAGTTAAAAAGCTACTAAAAAATAAGACAAAAATGCCCCTCGCCTATTTATTTCATGTACAATAAAAAATAAGCCTCAACTGTTCTTATTGAGTGAAGTACTCTAAGTGACCTCTAGATTGTATACGATTATCAGGCGAAGTTCATTGGCATCTCATTGTTTCATTACTTGATTTGATATGAAATATACAAACAATTAATATTTAGGCGCAATTAAGACAAAATGAAATCATTTTGAAATGACTAACGACTCAAAAATATTATTATACATTATGTAATTAGCAGCGTCTACCATTAGGTTGTTTTGTGATGTAATGAAGATGCTAAGGTCTATAACGGTATAAAGATTATTTTGAGCACAATTATGTACATTGCTCTGTAATTGAAACATTTTTCTAACTCTAAAATATTAATTTGAAGCGCCCATACGCAATTTCGTTTGATGTATTGATATAGTCTGTAGAAAAAACAACATCTCCGATTTTTCCGCTAAATAAATTTTGAAATATTAATTGATGTTTCTCAACGTTGAGCCTTTTCTCTACATTTTTATTTCTTTTATATATATATATGATAGAATGAACAAACAATCTAATAATGTGTTGTTTCAACGATATACCCGTTTCTAGACCCGCATATAAGTGTCAGCACTAAGGTACGACAAGAATGTAATTAAAGTGATATCAAGACTACTATAAAAATTGTATGTGAATAAAACTACATTTAGCTTTCATGTTGTTATAGGAAAAACAATATTGCCTGTGTCCTGTGACGAATATAAAGTTGTTTACATAATATAGTATAAAGAAGTTTTATTTTCATTACATAAATTCATTTTTGTTTAAATAAAATATGTACATTATGTAGGAATGAAATTCCTGATATGCGACTGAACGTTATAATCCTCATTTAGATACCTTTGTGCGACTATAATAACACTCGTATATTATTAGCTTGCGCAAGTACCTTTAAGAAGTCAATTCATGTAGAAAACATTTCTCAGTTAGCTATAGGAATCTGAATACAAACGATATCCCAAAGACCTCCGTTCAACTCACACATTTTCTACAAACACGCAATGCTATCGCCGATCTAGATGGGATCCGATAGAGTTGGAGAAAATTCAGTCTTCGAATCGCCGAATCTCTGCTTGATTGAATATTCTCGAAGCCAATTAAATTAATCTAATCAATGCGTCAACGATCTTTAATTTTGTATAGGGTAAACACGACAGTTATTGATCGCTTAAATACACACACATACTCCAAATAAGTCGATAAAAATACAAAACAGTGAAAATGGTTTTGTAGATACTAGTGCGGCTCTAAGGCCATTTTCTATCATTACTTTATTATAGAACAAGCATTGAGTGATTGAAAAACAACCATAACTTTTAAATAAATATATTTTGAAAAGTTCCATGGACGAAGAGTCAATATATTGAACACGTGGAGTAGAATAATCTATATATTTTTCAGATTATTTTTCGAATGAGACGAACTCTGCCATATTTTAACAGGTGTCAAAATATTTTTCTTATTTGAATATACACTTTACTTCCACATTCTTTTACTTCTTTTTTTAAAATTTGTAAGCGTTAATAGAGTACCACAATTCTTTAAGTAACCATTCTGATAACTCGAAATAATAATTATTTTAAAGATTTCATCTTAATTGTACGGCTGCTAATCTTTATTTCAGACAAGTGTGACGGAAGCTAGTTGAGTATTTAAATAATATGCATTTAATAATGACTTATTGGCTAACCGGATGCTGGAATAATTTCCATATAATAGTAGTATCACTAAAAACTTACTGCTACCGCAATGCTCCTTCCATGTTTTATAATAACATAGAAAAACATAGGTTCTTTAATTTGAATTAAAATATTTAAAAAAAACTAATGAATAATTTGGTAACCAAAAGTATATTCGGTTACTCTATTTAAAATACCTTCAATGTAATAGTTGACCATTCACGGCAGTTCGCTCGATAGCAGTAAAAAATTTATTGATAACATTTTTGGTTCATTAAAATATCAATGTATTTAGGCGAGTATAATAAGGTTTTGATTGTACCTATCGAATAATGATTAATAGACTAACGTTCAAAAAGATTAGTTTAAAATTTTTAAGGAACTTACACATGTTGATATTTTTTATGACAAAGCGATGGTGAAAAACTATTTCTTTTACACAAACACAAGCATTTGTTCGTGAAAATCAGTATGTATTCGTTTTTGGATCACGGCATTATTTCAGCTTGTAATATATTTGTTTCGTCTTAATTAAAATACCAATGCAGCAAAAGACAGAAGTATATTCCTTCAAATTCTGCAACTTCAATGGCCGTTTGGGTGCAATAATTCAGTACCGTTCAGCTCACCTGTAGAATACAAGCATAATATAAGCATTCAGTTATAAGACTGCATATTGGCACAAACAGGTATTTATCATGAATGTTAACTGTATTGTTATCTTAACTCTATTAATCTAATTTGAAGTATTAGAATTTATAAATAATAAATTATTATTAAGCTATCGACATCGATATTAATTTGCAGCGCTGCGATCGCAATATAAATATTTTAGTAATAAATTAAGTATTACAGAACCCATTCAGGAGCCGATAGAATATTGACGTTTTTTATTTGATACAAATTATTGCCAATCGACCTCTCGCTGCTGCCTCGCAGTTTCGTATATTGACAGATCTTCCATTAATCTCGACACGCCTTATACAAACTGCACCTAAAGTAAAGTGACTTCTCAAAAATAAACATCGAACCGTACACAATCAATAAATAAAGTTTATTTATATCTATATTGTAAATATACTATCGTATATATGGAAACACATTTCAATTTTATCATATTTATAGATTATTTGTGCGATTAATGAAAATAGCTTAATACAATATTTCGTTTTAAAAGTATATTTCTGTAAAGTTTACAACAATCAGAGATTCAAATCAAGACTGAGTAGTTGCAGCTTTTCATTGAAATAAAGTATTATACACAAAAAAATATTGTATTGTTCACTTCCCTTAATCAAAATCATAGAGACTGATTTTCAGAGTTTTCGATGTGGCCATTATTTTGCCATAGCAAAAACTTTTTTAATACCTCAGCAGAATTTTTAATAACGTAAGCTTAACAAATTCACTAGTGATTTTCATGCGTCATTGTCGACTACATTAATATGAAAAATAAATTAATTTCGACACTCGACATCAACGCAAGTGAAGCGCGTTCAATAGCAAATTGTATTATTAAGTGATCCAGTTTTTTTTCTTTCAAAAATATCATAATAATCACACATCTATAGATTATTAATAGCCGATAACGTCAGCTTAATAGATACAAACATATATTAAAAAATATTCAAACATATTTCATTTAATAACTTTGGTCTAGAATTTTGCTTAAGAACATACATTATAATACACTATGCACACATGCTTTTAATAGTGTTTTTTAATGTGAGCTGTTTTGTTTCAGATAAAAATATATTTGTAAGATTATGAAATATTGTTCATACAAGCTGAAGAGGATGGTATGTCACAATTGCGTATGATCAACATTGAAATTCCACTTGGGTGTAATTGCATGCAGTCACGGAATGGCTATTGTCTACCCCTGAGATCGTTACACACGCAATTTTATAAGCTTCGGCGAACGAAATTTCGATAGCCTCTTTCTGATCAGCTTTATGTAAGCATTGTAAATCACTTGCAAACTGTTGGAGATTTTCAATGTAATATTGTATATTGCCACACTTTATTTTTAATCCTTTACGGTGATAAATTACTGACTAAAATTAATATATTTTTTTAGCATTATTAATCAGTGAAATATAGCAACGGTGACTACCGTGATATGACTATATAGACATTTAATTAATTGATATAAAGTGTTGTTTTTAATGATTTAAAAATTTTTCCTCGTTATAAATTTTGTGTTGGTTATCAAAGTAGACAAAATTTAGTAATTTGCTCAGCAAGAGTAATTTAAATCTCCTTAGCAGCTCGGTTCTGATATGAAATATTAACAAAACTCGTATTACCCTAACTTAAAACTATTTTTGGTTGAGCGATGAAAATCTTTTCGTATTGCATGCTTGAGCGACATCGAACACTGCAATATACAATATTATCTAACAAAAAATCCATTCAATTGCGCGTGCTTAACTTGCCCTTACGATAGTCTAGTGTTAGCGTTAAATTTTATAGAATTCCGTGTTCACCATGGCAAACAATCTTCTGACAGAGTAGTTCGACCATACAGTATCGATGATAATCGTAATTAAGTAATATATTACTTAAAAATAAATTAACCAATTCAAAAAATGATCCATCGAATTCTTACCTACATTCTTCTTGTAAATAGATAAATTCTATGTGACATTGTAACATTGTTAATTGGTACATGCAGCTTGACATATTTTATGTCCAAGAAAACATACTTGAAACCATCATTTAATAAATATTAATTCGATGGTCGATATTTTTTGCTTAAATTTTTTTTCAAAGTATTAAACAGAAGGAGACAATGAAATTTTATTCTTTATTTGATGACCAATTGTTGAAATCTAATTCACGTACTCATATGGTAATTTTGTTGAAGTCTGCAAAGGTTTTTCAGAAATTTCGTCAACATATTCTTTGATACATATCTGTTGGTATAATAATTTCCGTTGTATCTGGGTTCGCTCGGTGGTGCATTATAGATTAAAGCACTTTATTGCCTTTTGCCTTTACTATGTGGTGACTGGTGACTTGGTGACAATATGGTAAAAGACAATAGCCCGAGACGAAAGTTCGTGAGCGTCGTGCGCGCGCATGTGAACAATACCAGTTCGTGTGACCACGCGATTCCCATTGAGAGACTTTCAATTTAAAAGTCTCATATTGTAAAAACGTGAACGTATATTTATAATTACCACTTGGGTTGGAAGTTTCAAGAAACACTAATATCTTATGTGAAATATTGTTGCCAATAAAGCTCGAGTAGTTTTTTTATAGAAGTATTTGGATTTTATTGTATAATATCATTTATCATTCAAATCTGATGGACTTAGATATATGTAATATTATATAAAAGACTACTCTCGGGACAGTCACATGTTGTTATTCAACTTCTCAAAAACAATTCCTCGTTTTGACATATAAATAAATTGAGTAAACGGATGCAATAAAAAATTACTTAAATTATTCGACTACGTGAGTTCCGTTACATCCGTGAGATAGGGTGCATTAAGATGCCGAAATGCGAAACCCGGGTTTTAAGTGATAAAAATGTGGAATCGTACAATGTTTCAAGAATAAAATTTTGATATTGAATTTCTAACAACCACACTCAGTCGATATCTTAATTTTCAAAAAAGTCAATTCATTTGAATAATTTATTACCTTATCAATTATGGACAAAAGTGTCTCTCGACACAATGAATATGTCATAATAAGAAGCTATTATGAGTGACATATGTATAGAGAAATATAAATAATTTATTTTAAAATAATTTTTATTTGTGTGAAAAAATTGAACCAATTTTATTTAGACATTATATATTTTAAATGTGATTTTCACATCGAAAACTAGTAACTCAGGTATTTATATCTAATAGTAATTATATCGAAAAACTAATAAAATATTTTCGTTGTTGGTATATATAATAGTTTTACTTTTAAATATTTGAATTGAGTTGATGTTTTGCCGGGAATAATCTGGCAAACGAGGATACCCCTAAATATAATTTGTTTTCATTTCATATGAGATGAATTTACAAATAATTGGTCGTAACGAGTGCTTGCAAACCTTTAAACAGGATTTTCTTAATCAACGTATACATCACTTTTTCAACAGTAAGATATTTAGGGATTTATTAAGAACACTTGATTATGTAGTTTTTTATGATATTTGAAATACGTTTAAATATTTAAGCTACAACTTGCTACACTAAATTATCAACAAAAAATTTTGTTGAAATATTTATGGCGAAATAATTTACAGCTGCCATATTTGCAATGCATGTAACAGATAATAAATAATTTAATAAAAGTTGGTCGCCTTCGATTTCCTCCTCGGTGGATTACAAAATTCAACGTGGACAGCATTACTAAAAAGCCTTTTTGTTAAAACACGAAACGTCGTTGCTTGGAGTATTTTTCGAAAACATTCTTTTCATTTTTTTCTCTCATTATGTTAATAAGCAAAGCTGTGTATGCCATAGGAATTCGTATTCATTGTAAGCCCCAGGTGGAAACCCAGATCTGCTCCTCTTAATAAGAAATCCCAATTACATTTACATCCACAAGTTAAAAAGTCTTAACGGCCTATAATGAAAAGAACAACATGTCGATTCTTTACTTTGTTGGTATTAACAATTTAAATAAAGATTTTTCAATATATGGTTTCAATATTATATATAATATATGTAAAAAGAGTTTTTATAATAACCATATTTTGATATTTATTTTTGAATCGATAAACCGTCTTTGTAGTATCAGTTTATCAACTTGCCGTTTCGAACTAGTTTTTTTTGTCTAAGCACATACACCACTAATTTAAGGCTCGAAAGGATTTCGATCTTAAAGTCGTGAATCGATTGAAAAAAGAATTTTATGTATGTGTATATATTCAATACGCACTATAGAACTATTTTCCATGTTTAAGTGTGAATTGCAGACTGTTATTGTGAAAGCAATAGAAAAATGTGCGCTGTTTTAAATTTATTAGTTTTTTTTTTAATTAGAGCAATAATGTATTTTTGTGAATTATATATTAATTTGAATTTAACTTTTCACATATATAACTTTTTAAATGACTCCAAGTGTTTACTTAAAAATGATAAAGAGCTTTCTCAGAATCACTAATAAAAATAAGATAGCCAATAAATAGTACAAATATATTCAATGTTTTATTGGAAGTCCTTTTTGTCCAAGCAGCGCTTGATTCTCGTCGGATCCATTGTTCCTTTGGATGTACAAACGCGTGACCTTTTGGTTACCAGTCGTGCATCGTTCAATACTTGTCTTGTTTATTCCTCCATACAAAACCCACCTATAATACATACTTACGAAGATAGCACGAAGAAAAATTTTATTCGTCTCATGTATCATTTTTGTAGACAGAAAAAAGCTTGTAATTGCGTATTCTCACAACCATCACAAATTTGAAACGTTGCGGTAAAATTTTGAGTCATCTTTGACTTAACAAACGAAATATTAATTTAAATAAATGTATTTTTTTTCTGAATTATTTCTTTGAATATATTGCATCGGGAATTAATGGTTTGCATGATAACGTGGTGCCAATGGTTAACATTTAACAGAACTTCGTTTAAGATTAAGTTGTCTTACATAAATCTGAAAAAAAAATATCCATTTTTTTAATTATTAGAAAAGGTTTCAACGATTTAAAATCAAGAATATAGAAATTTAATTGAGTGTTTTTGTAATAATTATGAAACAATAAATTGAAGTTAGCACATTACTTTTACCAAATGAAATTATGAAAATTTTCATGACTAATAGTGGTGAATTATGAATAAAATTATATACAGTGGAACCTCGATCAACCGTTCTCGCATAATACGTTTTCCCGGATGGAACGCTTATTTTTTATAGTCCCGTCAAACTCCCATAAGAACAATGTTAAATAACCCCGCATTGACCGTTTCCCGATTCCCCGATTTCCTCGATAAACCGTCTAAATATTTTGGTCCCGTCACAAATATTATCCCGATTGACCGTTTTTATTGCATATTTCTCCGTATCTCGGCAAGCAAATTTGACACAGCCGAGTGCAGGTGTTATGCCTGGACAAGTTGGAATCCGCTGTACATGTTAGACGTAACGCATTGGACGCATGTGCTATTTTTCGGGTTGAAATCCACCACACTCGTATTATTGTTTATGATGCAAATGTAGAGTTGTTTAAAATTCATGGTAATAATGATTCCTGTATATATAAACTTTTAGTCACAAGTTTAGTGACAAGTATTTGTTCCGATCAAAGTGCCAAATAACAAAGAAGCAAACTAACATAAAGGACTTTTTTAAAAAATAAATTCTATATACAGTATGTACAAGTAACTAATAAATAAATATTTTTTACGATTTTACTTGTTTATTTTTATTTGAAGCTTTCCCGCATTCAGCGATTCCCGCATATACCGTTATTTTTTCAGGGTCCCTTGGAAAACGTAAAATCGAGGTTTCACTGTATTTGTTTCCTCTCACATAATGGCATATCAAAGGATTATCGTATGGTCATAAAATATTGTTGGGCGACATTGAACTCTTTAGTCTTGGCGTTCTGTGTCCGTAAAGGCTTTTGTTACGACCATCTGCGATGTCTGATCTAAACGTAGACAACCACTCCTGGACAACTTTATTATTCATATTACTTATTCATTCCCTTATAAATCGTCATGCATTATTCAGTCATACTTGATAATAAATCATTATACATATATGTTTGGTGAACGCTAATCTTAAAAAATATAAAACTTAATTTAAAATAGCGACATCGCGATTTATCAACGATTTTGAAATTATAATTATATAGTTTCTTTTTTGACAGAAATAAGTACTCAGATACCTAAATAAAAAAACTGATATTTAAGAATAATTGGGTTCCTTAAACATATATATGTGTAAATCAATGTGTTTCGGCAATTGTTTTTCTTTATTCCTAAATTTAAAAATTACCCACTATTTTACTTATCGTACAATATTGCATATAGTATATAGAACACATTCGCAAAATTTTACTTGTTTACAATCCTATGGATAATCATATTAGCCGATTGTTTACTTTTTTATTTACTCACTTTTGAATTGAAGCATGGATACCTAAAATTAGATATTTTAAATACATTTAAGTAATGATTCTGTAAATTAAAAAAAAGACGTTAAAAATACGGTACGAAATAACCACATTAATACGGCTTATGTGATCAAATATATTTTTTTCTATCGATATTATGTGATTTTTTTGATGATTATTTTGCTTGAAATATAAGAATAATGTTACCAGATACAAAAACAAAAACATTTAAAAACTTTGCAATATTGACATGTGATTGTTATGCAAATCATCCTATTGATTTTCTCACCAACAATGAGAATTATCTTGATTAGAAAAAAATACAAAACTACAAAAAAAATCTGAAAAACGTTTTTTCGAAACAACATCAAAATGCAAATAAGTTGACGATTGACTAAATTGGATAAAAAACATTCTGTAAGCAACTTCAGTTGATAAATACAAATGAATCTGAATATCACATGATTTAAAAAAATCTTTATGGAATCTATTGATTGAGTTTGCATTGAAATATATTGATTTCAAGTATTAAAATAATGGCCCCTACTGAAAACTTTTCCTCTCATTAAAAGTATCAAAATCTTTGAATTAAATGAAATATCGAATCTATTCTAATTATAAGTTATTAAATTCCATCAATGTTATTTTTATTTCATAAAAGTTATAAACTTCTTACTAAATATTGCCTGTTCAAAAAAATATTGGATTCATCTTTTATCGTTTTTTTTTCATTTCGTTATTCATTGTAATGGTTGTATTCACGAATCTATACAATTGAACATTTTTTGAAATTAGTTTCATGTTAGCCACACCTCAGCGTAATATCTATCCGGGAATGTAGTTACATCGAAACGTACGACGTTTTCATACTTGAATCGATAATTATTACACTGCCATAGACAGTTCTACTATTATATCATAATATAAGAAACAATTCAATTTAAATTTTATGTTTTTGTTTGGTCAGTTAATCGGAAATAAATATTATAAACGGGCATTTAATAATTTAAGCGTTTAAAAATTTATATAAAGTGAATCTTATAGTAACAAAAAGAAATTTATCGTTCAACTCAACAAAATTTTGAAATTGAATACACATATTTACACAAATGACAGTTTGGCGAAGTTAAAAAGAAAATAAAACCAAATTCAATGATGATTGAAAACAAAAAGTACAGATGCAGGTAAACGATGATGAGAGTACAACGGAATAAGAAATGTTTATGACTTGCATCGACATGGTAGAAATGCATACCATAGACGACATCGTGGTTAATCAGCATGTTTTATGTCAGATATTTTTGTGATCATTCTTAGTTTATTGACAGTACTTATAACGCAAAATTGGGTAGCACTAAATATAAATAAAAGATTGTAAAAGTAAACCAATAATTACTAATTAACTCAATTCTGCCTCCAGAATCAATTAATAATATTTGTTTAAAATTTTACATATCAAATTTCACCCATTCAATTCAAATAATTACTTAAACCCCACGTCGTCTGAATTATAATCAATATGAGTGCCTTATAGTTTAGGTATAAAAAATATTTTTGAACGAAACACCTTGGTGTTAATAAATATTTGATGCTGCAAAAAAGAGCCCTGCAAAATGGAACACAATTGGCAAGTCAAGTCGCAGCTGACACACGAACTGTATTTTTTGTCACACATTGTACTAATCCATCATTCGCGGAACATTTTATGTCATGTGTTGTTTAATACCCTGAACTGGATATGAAACACGAACTATTTAAGCTTTTCTTATTTATAGAATACCTAAAATACTTAGATAAACGAATGGAGCAAGTAAAAGAATAATCCTCGTGGTATGTTGATTAATTTAATGAAACATTCTTACATCGCACTTATGACGTAGATAATTGAAATAAATTGTCAATAAAAATGCCATATAAATTTTATTCCATGCGGCTGGTAGCCCGGTCAGCTTCTGTTTTCTGCGGAAAACATTCAACGAGTGGTCTAGCCGCAAACCGATGAAAAACGATCGATTATTATATGCATTATCTAACAACTTCGCCAGGGGAAAAAGTTCCGAGATGATTGCAGTTAAAACAATATTTATTAGGGTGAAATTTTATCTAAAAATGTTTGTAAGTTCAAGGAAAACTTCCTTAGATGAATATCAGGAATATTATTGATTTCAGACTAAGACTTTAATTTACTGATATGGTTTGTTCGAATGACTTGCAAAGTTTCGTATTTCAAAAATAATGTAAATGAATAAATTTAGTTATGTAAATGTAAAAATGAATAACACAGTAGCGATTTATAAGGTTTCACTTTATTTTCATGCATTTTTGCACTAGTTCATGTAAGTTAGAATCGAAGGTCTATTCTTCACAAGAGGTGATTAAAAGTTTTCAAAATTTTTGCTACAATAATTGTAAGATGCCAAGATTTGTCTTATCAATTGAAAATTGCGAGATTAGTTTCACATTATGGTCATAAGACACTTGATGAATTGAACACGAAGTAAAATATTTCCAACAAAAAGATTCTTTGTCGTGTATATTTAATGTATAAGGTGTCAAAAATCATTTAAAAATATATATCTACAAAAATCTTTATTAGTCATATGAATTCTCTTTAGTTCATTTTATGAGTTAAGGTGATATGAAAAAAATTATATCATCACAGAAATCTATAAACGTAAGATTTAAAAGTATTAATTAATCTTTTAAAAAATAATAAAAAAAGATTTTATTTGGGGATATAACTTTCAAGGAACAAAATCCTTGTTTGACCTAAGGCGGATATAACGAATTGTGGTATGTAACCAATATAGACTTTGAAATAGTGTGATTTTCCATCACCGTTCTAAATTTCATACATATTAAGAAATATCTCAATATACATATTAATATTGTATAATGTAAATATCCTATCAACTGTAGATATCTATCAATTTTATATATTGATCCTTAGTCAAAAATACTAAAATACACCATGGTCACGTTCAAGAGTAATCAGTAGTAATTTTGAGATATTTTTTTATTCGCTTAAAATCTCATATATCTCGTTTGCCTTTGTAAAAAATATTAAAAAAGAACCCAGAATTTCAGTAACTCTAGACCAAGAATCTTGCTGTCATCAATTTTAAAAGGCACTATTTGTCAACATTTATTTTGCTCAATAATAGAACACAATACAAATTCGTTATAATGACTCTAGCTTTTACGAGTTGTGTAATACTCATAATGTATCTATAATAATATATTGCATTTCTACTTTTATAATGGTGTTATAAGTACGCAGATATTTATTATCTTATTTCTAAATGCCACTTATATGGCATTTTTTTAAATTTAAATGTGTATGTCGAGCCGTAGCGAGAGAACGTCTATGGAAGACCATTAGTCTGCGATATTGTTGAACGTCAATATATAATTTATCATTTTTTTAAGTAGCCACTCGTTTCAAATACCTGTGATCTGCAGCACCTTTTAAAATTAGTTTTTGGTTTGTAAATTATGCTGGTTATTTCTTTAATACGTTTTGACATAACTTTTGAGTATGGCCAGCAGTTGGAATTTACCTTTAATGGTAAGCATCCGTTGGTTGATTGTTTATAAATGTATCCCTATTTATTGAAAAGAATTTTATTGAAAAACGATTAGTTTTTTTACATTTATATTTTATATATAATATTATTTAGGGTTAAAAAATCATTCAATATTTTGAATACTGTAATTTTTATAAAAAACCAGAGAGAGTTGACTTATGCTATAAATCTATCCAAAAATATTGCTTTCATATCTATAAAATACACCGTACTCCTTTCAAGTAGAGAATTTTCACTGTTTATTATAATACTTACTGTTATATCCCTTTATTCTCTAATCTAATTTAACACGGTCTTTTTGAATAAAATGTACCACCGAGATTAATTAACGATATGGATATTTAAGAACGAATATTATATTTGATTTGAAACGAATATAGATTCATTAAAGATTAACCAAATAGTTATATGATTAATAAAACGTTTTATACCGTTCTGCATTCAAACATATTTATTCAACAGTTTTTAGCTGACTACTTTTTTCGTTAATGCTATGAACTACTTGCTTAGTTTTAAAACAAGACCATATGCTTATCATTAATCATTTTGTTTAATCAATAGAAGTGATAACTTGAGTCTCACGTCAGCATACAAGGTTTCTTTTATTACATTTTAATTGCCATCTCAGATATGAGGAATGGTATTTACAATGTGTTTCGTAACACGTGAAGAGAAATGCCAATCTTAAATAAAATGAAATAGATAAAAGTGTTTTTATATGACCCTATTTCAAATATCATATTTTTATATTACATTTCGTTTTATAATATATTCATCGTAGTATAGTAGCATCATTAAACAATACATAATTTGCGTCGAAAATGTGCTTTTATAACATCGCGTATTGATATTCGATTCCCATGTTTCATTTAAAACGCGCTATGAGAAAATTGTTGCAACGAAAGTAGATGTTTGGTAACGTGTCAAGCAACATCGTAAAGATCAGAAAGTGACACTGCTCTACATTTGTGCAGTGATTGTATGGCAGGCTAATTAATAAAACCATCAAATATATATTGAAATTAATCGAAATTACTACCGGGCACGTTGTTTACGGGACACGTAAAATTAAATAGCGAATATAAAATCACTCTTTTAAAACCTTTATGTTTTATAACTAAACTATCCGCAAACAATGTGTTAGTTTTAATAAAGAATTATTTTTATTATGGGTCAAGTAAAAGTACTATAGGAAATGTATGAAAAGGTAAAACTACGTATTGATTTCATAACATTAAAATATGAATCAACAAAGCAAAAATCGATATAATTTAGATCGTAGCGTTTGTTATTATCAATATACAACGCAAAATTATTGTTGTCTCATCTTGTTGAAATTTATTTTAGTCATCATTTATTTATTGATACTTATTATTTATAAAAAATGACATTTGCCTATGATTACTCAAATTAAATAAGAAAAACGGTATATGGATCACTGATTTGTGAATGAGTGATACAAGATCTATCTGCTGATGATTGAAAGATAAATAGTGACAGTTTCTCTCCAAACTTCATTGTAGCTTTAGTCGAGGTTATACAAATTATATGTGACTTCTGATAATCATCAGGAAATGACTTTTGATTAGATTTGATTTGTGAATTAAAGAGGCTTAATGAAAATATAGGAATTTTCAAATTTTTTGCTCAAATCATAAACATCAACAGTTTTCATTTGATCAATTTAAATTTCATCAGTTTTTTTGTAATTTTAATAGTACAAAATTTAAGCAAAACTCTCCAATCAACTTGAGAAATATGTCATAAATGAAAATATTTTTTTATTATTATTTGGTATACTGTTCTTACAAAAATTTCCGTTATAAGAATCTCATTCATATTTTTTTCCATTCCTTACTAAATATTATCCGCGCCCACTATATAATTTCATTGATGAGTATTCTAAGTATATCTAGTATATGATCGATATAAAATGTAAATTTGTCACATCAAAATGCGTTCGTATGGAGATTGATTTTTTATCTTGCACCAAAATCAACGAGGCTAACTTTCGCCACACCGTTTCAAGCTTTCACAGTGTGATTTACTCCACGGTCCAACGATAATAGCATCCGTCAACATCCGTTACTGAGGTTCATAAAACTAAACCTTTAATTATCAATGGGAGGAGTTTATATCTACAACCAAGATTATTAATGGGTAAAATAATATCAAAAAATTATATTGAAATTTTCGTAATTACAAACCATTCGTCATAGTAGTAAAGACAGATACCCATTACGTACAAAAAACATTTTTAATAATTGATTACTGTTTCTCTTATTTTTTATAAAATTAATTTAAAATGTATCAATTAAAATCTGTAAAATCGATGTCAATAGACTGGAAAAAATAGTCTTTACCCGGGAGTTGTCGTTACTGTAAAGATAGTATAAAAATTTACACATTCACAGAAAAATATAAATATATCGAATGAAGTCCTTTTCAGCTCATAGTAAATTTGAAAGACGTACTATTTTCTTGTGTATTTTAAAAACATACGACAAACACGAGAAATGAGATTTAAACTTTTATCAAGTACAGGTGAATACTCTGAACAAACTATCAGATACATGACGAGTTATTTTATGCATACAATTTCCTTGAAACGCTTTACACTTAATATTTATAATGAGAGAAACTTCCCGCAAGTAGGTGTCACAATTTGGCAGGTGATAGAATTTCTGAATATGGTGATGACATATAAGTGGACATAAGAGAAATTTATGTGTAAGTCTAATTTCAATAAACGTATGAATATTGAATATCCGGTAATTTGTGGAGGATAAAAAACCGGAAACAGCGACATCAAAATTTCTCCCATTTATATTGATCACATATAAAATCTTTATAAATATGTTTATAACATTGTATACCTTGTTATTTTTTACCTTGTTATAATTATAACAGTAATTTATAATATTAATACTAGTACTAATTTGGTTAATAAAATATTTTATATACATGTATTATAAAGATATATTCATACTATTAAAACAGCAATAGTTTTTACGTAATGAATATTATGCAAACTTTAATTTACCAAGATAACTTTAATTGTGTACTTGTTCATAATTACTTCTTGCAGAAATCAATCAGAGCCATTTGAAGTGACCTGAATACGAAGCTATTATTCAAATTAATTTGAATGTTAAATTTATAATTTATATTTTGTGAAATGAGCATGACGTTGTATTTGCTACTGTAATAAATGTGTGTGTGTTAAAAAATAATGGTACATGAATATTCTTATCGTTCTCATTAATAATCTAAAGTACACTTAAAAAATTGCTGAATATATTTCAGTAGTATTTATTGCACATGTAGTTTTATAGCATTATTAATGGCATCAATATAATGCTATTATATGTATTAAAGCGTTCTTTGCTTATAAATAGCTCCTCTCAAATATTGGAAATGGATTCAAATATAAGTATTGAATATTACATCAAAAGGTGATATTGAAACTATTTTTATTAATTTATTAATCCAGTCTATAGTTCCGGCATCCGTTAGATATCTTTGTGATGAAGATGGATCTCCTGAAGTTCTCTCCACTCATCGAATCTCAACCGCATCGCATCAAGTTATCTCTATGTATATTTCGATGTTCTTTTATATTTCTAAGTGATAAAAAACTCAAAATAAAACTGAGTTTTTACAAAAATAATTGTACGAACAATTAGCACATTTTATAATTATATTATTCATCAAATGGAAACAATATGTTTTTAATTATGCCTCAAAAATCATGTCCTAACAAAATTAGTCCTACTGACCATAATGAAGATCAGGAGACTCTATACAATATTTGTAG
The DNA here is from genome assembly GCA_028555115.1 of Himalopsyche japonica. NCBI lineage: Eukaryota > Metazoa > Arthropoda > Insecta > Trichoptera > Rhyacophilidae > Himalopsyche > Himalopsyche japonica. The sequence goes on from JAHFWJ010000145.1 coordinate 928,071, forward strand.
CTGGATTAATTTTTGATAAAATCTGATAACTGAAATTTTACAGGCGAGTATCAATTTAAATGTTAAATCAGACACATTTCCATATATATAGATAATACATTAAATATATTATATTGTAGACGATACCTTGTTAAATATTCATAAAATACTAAATTCCTATCCGAATCTTACTAATTTTATGAAAATTTATACCGATATAATCTTTGTCAATAAAATATTCAGCTGTTTTTAGATAGCAGAAATAAATTAAGGTGTTTAACATATAATTTATTTTTCGCGATGCCTATTTTATCAAAATGTATCGGAAATTCATATACATACTCAAAACCATAAAATATTTTTTACGGATTTCCTATAATATCTCTTATATTTTATTTGATTTTTGGATCAAACACAATCTCCAGATGTTTGTCGTCGCATTTTTTTTGTGAACAATATTAGTGACTAAAACTTTCATCATACTCTGAGCCTAAATTTTTTTTAATCAGTGGATTACATCAAGGTCTCATTGAAAAACACTTTAATTATTAAAATATTTGTTAGTGCCTTACGCTTGCTTACGTGATGCAATTCCGTCGTCGAGCAGGATTTCAATTTGTCAATTATCATTAATGATTACTTATTGTAAGAGTTTTTTTTTCTCCAACTATCATCCGAGTATTAGGCTTAAGTTAATGGAAGATCAATATTAAATATATATTACCATAAGCTAAACACGAGGATGTTTGCATCTGCTGTCTTCTTTCTTTCAGTTTATATTAAATACCTTCAAAAATTTATTTCTTTCAATTGATCACATATGATTTTGTAATTTTACTTTAGCAGAGAGCTGTAATGACAGATTTTTAAAAATATATTTTCCATTATTAATTCGCTATGTGTGTGTAGAACAGTGGTTCTCATCTTCAGCCACCAGAGGATTTTGTTGTGGCCACCAAAAGTTTTATAGTAACTATTGATATTTAAGAAAAAATGTGTTTTTATAAATGAATTTGTAAAATTAATATTATTTTAAAATTGATTGAATACACCTGACTTATTCAGAATTTAATCGAGTTTAAATAAAGGACCGTTTTAATAATAATACTGTTATAAGATACAAAAATTTTTGTCGGAGTTATACGTTGACCATGAATCAAGTCAATATATAGAATTAAAAACAATTCGCATTATTATAATAATTTTGTCGATTCTATCGACAACTGTATACTGTGAAAGATCATTCAGTGTAATGCACTTTATAAAAAATAAACATTGAGACTATTTGTATCACATTTGGTGCGGCCACGAGACATTTCCATAGGACAGTTGATATTTATAATGCGGCCACAGTGAAATTTCACGTGAGAATCACTGGTGTAGAACCATAGCTTGCAGCCAATCTGAACAATTTTTCGGATGGAAATCCGATATTTGTACTAATTGATGTGTTGCATATGCGGATATCTAATGTCTTTTGATAAATTCGTTAGATATACGACCGCCAGATCCAGCGATGATCGCTTGGGAAACCGGTAGGATGAGTATTCAGAACTTAGAATAGTCACACGCGTTTATGTACCGCCATATTGGTATCCAAACTACCTATTTTGGAATAAACGCAATGTAGAACTGCAAGACTTAATGAGAAATTTCCGCATTGCAAACTGGGATGAACGCCCAAGTTAATTTAATGTCCTAATTATTTTAAAATATTTAGATTGTCTCATTGACGATATTTTCCTTAATGCAATTAAAATATGGTGGTTTTCTCTCGATAATCAATCTTAAAAAAACAACAACAGATTTGAATTTCAATGTAGCAATGCCAACTTAAATTAATTTCGCTTCGTCGTATTTTTTTGACGTATTATTATTTTGTACTGACATATAATCCGGATGCGAAAATAATATGTATTATTAATATTCATTGAAGTGACATTCCTTTACACACTCCATTTATTTTAACTAAAAAAAGTATTTACTAAATTCTTCGGAAGACATTTTTGTCACTGATATATATTTTAATAAAATCATTATACTATTAGGTTTATAATTTCCTTTTATTATCTATCTATAATGGTGTGATATAATTAAATTTAATAAAATCATTTTGCATATTTACTTACGTAGTGAGAATTTTAGTTGCTAATGCTTACAATCTAAACGAAAAAGTCATTTTTTTTTCAAAATCCTGTTCAAGATACACAATGAATTTAATTCATTGTATGAAGATTTATCGACTATAAGTTAAATTTAATTATTTTTTCAAAATTATTCTGTCGCATATATCGTTACTTTTCGTTTAATTTATAATAATAATCCCTTTAGTCATTTAATTTATTTTCTTATTCTCGTAAAAAAATTCCGAAGCTTCTTTATTATATTTTTGTAATGAATGTTTCATTATGAATATTAATATTATTGTTAAACATTTATTATTTATTTCAATAAAAAAATCAGCTGTTTTGTTTGCCATTCTAGAATTTTGTTTATGAATTGACTAGAATATGATACGTTTGGTTTTCTTAAAAAACATTTACAAAAAATAGAACGTTTTGTGTCTTGATATAAGCATATATAATTTATAGTACGTTGGGTGAAAATGAAAACTATTATAATTTTTTTACTTTCGCAATTTTTCATGCTTTCGAATGCGGTCGGACTACATCGTAAGCAGGTTCCATTTTGTAGACTAATTTGAATATGTCATTAGTTCCATCTCATTCGCTTTAAGTAAGTCTTGCATCCCATTCCTGCCGACAAATAGCCTCGAGCACACAACACTGCTGCTTCTAATTAACAGACCGTCAAAGAACGCGTTAGCTGCTCGAGCATGCGCCTAATGTCGTGTCGTGTTTAGTTTTTACCTACAACATTACTTATTCAGTACGCGTACTATAAAGGTCCATCAATATACATTCGACGCGGAAGAACTGATATTTCAATGTGATTAACGCCCCAGTATCAACAAAATCATACAAGGTATATTTTTATATATTATGGTGAGACGTTATTATAAAATTTGTTTTACGTTTAGAACAAAAATTAAATGATAAGCGTTTCTAAACTTAGGGTTCAATTTAAAAAAGTTGTATGTATAATATATACAGATATTCCTTGTTGTTAAATTGTATTTCTATTAAAACAAAAACATTTAGTAAGATGTTTTAAAATTACTGACTTAAATAAGGTTATAAAATAGGCTTCGGAAAATGAACAAATTTGCAATAAATGTCATGACAAGTTGATTTGAAGAAGAAACTACAAAACCGAATATGAAAAAAAAGGATACTTTTGACCTCTTTTTTAGACAATGTGAAACAAATTTAAATATTAATGACAACAATTTTGATGCAGATGGCTTCGGATATGTGGATGAAATTAATTTTGGTTTCCGAAACAATCTGTTGTTCATTTATGCAGATATAGGCAATATTCAGAAAAAAACGTTAGATGAGTTCTCGTTTTAACATAAAAAAATACATATGTTATCAAAGAATTTGATCTTCACAGATTAAGCTATTTTCGTTCAGCAACATACTTGATAATATTTAAAAACAAAATATAGAGCATATATTATTGTCTATGGAAAATCTTATTATTATTGATATTGCCATATCTATCCACAGGTTCTATTATTTTTTCAATATCCACTGCTCATACACACTGAAATAATGTACAAACATTAAACAGTATAGTGTCTAACCAGTCTAGTGTGCCGGAACATGAATTTATAATACATAATGGCCATTCAGAACCCTTCAGACAAAAGCAGCACGTACCAACACAAATATAATATGACCATGTGTGACCCATGATGTGTGTTTGCATTACATGTTGGAATAACTAGTTTTTCTTCTTAAATATTTCATGAAATATAAATTATTATTATAAAGATATAGGGTTCCACAGAGACTTGCATATAGTTAAATAGATAAAATTAAAAAAGATACCAAATAATTGAATTTTATATGATCCCAAAATACTTTGTTATTTCCTGGTTGTGTAAAAAAACTGATTGAACCTTGATTTAATATGAGTTAGTTAATGAAAAGAATAAACACAAAAAAGCTCAAATTTATTTATAGTTTATGTTTATTAATTTTCTTGAAACAGTATTTTGATTTAAAATTATACATAATAGTAGGTATATTTTTTAATTTGCTTGTTCAAAATAATGTTATATACATTTTTGCTTGCTTAAGAGATGTTTGAATTATCGATTAAATGTGCCCGCAAAATGCAAAGAACTAATTCCAATTCCAAATATTATCGATGTGCAATTAGCAAGTTATGGTATTTTCCCGAGTCGAATTTTAGTGCCGACGTTTTTGATTAGTTCCATGCAAAAACTAATAAAAACCAAATACCCAACGACCTTAAGCGAAAACAGGTTGTGGGCGGCATCAAACCGAATTGGCGATTAATAAAGCAATTTTTATGGAACCATTATAAACACGATTTAGATTGAACATTGGTGGACACGGGAGAAAGTGTGCTTTAACAAAACCGGATGTAAAAATGTGTTGACGGCAAATCATAACATGTCATATGGATGATCTAATTAAGTTAATTTTATAATTCGATCCACTTTCTTTTGTTATATTGTTCGCTTTTCAAAATAAACTATGCTGTTGGAGTAACGTGTCACGCGGCTGTACCGTTTCTTTTCGTGTTGGAAAATATTTTGCGCTCACTCACACAATTGTCAGCAGTAAGTGACCCGTGAATTTGCAGCTGGTGCTGATGTGAATGCTTTATGGATAAATTTGTTTTACACATAGAATATTTAAACATATAGTAGTGAATTTAAATGTTGCATGCATTTTATCTTTATAGTTTTAGTGTCATAATTTTTGATGGAGAATTATATAACTCTCAGTAGGGAATACTTTCTCCGTGGCCGAGCTTAATATTTTGAAATACTCAAGACTATTAACTTTCGTGGGTACAACACAATTTTTATCTTCGTGGCTAATTTTTAAAAATCTTTTTATTTGTAAAACTTCTTCTTTTCATCGGTTATGCTAACTGCGTTAACTTAACTGCGGTTAACTTAACTACGAGGATTTTCCACCTGATCAACATTTTCATGTGAGTCAGATATTTTTAACATTGAAATGAGTTTATAACATTTTTTTCTTATTAGAACTTGTATGTGATAAAAAGTTTAACTTTTATAGTAAATTTTAAAAAATGAAAAAAAAAATAACAGAAGCTAAGTACACGGAGTTCTTCAAAATATTTTTGGTCTATCCATTTCTTGATTATTATATTTTTTAATAAAAAACTCTTATTATCAAATACTATTAGCAGTAAGTCGCTTGATGATACTTCAGAGTGCTTTATAATAAAAAACGGAAAGCTATAAAAGGAAAATTTTCCCATCAAATTATATATTTTTTTATTGTAATTTTATCGAAAATGTTGACATTTTAAGAGACGGTGCACTACTTTTGGTCGGTTTCATGCCTCATACCATTTGTGTTTCCATTCTAACTATATTTGAAAATGATTATCGTCATAAGTGGACTCGTAAAAAAAACCGCAATTATTTAAAACGATTGTAGCAAAGCTGGCCTATTTTACAAGTATTTAATCACACCCTCAGGATAATCGTCATAAAACATTTAAGAGCGGTATTTAAGAAGTTAATGACCCTTTATTGCCTCCTTACCTTCAACTAGTCCCACAATCAATAAATTGAGATATAAATGTGTCTTTACGGAATGAAAAAGATGGACACGCAATATATGAAAAACATACCAAAACAAGTTTCGTATTTCTAATTCGTTCGTTAAATTCATTTATGGCACTCACCAACAGGCCGGAGTAATAGGTGCCGTAATATTATGATATTATATATCTTTTATGTATTTATGGCAATTTCATGACAAATTAGATCCATAAAGCTTAAAGAGATGTCTTTAGAATCGTGGAAAATATTTTTATTAGAAATGATTTGAGTAATGCGTTTATAGTTGTAAATCATATTAATACATTTTACATACAATTAGTCGATTCAGAAACACGTATATTTAATTTTGAATAAACAGTTTTCAAAAGATCAAACTCAGCTTACAAAAAAACAACAGATTTTTCGCAAACTATTTTTTAAGTAAGAAAATACTTTACAATTTTTTGGTGTTAGCTGTTACTTTTTGGTGGAAAGACATGATATTTTCAGTAATGAAAACACATCTTTGAGTACTTTTTCCATTATATATTTTACATTTTAATCTGATGCCCGTGATAAACAACAAGTCTATAAACGGATTTAGACAAAATACATATTGAATACTGTAAAGGATTTGGCTTTGAACACGTCAAATCGTCAACTGCCACCCGTTTAAAGTGTTTCAATTATGTAATTATACTTATCATGCACACGAGCCGAGATTTTTATATTTAGATTAATATTAAAAAAAACTGGATTTAATAATTAATATATCGAGCTATATCGATTCTAAAGTAAACTGTAATATTAAACAATTGATAAAAAAAACATATTAGATGTTTTAACACAATATTTTTCTTTCTGCGTGATAAATGTTGATTTTTTTGTATTTATGAAAACATAAGATACCGTCAATAAACTTCGTCAAGATATACGTGGAACCAATTATGTATGGACGATTTCTTTACTTTTATGGCTTTTCGTAATTATTTTACCGCACAATAAGAAATTCTGCAAATCAAATTAAACATCCATAAGTATAAATTGGCTTTGAAGACATAATGGAGCAGTTAATATTTATGTCATTTTAAGTAGATTATTTATGAATCTGAAGAAATATCGTGTCCAATTATTTTTATTTTCTCTGTATTTTTGTATCAATAAGACTCCGTTTACTAACCGCGTGCGTACACTACCGTGCGAACTATACTATGCTGGAATCCCAACTAGTAATAATTGCAACCACATTGATTATAATATGTAATAACAATAACATTTTTATGTACATATTAACATTGGCTAATTTGGTATCGTAAATCATTATTATTATATTATAGAGATATATATGGCAACAGCTAGTAATACTTCATAAATATTTCTGTGAATTTTTATGTATCCAGTAATACTCGAATCCACTTTTATGTATTTATTATAGTATACATGTAAATAATGAATAAGCTTTATCACGCACGAAATTCATCGCATCAAGTTTTTCGTTTTCAACATGATTTTTGCGCAGGTATTATTATTTGAGATTTAGGGAGCTGTGGCATGAAATAATTTGTGAAGTTTTGATATATCAATAATAACACTGATAATCACGTACCAAAACGGATCACTCAAAATATAGTGTTGTATAATATTTGATTAACATATCAATATAAAATTTGAATTGTTGACACTTACCAACGATTCGACATGTTTTGTTACTAATTACCCGAGTTTCTCCCTTTGGTATTTTCAGACACTCCATCTCACGAATGCAACATAACTTAAAATATAAACAGTTAGCATCGATTATATACAAAAGGAATTGATTACAAAGGAATAACACATACCCTAAGGCTAAGATCCAAGCAAACAAGAACAAAGTTTCAACAATTTAAATTTGATATTGAAATTCTATCAAGCACCTTCGCCATCATAACTTATATCGATATAATGAATTTCTAGCACGGAAGCCAACGACGTCGACCGCTACACCGCGGACTCGACAATAAATTATATTTCTATATCTGTCACATTGGATGCTTATAACATAGATAGAAATCTACCTCAATAATTAACGAATTTTATTTAATGTTTCTATCCAAAAATCTCTCTTACATTTTTCTAACGAGATGGATAATCAAATAAGCAAAATTGTCTGGTTTGTAAAGCAGTAGACGAATCTCACGGATACAAATCCCAGCAGGAAAAGGGTTTTCTTCATTGAATCTGTTTGAATGCAGGGGTTAAGATATTTGCTATAATTTAAGACACAATGTAACGTTGCAATCTAAAAAATATTCCCGTGGCTGTGTTTAATGTTAAAATCATTTGGTTGTTTTTTAAAATAAACCACAAGGTTAATCAATATTGGGATAAGAAAAGGATACTCTATGAAACGTCAGTACTTAGGCTCATAACTATAATTTAGTCGTAAAATGCTTTTCCACACGTAGACGATAATAATACCACAAACAATTTTCAATAGTACTATGAATAGCTTATCATCTTTTTAACGGTGATAACCATTTACATTTTGCAATGCAAAAAGCATTCCCATTATTATGGCATACCATTGCGTATACGGAATCTTTAATGTGTTTTTAAACGGATTCGCTTTATAACGATTACTGTGTATCATTTTTTTCCACAATCATCGATCAAAAATATTGAATAGCCGATTTATTGCAATATAACAAAAAACTCTTATGTCTGATTTAGTATAGTGTCAGCCAGTCTACACGAACCATTATTTTTTAATTTTTTTAGACGAGATTATTGATACAGCAATAATCTTAAAAGGTTTTAATTTTGTTTTCTTTAACCATAACAGCTTATAATGTAGAGCTGTATATTCTTAACAGGAGTTACCAAGCCATAGTTTTTGAACTGCTAGTAATTTTCGACGAATTTTCAAATATTAAAATTTAATACAATTAAACCGACATATCCTAACAATATCGGATAAAGAATATTACACTTGATTTATCTATGTATATACAAATCGTATTAAATTTTTTATATGATATAATTATGAAAAAGATTATTCGTATATTCTACGAATAAACAATCTATTTTACAAAAATAACTTGCCATTTAATTTTCATGTTTTAGCTATTTTAATATTAAGTCTCCAATGTTTATGAAATGAAATTTTAAATACAAATAGGAGCACGTAAATGTACACTAGCCTTGCCATATTTCAATTATACGCCATTTATTTATTTTTCAACACTGCTGTAAGATAAATGGACTGTCAGGGAATAAATAATTGACTCTTTTTGCTGTGAGACAGTGGTCTGATTTAAAATAATAAGTAGAGAATATTCCAGTTATTGGATACCTCCCATCCGAAACGCACAAGCAAAATAACCTGAATATTGTGTCATGTCACAATTTTCATGATGATCGATTACGGTGTGGAATTATTATCAGATGTATGCAACAGAGAAATGGTCAATAATTTTATCATAATTTATTGTAAGTCAATAATTTACTATCGACTTTGTGTGTTCCTTTAATGCTAAAAACGATAACACTGTCTTAATCAAAACCGAAATATGATTTTGAAATTTAAGCTATCGCCAGACGGTTATTATTTTTTGTTGGACAACATTCACTTTGGATTATCGCGGTATATTGTATATTTATAAAAATAACTACAAAAAAAACACCACACACACAATAATCTCCAATTTTTTCATTTGTAAATTGATGGTAGACTTTGAGAGTGCTTATCCAATATTCCTAAGCAACAAAGATCTTTTAGAAATCTTTAAATAAATAGCAAACTGGTCGTTGGTATTTAATGTTTATCTATAATAGTTTTCAAGCTTCATTTAGTGAACAATAGCACGTTTTTCTTGGTGGAAAAACTGATATAAATAATAACTTTTTAAGCATACGTAGATTATTTTATTATTTTTTTGAGGAACGTTATGAGCATTTGGTGAAAAGATTTTTTTTTCAATTGACAGTAGATTTGAATATTTTGTAAACTATAAATACAGTTTCAATTATATTCAAATATTTGTTTGAATAATAATGTTGTATTTAACATGATATATATAATGAATACCATGAATATGTAAAACAATAAAACGCATAATAAACAACTGGCGAATGATATGCAGGTTTGCTTATTTTAAATAAGAACGCCTCTTCTATCATGTCCACATCATGTTTTTCTCACTGCCTTACCATTCATATTGATTTCACGCGAAACGAGATGCTCGTGGTTTATGACCGAAATTTAAATAAATGCATATTCATACTTGCAAAAATCAATTAGGATTTCTAATAGCAAACATTGATTTTGCACCAACGACCGGTTATCAGTCTTATCTATTACCTGTTGATTTCATCGGAACGTTTGATGAGGTTTTTAAAAATCGCAAAGTAAAATCAAAAGCTTATATTAATATTACACAGTTGAATTTTTTTATCGATATGATCAGATATTTTTTAATTAGTATTTCAAGTTTTGTTTATTATTAGATAGTTTTTACACTGCATTAAGTAAATATATGAATACGTTAAATTAATCACCCACGTATTCCGCGTGGCTCCCAATATCAAACACTGCTTAATTACACGTCATCTCGTCCGATTTTTACGGTCTATTAAACATTCGAGTATCTGTTAACAACGAAAGTAGTCGTAAATAAACAAATAACGAGATACAATCATTTTTGTGGTTAAGTTTTTGAGAGACGAGCTTTTGCGATACAGAGTACTATTGAACAGTTGAAGCACTTCTGTTAATAAACACAGTGCTTTATGTGGAAGAACTATGTATTTAATGAAGTCTTTTTAGATTCAAAATAAGTTCAATACTCTGTACCATTTTCTTGAGATGATCGCCGTCTTTTTTGGCTATAGGAATATAAAAAGTCTTTGATTGAAGTTTCGATAGTTAACATAAAAGCGAACTTCGTTTCTTTTAGACTAACTAACTTACCGTTTAAACTGTTCATTTGAGTGCATATAAACAATAATATTGATATGAAAGTCTCATAGATTTTTTTTTGCATTTTTCCGCAGAATACGGACTTCTTATAAAGTATACAATAAATGTTGCTAACTTTAAATATACATTAATTTAATAAACATCTCCAGAGAAAAAAAAATAATAATTCATTTCTCCCTTACATATATCTTTGCATATACGTTCCTTAGCTTAGAACTTATTAAACATTTTCTGCTACTATTCTGTTACTATACTGCTATATTTGGCGTTTGCTTACTATCCAATCATATTTTTGAAGATTTTACAAGTTTATCCAGATTATAAGTGTACTTGGTGCTGATCGTCAATTTTAGCAGTCAATTACATAATAAAAAATGGTCATTTTTCGGCAGTGTATTGATATATATACATACAATATTTATTATATCTTGACAAAGAAGCCTTGCAGATTTTTTTGTCAATACGAATCACTTCAACTTTTAAAAATTAATATATTTATATTTCTACAGATTTATTACTGTTGATATTGTATAAGTCAAGACGCATCATATTGTAATGAATTTTGTCATTTCTTTAAATCAAAAAAAAACAATTGTACAAATTATCATGATTTACACATCACAGCCTGTTCATTTCCAGCACTGGTTACGTGTCTGTTCTTTTGCGGTTTCTGTCAACGTCCATCTCTGAGCATGATTGATCTACAGCTCAAACTCCAACTGAAAATATGAACCATTTATTATTGCTGTAATCTTTTCTGGTCACGGTGCGAGACAAAACGATAAAATCGATTTGATTGACGAAGAGAAAATTATAACAGAGGAAATCTCTATTTACATTGAAGCTATAATCTACAAAAGCTTTTTTGTATTTTTTCATTTGTAAAGCACCCAAAGAGCGGATAAAATATACCATATATATTATATAAAATACATCATATTTACATACCACTTGGTAGCAAAAATCAAATTTCTAAATCGCCAGGTAAAAGGTTAGTTGACATTTTAACGTGATAGGTATATTTCTTTGGGTTAACTTGAGGCCTTCATAATCAAAACATTGTTTTTTTCTCTTTCGATGTATTGCTTCAGCAGTAGTAAATTATTCGTAGTGTATTTTTGTATTGTTAATTAACCGCATTGTTACTATAAAGAAATAAATTTCATATAAAAATGATGGTTCATATTTTTTTAAATTAATGATATTGACTGCAGGTGCTTGATGGAATTTCAATATCAAATTTTAAAGTTAGTTCTGTTGTACCCGTGTGATGGAATGTCTGAAAATTTTGAAAGGCAAAACCCGGGTCGTAAGTGACAAAACATGTGGAATCGTACAGTATTTCAACAATTCAAAAACCAAATATTTAGTAAGTTGTTTGTGAAAGATTGAATTTAAATATTAAAAATAAAGTATTGAAAACCTCAAACTGATAATTGACAAAGTAATTGAATTGGCTTGAAAAAAGATATATTTTTGGTTACTTTTTTTAAGTGCATATGGTTTATTATTCAAAATTTAAATCAGGTAGTTTTTAATCAGTAGTTAGAGTAGTTAATATATTTGTCGAAAGTTTTGTGATCTTTAAATATACATTTAAGAAACCGTTACTCATCGCAATCTTGGGATTGGATTTACCAATTCTTGGGATCAAAAATTCTAACAATATTTATCTCTAATTACATGGAGAATGTTCGGTGAACTCAAAATGTCAGAAGCCTGTCTATCCTATGAGATTGAAATGGTATGGGCTGCGGTCATCAGATATATCTGATGCAAATGTGTGGTTAGTATTGCTACCGCAAAATATCCATGGTATAAGTCAGGTGAAAGCTTAGGTACGTTGCACGTCAAAAACTTTGTGGATTATACTGCACTTTGATATTTAAATAGCATTCGTTAATCCATCATATTTTTTGAAAATGAGCAGTTATCTTTATCAGTATTTTTTTCTCTCTTATTGACATTAACTCTATATAATATGATTTTTCGAGCAATAAAAAACCATAACATATATATTTAAATTATTGAAAATTTGTTCGATTCCACATGTTTTGCCACTAAAAGCCCGGGTTTCACCCTGACTGTGTGTTATTTACTTAGTAAATCTATTTTATACATTCTTTGTATATACATATCCCTATCGAGAAGGAATAAAAGCTGTTCTATCGGATCTCTCAGATCACTGACCTCAATTATCTACCTGTGGGAAGCTTCTTCTAGGTCAGAGTGCAAAAGCTCATTTTGTAATACATTTTACAATTTAAGCAACAAAGCCTTACCTTTTCAAAAGCTATCTAAAATAATGCTCATCGCACAAAATATGGAAATCAATTTACGAGATAATTTACTCACGTGTTTTAACATCACTACCAAATATGCAATTTTGTTTATTAATTATTAGATACACTTAATTTTTGTTTCACTGTAATATTCAAGAATCATAATGTAAATCCATGTCTGAGATTTCTAACTTTAAATTGCAATACAATTGACTTTGGCTTAGTTAGATCCTTAATCGATTCCCTTAGGATTGTTTTACAGCTCTAATCATTACATCATACATGGAAATACATTAGTTTGTCATGATTAATTTCTATAACTATTAGTACTACAGGAAGCAAATATTGAAGATTTAAATTTTTAAAAAGCTTTCATAAATTATTGATTCACTGCAAATGACATTGCATGCAACCAAGCCCTAGATTATAGAGGACATCGAATGGTTATGATTTAAGCAAAACATTAAGCATTTAAAATTTGAAATTACATCAAGAACCATCAGTCAATATCATAAATCGTATAAAAATTTTACCCTGTGGAAAGTTCTTATCCATTGTAAGGATAGACGGTAAAATGCCACTTAGCCCAAAAAAATAGTCAATATTTAATTTAATTAAATGCATGCTGCAATTGAAATAACTTACCTGTACAAGATTTGACATAAAGCTTTAGCGCATAGCTTTGAATTTTTCGTTACACAAAAGTAAAGTTTTATTAGATAGTTACAGCTCCAAACCGGATGCATTGTCAAACATTTGATTAATTAGAATATGTATTTTAAGACGAAAGCTTATCTGCATTTTTCAAAAATATTTCATATTCCAATTGAATGAGATTATGGACGATGGTTTTCCGTTTTTAAGCAATACCAAACTTTTCAGTTTATTTTTAACGAAAAGAATGTCCATTTTTTTATAAATACCATTCAAATATTTAAAAAATCGTAGAAATATTTTCTTGGGCATGATAAATGAATTTTAAATGACAATTATTTTTTACAGATGATATTTTGATATCGAAATTAAAATGACGGTATCAAATAACATACTTGCAGCTATATGTATATAATGAATTATCGTGGTTCGGAATGTTTATGCGATGCGCTTCTGGTCAAGTTTAATGTTCGTAGAGTGCAATATTTCCGGTTATTTATCTCGATGGCCACAAAATCGCGTGGCACAAGTGGCGTATCATAGGCATTAGATTGATTAACAAATTATATCAAAACATGCACTGTTTGACATAATCCACTTAGATGAATAGCAAGTAGTTAAACGTTAAGGTAATTAATAATACCAGTGCTTCCCAAAATGGGGACAGCATTTTTTTTCATTTTTAACATGTTGTTAGGAGGCCGTGGACTATTTTTCAGATATAGAGACTCACAGCATGACAAAGATTAGAAAGCACTGATTTACAATATCAGTATTAAAAATATATATATATCAATTTAGATCATTAATAAATAAGTTAATCAAGAAATATAATATAATTAATTGTAAGAAAAAAGGTTAAACCTACGAGTAAATGTGGGAAAGACTAAATATTTGAAAATGACAAGAGGCAACGAACCCTCTGGAGACATTGTAATAAGAAACTCCTCGTTCGAGAGAACCTCTCTTTTCAAGTACTTGGGCTCTAATATTTCCTCTAGGAATGAGATGACTTTGGAGCTTGCTGACCGACTGAGAAGTGGAAATGCAGCGTACTTCGCGCTAAATAGTCTGTTTAGGTCCAAAATGCTGTCCATCAAAACCAAGTGCCGGGTGTACAACGTGATCATTAAACCGATAGTCATGTATGGATGTGAAACCTGGGGCTTAACAGAAAAACAAGAAAAGGCGCTCCAAGTATTTGAAAACAGAATCCTCCGGAGAATACTTGGACCCGTTAATGAAAACCACCGGTGGCGCATTCGTACGAACGCTGAGCTCTTCGACCGATACAAACCAAGAATCATTAATGTCTTGAGATCGAGAAGGCTCAGATGGGTGGGTCACGTTGTACGATCTGAGAAGTCTAGAGCTCTTCATAAGACTTATGAAGGAACACCAGCTGGCACCCGACCTCTCGGTCGCCCTCGACGGAGATGGGCGGATAACATTCAAAAGGATGTTGAGAGGTTGGGGATAGCCAGCTGGAGAGAAAGAGCGCTCGACAGAGAGGCCTGGGGAGAGGTTGTACAGTCGGCCATGGACCTAAACGTCCCCTAGCGCCATTCTATAATAATAATAAAGACAATAGATATTTTTATTTATACAATCGTACCAATACCAGAACCGAAGCCTGATCGCGTAGATGGCAACGATGTATCGTATATAATTATGACAGTACCAGATGACAGTTCAATTTGCTTGATGCGAACGATGTACATGGAGAGAATGAGAAATTTGTCTGGTGGGCGTGATAAATTTACTCACTTTTAAAATCCAATCATCACCAGCACACATATACTCTCTCTATCTCTGCGCATGTGCTACGATTTACAGATAAATCAAGAAATATAATGTAAATTATAACCCAAGATGAGAGATGTGAAGTGAATAAGGTCGGGGATGAATCCGGCTCACGAAGTATATTTTAATTTCAGACGTCTCCAAGGATCTCATTAATTTTACCATAAAATTGGATGGACCACTGTTTATTACATCATACTTTAGACTATTCCAAAACAAAAGCGTATCGAAGACATTCATGCTGATCGCGGGATATTGTTCAGAAACCTCTCGTCATTTAGCTTCCCAATTATTGCATAACTAATTTTGATTCATAAAACAGTAATATTCAAAAATTCTATGTATCAATATTCATTATAAAAGTAAAGCGATTAAGGAT
The DNA here is from genome assembly GCA_028555115.1 of Himalopsyche japonica. NCBI lineage: Eukaryota > Metazoa > Arthropoda > Insecta > Trichoptera > Rhyacophilidae > Himalopsyche > Himalopsyche japonica. The sequence goes on from JAHFWJ010000145.1 coordinate 943,805, forward strand.
TTCGGTACATTAAAAATGTATAGTCAAGGTCGAACATAAACATTATTGAATCCAAACACACGCATAAACAACGATTTCCTAATAGATAATTCAATATGTCATAGTTTTGTATTTTTTCTTTAAATAAAACGTTTAAAAGTATTACGTCACTCTAGTATCCGGCTTGGTTTGATCAAATTTCGTGTAAGTTTTCGAATACAGTAATTTTAGAATACAGAATATCTTATATACTTAAATAATATTTCTGACAATTGAATATAATTATGTATTTAACTCATTACCTGTTGAACCACATAATTTATATTTCAAATCCAAATATTTCGAAAATTAATTCAGCAGTGTTTGTTGGTTGTACATTACTTTATGTTGATGTAGTATGACCATGCTTATCAATATTAATACCAGGTACAGAGTTTTTGCACAAAATACACCAATTTCATATAAAATAATTGCGAGACCTTGAAATAATTGAATAAATATACTTTCCTTTGATATATTCAAGTGTGTTCACACGTGCACTTTTTATTCTCATGCCGTACCTTCAATTATATTAAATAACTTTATTAATGTTAAACACGAACGCTTTTACGATTATACATATGTTATTATATTATACGAAGTAGTTATCATTAGCCACTATGATAATAATGCGCGGAAATGTTCCATGCCAACCTGTAGCCATTATAATAACCGTAAAGGGAATGAACTGTAAGAACTTCTTTAGCATTGTGTGCTTACTTGAACGTACCATATTTTTACACACCAGTTATGTACATAATAACATTTGAATATAATAAAAACTTTGAAAGCGCTTTTATATTTTTAAATATTAATGCCGTTCTGGTTAACCATGGAACTTATTTTATTTTATCAATATACCGAGGAATCCCGGTGTATCGCTTTTTATTATTGCCGTGGATTTAAAATCGCGAGGTCGGAGCATTTTGCTGATATCGGAATCACAAAAATCTAACGATTCTACTATTATTAAAAATAATTTATGATGTGTATTGTAATATGCATTGTATAATTAAAATGGGAAAGTATATAGTGAATCTGTGAACGTACATACGTACATACATACAAATTAACAACGCAATGATATTTGAAAATAAATCTTATCATCATACTATACATACATATATATATATTTATGTTTTAAGGAAGACAATGAGTATTTTTTAAATCTGAATCGTAGTAGAGTTTTTTATCTACTCGACAACCCTGCTTTCTACGGTTAGCATTATCAATGATGAATGTGAGAACGACACATCGGAATTTCACAGAATAAAAACACTTTGTTCTATCACCTTTTTAAGTCAAGATTACTCTAATAGCCTACAAATCAATGGATAAAAATATCTGTATAACTTGCTTCTTTTTTCATATTTTCAACTTCGGTAAAAATACTATATGAAGAAAAGATCAAAAAAAATACTAGAGCGTTTTTAAAAAATAAAAATTTAATAAAACTAAAATATACAAGACGTGTGAAAAAATTTCAAAATTAAAAAAACATCTGGTATTTAAGTGATATTAGAATATTTGTTTCGATATTTGAAATCTGTATTGCCTAATCTTAAACACTAACTATCGATATATAAAGATTAAATATAATTTACGACGTAATGTCGCTTGTCAGAAAGGAGTAGATATTTCACATAAAAAAAATTGTCACTATGATTATTTATACTCAAACTAAAAGTTACAGTTAGTTTATAAACTGATTTCGTGAACATATGTTATTTTATCTAACGATAATTGGATTATCGATCATGCAGTAGATTATAGCTTACACTTTCCAACACTCTTGTGAGTGCATAACACGAGCAACTAAGAAAACATACGTTACGTTTCCGCAAATAAATCCATCATTTTCAGCATACAGGCTACAATTAACGTCTTTTTACTTCTTATGTAATCAAGGAGTTAACACGCTAAAGTTAAAAGATCTTTTATTCTTGCACGTATGAATGAAAAAAATTATTCATGTGCTTTTAGTGAAATTAATTACCGATATGACTGTATAAAAATTTAACCAAAATAAACAATGATATTTTTTAAACACATGAATATACCTACAGATATATAATCTAACAAATTAATATTGCTCTCATCAAATGTCTATTTTAAATACGAATTACATTAGGTTATTCATAATCATTTTTATTTAATATATTATAAGAACATGTGGATTCGTCCAATTCAAATTTGTGATATTGGCTGTTCTGTTGCATCCGAGTGAGAGAATGCCAGAAGATGCCGAAAGGCGAAACCCGGGTCGTTAGTGACAAAACATGTGGAATCGTACAAAGTCTTAAAAATTCAAATTTGATTTTGAAATTTCATCAAGCACCTTGAATCGATATCATTAATACTTGAGATATCAAAAATTTTCTTTATCAAAATTACTATCATTAAGTAATAGTGTTTCTTGAAGGAATTAATAAAATTTTAATAATTTATATCCATTGTTTATTGAAAAATAATCTTCTGTTTAGTAATGTTTAACCATAAACAAGTTTTGGTTTGTTTCGTAATACTCTTTATGGTATATCAACGTTCACGATGAGAGCTCAGTGCTGTAAAGGCTTTAAGCATAGTCCTATGGAATTGGCGCTCACCGTTAAAGAGTGTAAAGGTATAATTATCTCTTGTTTCATGGTATTTGCATATTTTTTCTTTTATTTGGTTTTATTTCGTGATTTGTGCTTGCGATATCTTTTCTCTCGAGTTGATTTGGTGATTGAGTGACTTCTTGTTTTAAATTGGTCTCATTTGATTAAAAGATTTTTGAAAAAATCTACATTTACAATTATACCGTAATTAATCTGAGTAATATTATTCTTATTAATTTGAAAATACTTATTTTTTTTCATTCTAGAAGAAATGTTATTAAGGAGAAAAATTCCTTAAATATATTTATATTTAAGGAATTTTTTCAAAAATTTATTTTGAATTTCGGTTATAAAATATAACGACAGTTTATTTTCATTCATTTTTAAAATCATAATGAAGTGTTAATGTAAATAACGATTAAATTACAATAAAATTCTTCACTAAATAGAATGACAATATCTCACCGATTTTATCACATCATCACACATTCAGAAGCAGTCCATCAATGGTATCCATTTAAGGCTTCTGCGGCAAATTAGTACGCATTTAGTGCTACCATTGTAAGCAAAAAGCGAAATAAACGCCCAAGCGCAAAAAACTGAGAAGCTTCCATATAAGATTATAGCATGACGACCTTTCATACGCATTTACTGCGATACGAAGTGTTAATGATGACCGAACATAGAAAATACATACATGCATACATGTTCTTACTAATGTAATACAATATATATCTTTTAAGGTGTTAACTGTCACATTTTGATGGAAAAGCGAGATATTTTAAATTAAAAAAAAAACATTTATTAAAATAGCATATACGTCTGTATATTTTATAGTTTGTAATATGTATTCATCTATTATGAAATATGAAACGCAAAATAATAAGCGAGAGTTATCCACTATTTATTATTAGTTTTTTGCATCTTTTGTTTCTGAATTAGTACTTACATTAGATTAGAACCAGTTTCGCTTATCACCGACACTGTCTAGAATACACTGGACTATATGGATATGCTTCTCACATGCACAGCTCTATATGGCATGCTCACGCGTTGCAAAAAACGTATACTTTATTAGTGTATACAACAGATAGAAAAATAAATATTTTGTGTATCCAAAAAAACTTCAGTGAACCGAATTAAAACGAACATTTTTCTTCTTTAAGTGTAATTGCAATGCATACCAGGTACTGGCTAGCATATTATATATCTTAAAATATATCAATTGATTTGCATACGATCAATTAAGACTATTCAAATAAAGTCTTAGATTCTAGTGACATAACCTTCAAATTGTCAATACAATCGTTCTGTATTTACAATTACGATCCCTGAGAAAAGTCGTGTGCCTTTGATTAAACCGCCAATTAAAGATTCTATTTACATTAGTCGTTAACCGGAAAGGGTCGGCCATTCTTTGAAAAATAATAACACTGATTGCTTAGAAAAGGTAAATATCATTGAGGCACGCCCGCTTTAGTTAGGATTGCTGAGTAATGCAATGTAATATATAATGGGAACGTTGAGCGATATGGTAGATTATTAAAACGTTGATCTCCGGGACCATAAATCGGTGGGACGTGACCCTCAGGAATCTAGAAAAATGTTTTTTTTTTCATTTTACCGTTAAGTACAAAAAATTTAATATTATCACTATCCAAAAATTGGCATAGAGTTACTAATTAATTGATTCGTTGATTTTAACATCGCAGCTTCAAAAATGTTTGAAAATTCCGTAGTAACGGTAAGTTAAGGGAACAATATTGAATGCCGTTGAGTGTAATTAATGTACAGCTTAGAAAATATTTGTAGTTTTCCTCAACTTGTGTTTTTACATTTCTTATCTATTGTCTTCTTTACACAACGCGTACATTGTATATATAAAATTATTATCGTGAAAACACAAGATTCATGTAATTTCCCTGGCACAGAAACCTTTATAGATAAAATAAATCCTCTGTTGTAATGTTTAGTTACCCCATTGTCTTATTTGCCTCAACACAAATAATCTCACAGGTTGGTCTCCGAAAGGTCACGAGATACAAGATAATACGTATCACAATCATTTCACGTAAGAATAACACACTAGAATATTTAAATTAAACCCAAGACAAAAAGAAATTAAAATAAACGATCAAAATAATCACGCATTGTTTAAAAGTTACCTAATTATTTAATTGTTGCCTCTCCACAAATATGTAAATTACAGGATCTAGCGTTGTTACATAATTTTGAATGTAATTTTGGAAAGTGCACAATACTAGAAAATAATATTATGAAACAAATTTATGTTAATTTTATCGTTTTATATTATTAACTTAATGTTTACAGTTGTCATATACGGCAATGAAATAAATTACTATCATGGTTGGAGTTTTGTTTAGTTCGTGACATTTTAAAATATATTGTGATATGATTTCTTTATTACAGTCTCTGTTCACTGGTTATATCTGTTTTATGACCCTACCGATTACTAGCTGTAGGTTATGGCGAGGAAATGGGATAAATAAGCGAGCATTACCGGAAGACGCTTTCAACTATTCGTTTAGATCAATTTTCAAATAACGAGTTAATATAAAATAGCTTTAATAATAAAATGATAAATAATCCATCTAATTAGTTAACGAAATATAATATGATAGGAAAGTCAAATACGAAGTGTAATGCTGTAATTTTTCATTAATATAAAAGTGGCCATGGTATTAAAACCCGACAGTTGTTGTTATGAGAGACCAAGTAGTAGGAATTAAATGTATTAAAGAATTTGTAACAGTTATTTTTGGAGAGAAGCTATAGCAAGTTTTCTTAACTAAGTGAGAGAGAGTAAGATTAAAATTGAATTCTAAATGCAAAACGATTGAAACTCTATAAAGTCAGAGCACACAGCAATATGTTAGAAACCAGTTACTAATCTAATCATTTTATAATAAATCCTTGTTAAAATGTCTAACGGGGGAGTATTCCAATAAGAGTGCAAAAGTGCAATATTATGAGCGCAGATGGTTAACTTAATTAACTACACACAATGAAGTCAGAAACTTTTCTAAATTCAAATTATTTTTTATTGGCTCGTATGGTGAAGGACAATTGAAATTGCCATTCTAAAAAATATACCGTTTATTATATCGGGAAAAAATGATTAATTTACATATGTAATATCATTAGGCCGGAGACTTGAATTTAACTAGAGGTATATATTATATGTTGATTATAGATAAAATTGTATGAAACTGTTAACTTTAATGATAAACATATTCGCATGGTGCCTTCTGGATAGTAATATTAAATGTCAAGGACAGTTTCATCACATGACTACACTTGACAGTAGTCAAACAGTTACGCCCTGTAATCGTCAGTTACTTTGCTGTTCGAGAGAGCACTACTTGTATTCATGATATTATACACGTTCTGAAAATAAATAATTATGTATGTATTAACGTTGTAGAGTAGAATCCTGTGATGTAACGAACGCATCGGCGCCGATAATTGCATGACCCTGCAGATTGCACTCTGATAAGTGATATCTCAGTCAAATTTACTAGTTAGAAATTGAAATTAAAAAATCAAACAATGTGTGATTTCAAAGTTATATTGTCTTTTACATAAATGTTATATGAGCTTTAATGGGAAGAGAGATACGTTCATATTAGATAATGTGAAATATTCCGAATTTTTGAATGCATCTATTTTTTTATTCCGTCTTGTTGTATAATATAATAAAATGATTTGTTTATCATCACCAGTCCAGTTATAGAAAAATTAAATCATATATTTTTGGATTCTTCTGATGAATTATTCCAGCAATATATTATTATTTTGTTTATACAATATAAAGTGTTTCGGTTAAATATTATAACACTCAACACTAAGATTTATATTTTCATGATACTCGTGAAAATATAACAGTAATGTAATAAAAGCGTAATAATTTCTTGTGAAAGGTTGTCGTTGAAACTGTTTTCATAACTATAGTACTTACCTATATTTTTAATTGTATCTTAAATTAAAATATAATTTCGATAAAACAAGCAATCAGAATTTCACACTGATGATTTTAATATTTGATTAGTATTAGTAATATAGTAAATAATGACGCTAATTTCCTCTACAATATGTCGTATCATGATGTATAATTGAAAATGAAAGGGCGTTCCAGGAATAATTTACCGTGGCGGATAGGGACTACAAAACCGAATGAATATATTAGGTGTAGTAAAAAGTCCTGACGTTTTTTTTAAATGAAACTCAGTGTTTTTTTTGTATTTTTTTTTATTTTTATTTATAAAAAGTAATCTCCCTGTCTATCTATAACCTTCTGCTACCTATTAGACAAGTCTAAAATTCATTTAGTATATAACTCTACTGATTTGGAATTAAAATAGTCGGAAATAGCGTTTTTCACGTCATTTTTTGTTTGAATTTTTTTATCCCTAAAAGTTTTTTATATTAAACGGAATAAATGGTAATCCGATTGTGCTAGATCTGTTAAATAAGGTGGATGCAATAAAGTTTTCCCACCCAGCTCCTGGATTTTTTCCCAGGTCATATTCACCATATGCGGTCGCGCGTTTTCGTTTTGCAGTTTATCGTTGCGTCCATTCATCTTGCCCGGCCTCTTTCTTGTCAAAGCTGCACTTAATTTGTTTAATTGGTCACAGTATACTTGTGCCGTCATAGTTTTACCATATTTTAACACTTCATAATGAATTATTTCTTTGAAATCCCTCCAAACACAACGTAAGAGTTTTTTTGGGTGTAAACCAGTTCGAGGGGTCGGAATTGGTTGTTGTCGACGATTTAGATATTGTTTTTTCTTCGATATATTCGTATATAACACCCACTATAATCTCCGATAATCAGGTTTAGAAACAATGGTCGTAAAGTGTGTTTTTTTTTTGCAGCAATTGGCACGCGCTTAGTCGCTGCGCCTTGTTCCGATCGCTCAACGCGTGTGGCGCCCAAATTCCTACTTTTCGAATTTTTCCCAGTCTTTTCAGGTCTTTTTGTTTTATGAACCATTAAGTACCGAATATATTGGACAATTCCTTTTTTGTTAGCATAGGATTTTTTTCGATTTCAGCTTTCAGTGCGACTTCATCCACTGTATGAGGTCGTCCACTTCGAGGATAATTTTCAATGCTTAAATTGCCAAATTTAAATTTCGTAAACCATCTCTGACATTTTAGAACCTTTAACACGTCTCTATAAACGTCGCAAATGTCTTTAGTGACGACGACTGCACTGTTCTGGGCGTAATATTGAAAAAGCATGCAACCGCGCAGATATTCTTATGAAGGGCAAAGGTCGGTCATTCTGTTTGGGGCGAATAAACATTTTTTTTCTCTACGGAACGTAACTTGAGATGTCACACAACACGAAAAAAAAATATTATGACATCCTATTTAACCAAAGGCCCGAAGCCGACCGATTTTAAGACACGCGTTTGAAAAAAACGTCAGAACTTTTTACTACACCTAATACAAAAACCGTTATTTCGGTATTTGAACTTATTGAAAATCACTAGAGTCACAAAATATATCAAAAACCAACGCTACTAAATCCATTACGGTATATCGATGTTTCGTACTAAATACAATTATCATTAACAATTATGTATATATAACAAACAAATAACAAAATGATTTTCATATATAGTATATATTAATGTTTTCTTTAATTTTTATCGACATGTGACTTTAAAAGAGTTAGTTCACCATGATGAAAATTGTCAACCTTGGATTTTTTTCATTTAGATAAGTATGTCCGTAGAAAAATCTTATTCGAATTCAATGTTTCTTGGATAAACAATTATTCTTTGATCATACAATAGTAAATGCCAATAACGAAATAGGGGTATTCTGAAGTTATAAAACTGGTGCTTCTTTATTAAAAAACGGTTTGGGTAATACCGGTATTCCAATCCCTAGCGGAAGATAAGTATCGGATCATCGGACCGCAACAGAGAGGGAACGTTAATTCTCAATGATTTAATATATGATATACACTCAAGGAGTGTTACTCATCAAGTCATCACAAACGTATTGATAGCTTAATTGTATATACTATATAACTCGTTAATTCCCAGTGTAACCAAAGTAAAGATCCATTATACTACATTGAAATTAAAATAGCTTTCAAAAAATAAAAACTGTGAGAATTTTTTCCATGCTCACTCCCGATGTGGAGCATACAAACTTATTATATAAAATTACAATAAATAATATTATTTCTATTTGTTGATCGGACAATTAGAAAGGGAGGTCTAAGAACAAGAATAAAAACCGAAATGGATAAAGCACAAAAATTAAATTATAACAGAGATAAAAATATTCAAAAGTATGGTATTTAATTTTTTTTAAACAAAATATCTAACATGTAACAACAGGGATTTGATTTTTATTCGATTCATTCACGATGAACCAAAAATGTGGTCATATATGTAAAAAAGTATATACTAAAACATTTTAATGTGTAATGAGATATCAGCTTTTATTTCAGACGATAAAGTTATAATAATTATATATAATCTTATATTGTTTATCTTACTAAAAAAATAACCTTAAGGTAGTGAAAATATAATTTTATTGAAATGCAAAATTCCATTTAACTCTTCTTCTCTGCACTTATCTGTACCCATAACTTCGCGTGATAATACTCGATAAAAAACTTATTATAATCTTTAAAAAAATTTATAAATAATTATAATGTATTTTAATATTCTCTTGAAAATATTTTTATAATAAATTGCGTAATTTGTTAAATATAATGTATTCAAATCAAAATTTACAGATCATTAAAATTAGCGTCACACGACTTTATGAATATTAAGCAAAGAGTGTATTAATTATCATACGTTTAAATATGAAAAGATACATTTGCCTATTAAATGTATATTTTTACATACAAAAGATGCTAATGGATACGCCGTGTTTACGACCTTTAATATGCACACTGGCAACTTTGTCTGCAGATGTCGTTCAATTTCATCTTGAGGCTTCCTGGAACAATTAACGTCTTGATCGAACAGTGAGTAGCATATTGTGGTTAAATAAGTGGCGCGTCAAGACAAAGGTACAATAAATTTTCACGTCCCGTATTGAACACGAGGGCGTTTTTCAAGAATTAATCGAAAAGCTGAATAGTATTTCAATGCCTCCCATATTGTAAGAAACTCGAAAAAAACTTTTTTTTCGTTTTATCTCCCTAAAACGACAGGTGTTTTTTTTATATTATGCGAATGTAGTTAACACTAGGACTATTTTTACATAATCTGTTCAAAATGGAGATTAAAAAATCTGAATATATCTTTCAATGAAATATACACGTCTATATATTTATTTAGTTAAATTGAATATATTAAAAAATGTTTCCTTTATAATTTATGATTTCGACTGAAGGAGCTTGATGGAGTTTCAATACCAAATTTTAATTGTTACAACTTCAGTCAGTTCTATTGCATCTGTGTGATAGAATGCCTGAAGATGCCGAAAGGAGAAACCTGGGTCGTTAGTAACAAAACATGTTGAATCGTGCAGAATTGTAACAATTCAAGTTTCCTTTATAATTTGGTCATTTAGTACTCTTCTATTCTTGTGAATTTATATAGCCCTTGAAATTGTTTATTTTATTTCGGCATTAAGCTAGCGTTAATGTAAATTCTATACTGAGCTGTTTAAAATTTAATTTCACAACTTATTCTTTATTCGTTGCATTATGCGGAACCGTAATATTTTTATCTTGAAAATAAATCGCTCATCCAATTAAATAATTTGCCTTAAATACATAGCTTTAACCTGTTTCCATTTTCTTGCTGAATAGCTTCCTAGAATCGGCAAAGAAGTCCATTGATTTTATAATAGTTACATTAAACGGAAATATTTATGGCGGTATTCGTGCGAAAATTTTCTTATTATTTTTTGTTACATAGCCTATAAAAATCAACGTACTGCGTCTATTAACTTCAATATTATTATTAAACAAATAAACGTGTTTGATGATTGACTTCCAAAAAGTGACACGAACTGTCGCTAATCTATAAAATTTTTAGTAATGTATGTTTTTTAGTAAATTAATGAAAACATATATGCTTACCACATTTTTTTAATTGAATATTTCAACAAAAATGTTTTACTAACATTCGTAGTAAGTCAGTTTCACATTTTTTTTCTAAATGGGATAATAATGATGTAATAAAATCACCAGTAGTTAGCCAGTCTCTATCTATTTGCATTCTGATTTCAGGGTCAAATAGAGTGAGTTGAAACGGATGAAAACATCATATTGTTATCCATATCCATTTTGATTCAAAAGTCATAAATGAATTGAAATATGACATACCAATATATGATTTACCAAACCAAAACCAACCAGAAAACTATATATCATTGGATATAAAATATATTTTATATGAAATTCATGAACGGTACTATTAGTTCCGGCTTTATGCTTTATTTATCAAAATGAGATGGTCGAAAATCACTGTAGAATATAAAATCTTTATTTCACTCGAAATCACAGTTAATTGAAGTTCAAAGACGTAATGTGACGTCAAAGCGTAAACGGCTGCAACTTACATATTTTATTGTTATATACGATTTATATAGCTTAGATACTAATTGCATAGTAGATACTATTGTATAATATATTCGTTTATTATTTTCGAATGGATACACTCCTTCCAATTCACCTCCATCCTTTAAAATACGGCTTGGATAAAATTAGTTAAAACAGTTAGTTCATCGTTCCGACGATGGACCGACTTCAACCAAGTAAATCAACAGACCTTTTTTTTACACAAATTTTTTGACCCAAAAACGCACTCACAAAAAGTTTTCCATCAAATCTGATTTATAATGCTCTTAGGTGCATCTCGGCCTGCGGAATATAGTTTGCAGACTCACGATCTATCGTACCTAAAGATTTCAGACTTTGGTTTTTATTTGATATACAGTTTCTAGCTCAGTGTAAGCACGTCACATAAATGTTGTTTGATTATATCACCGAATAAAGTGAATATTCTTTGCTCACATTCTAAACAGTGTAAATTACAGCGCAAATATTAAGTAATATGTATAGAGTAACCCGTTTTCTTGACATGTTAAGTCTCCTGGGACACGGAGCGCGTCCCTATGTTAGCCTGTGGCTTTCTAATTGATAGAGATTCCACAACCTCAGTAGAGGTATTTTTTTACAACTTTTTACCATGTATTGCAACGTGACTAAAAAAGTCTTCTGTATTCGATCCCACTGGATTTTTTTTATATCTCACACTGACGAGTAGCAAAGAATATAAATTTATATAAAGCACCATCTTATTTCCACTCTTTTAGGTGCAATTACTTATATCAAGATTGTAGCTTTACACAACTTTTTCTTCGTAAGTCCATATAACATAGATAGACAACTAACTGTACTTTAAATTAGTATTAAAAACAACCTGATTATATACATTATTATATTTTAATATTATGATATGTGTATTATGTCATTACATCTAAAATTCATAGAAATAACTGTTAAAAATATTAAATTAGAAAAATCTGTAATACAGTACGCAGGCTCGACCTAAATTAAAAATTTAACACGTCAAGACGAGACGTTGCGCGAATACAACAACATATGATATTTGCAGAGCAATTAAAAAATAATTTTTCCCATCATAGTTCTGTCATTTAAATAAAATTTAAATATTTTTTTTCCAGAATGGGTGTACTGCGTTACAGCGAGCTGCGGCCGATGGTCATTCCGAAGTTGTTAAATTGCTTTTACAGCATGGAGCTGATCCTAGTCGTCAGGATAATCTTGTAAGTAATTTTTGAAATTGGACTATTGTTGATCAAATATACTTTTCATTGTATTTCATTGTATGTATTGATGCGGTACTCGAGATATTCTTAAATAAAAAAATGTAAATGTTGACAGATATTATTTATGAATATTTATTTCATTTATTACTTTCAATGGGATTGAGCAATTTTACGTCACCGAGAAGGCGGATTTAAAAAAAACATTAGGGTTAAAAGATGTTTTATTCGTTCATTTCAACAGAGTCTTATCGTTAGATTTATTTAATTTGTATAATATGATGAAAAAAAAGATCTAAATTTAACTATCAATATCTTGTTACATAGCGTTACGGTGTCGCCCAATTAAAATCAAAAAATCTAAAAAACGATCAAAAGTTTCAGGTTAAAGATTTAAGAAAATCGTATACCAAATGCTTATTTTCTCAATGAATCATATTTGATATTCTTATACAAGTATTTTTATCATTAGCAATCATTGTAACGCCAAATATATTTTCCAGTCTATCGAAAAAACCGTAGTTTTGGATGTTTTTAGAATAATTATCATTACTTTCGTCCCTGATCATAGCTGTTTACTAATATTATATTTGAACAAAAAAGAGAATTACCTATTTTTTACAGATATCCCAACAAATCTCACTTTTACCCATTTAAAATCATAAAATTTCAATGATGTCGCAGTATCATTTTACTTCCTACCACTTTTATTTTTTTTCGCTTTGATTTATTTAAAAATTAAGTAAACACTCCTTGACATCTTTACAGCGACAGCACATGTAAAAGATAAAGTAAAAAATATTTTTTTTTATCTAATAATTTGTAATGATTAATTTTATTTATTTGTTGTTATACTTCTTCAAAATATACTATTAAAATAATTACACTTGATTTAAGTATGTAGAAGGAGTTCTTATGGGGAAGGGTTTTTGAAATACAATAAAGTTTCCATGCTACTGAATTCTGGAAACCAGACAGCCATCTATCTGGCCAGAATGTTGAAATATAAAGATGGCGACAAGTGTTTGAACTAAATATATTGCTATTTTGTGCTTTTTTACCAAGATTCTACCAGTAAATACTGGTTGTGTACCCCTCTCCTTTACGTCTTCTTAACTCAAATTATGTTTATGGAATTTTGTGCTACGAAAAGACTTTTTCCCATGTACAATGCTAGAATAGGTAAAAATATATTCCAGATGGTATTATCACCTAATGTTCTTTATGTGGGAAAACTGTGCCACAGACCGCGCCATGATTGATTGTCCTAAGGTTGCTTCAGACTATTAAAATGTAGTAAATGAGATTTGCTCGTGTCAGCTCTTGAAAGTTGCAATCGCTAGATGAAGAGTCTCGCGTTGAAAGGGTTTGATTGAGAGCACCACTACTAACGTATAATTATTTGTCGGTGATAATGGCCGCTTCCCGAGACTTTTTATGAAGTAATTTTACCGTCGAGATAACCGACATAGATTGTTTGCGCCTCGGGTTTTTTCTTAATAACAATTTATTTGTTGTGATGTAAATAAATTTAATTTACTGTGAGAGCTTAATTGTAATCAAGAAACCGAGCGTCAATGTAAAAGTTTATATTATTACATTACTCCATGCATCAAAAAACCGCTATGGTGCGGTTTCAACCCTTTTTATAAGGCGCTTCTTCCAAGATAACATTCAAAAGTTCCATTCAAATTATATCGCTTTGAACATTTGAGTTATTTTAGAATTTTATAAAGAGATATGGAATCGACAAATATCAAAGGGAAAATCAATCAATTTCATCCCGTTATAGAATATTCGTGGATGTTTTTATGATGTTAAAAAAAGGGATAATATTTACATATATGTAATAATTTCATTATGAGAAAAATTGTTCATTTTATTCACATAGAGCATCTATAGTTAAAATGAAGCCAATTAATATTGCTTTGTTGATTGTTGTGTTGGTGCCCACTTTAAATTGTGTTTCCAAAATAAATACGATGATCAAATCTAATACCACTCGCTGTAATGCAAACACAGTTCAGTTAATTTGTTTTCATTCACGCAAGTTAAAAACATTGCATAAATTGTTCCCATTATAATTTAACCACCATTAATAATAATGAGTGACTACAGTTTAATTAGAATATGCAAATATTGTTGGAAGCTGATAGAAAATAAGACATATAAAATTGTAAATAACGCACGAAACTTTCAAGTCAACCGGAAACCAAAAAACCACAAATTTCGGCGTAGCTTCCTGCATAACTTTTTATACCAAAAACATTAAATATTGTAAGTTTATAAAAAAAAGTGATTAACTGTTACTTTAAAGAAGATTTTTATACGGTACTTGAATTTCAGTATCAAACGCAATCTAGCATCTTTCTTTTTCAATCTTCTTAATGTTTTGTCAGAAATTGTTGGGCAATTATTATTTTGAAGAAGTATAATCTTCATGGTATTAAATTAAATGTGTTTTTGAGTATTGTAATTTATGTTGTGATTTAAAACTGCACAAAAAAAACTTATATGCTTCTAAAAGCATTTATGAATTTTTTGAGGTTCTTTTTCATTAAAAGAGAAAAAAAATAATGCATATTTTGCAAATAAAGAGTAAACAGTTTAGTTTATTTATCGATATATTATATTTATTATTTACTTTTTGATATAGTACCCTCACTTATTACATTTTTTTGAATAGTTGTGATCAGGCTAATTCCAAAAAATGTTACATTCGTGTGCCTTACTGTATTATCAAATTGAACTAAATTCCGTCTAGGTATTTCTGCGGTGTTTTTAAAATAAAGCACAGCTTTTATTATGAACAGTATAAAAGGCCATATCTTTGGTTTAATTAGCCCAATTTTAATATATCAAATAAACGGGATTTATTGCCGAGTGATCAACGCTTTTGGGTATTCGTGCCAGATAGATTACGGTTACTAGTCCTGAAATTGATATATAGAATATTGACACATTTGCGCTCATAAGTATGGTGTTTTGATTACCTTCCCACATATCTGATCCCTCTACCATTTTTTCCACCTTCATCATTATATCCTTGACTATTGCGTATAAAAATGATTCAGGCCCGGAACAATGACAGTTCTTATATAAAAAAAAGCACTAAAAGCGAACATTGGTTAAAAACTATAAATGGCCAACTTGCCAAAAACATATGTTATAATTCGATACCCCTCTAAAATCGAGTAAAAATCAACCTATAGTTAGCTTCCAAACAAAAAAGTAGTTTCCAAGGTAATCGATCATGCGGAAAGTAATGACAAATATCATTGATCTTATAACTTAAATCTTACGGGAATCTACAGCGACTTCAAACTTATTGCGTAGATTTTTCTTGCGTGTTTTTTTCTCCAATCATCTCAATTATTGCTAATAGTGTTCTGTCGGTAACCAGTTGCGGCTATCAGGTTGCTCGTATTATTCTTAGCCAAATAATTACACGTTACACCAGCTCTGTATAAACGGTATATATATTTATCGACCAGTTCCCATGCCTGAGGAAATGGTTCGCTTGTATAAATAAGTCATTAGAAGAAGGCACAGCAGGCGATTGTCTGGCACTCTTTATCTTCATCGCATACTTTATCTATCGAACGGCCTTCAGAAGAAAATTTCGTTCATAGCACACGTCGAAGTCTTTGACAATAGCTATTGCGTTAATGTGCGAGCTGATCCAACATTTGGAAAATATTTGACTATTAATGTCGAAGGCGTTTCAACGAAAGTATTTATTGAAAAACAAGACTTTATAAGAAAAAGTGATATCATAATAAATTCATGTTTAACACAGATTGAAATATTTAATCAAATTTAAAGACTTGTCTCTTGCGTTTATAGTGTAACCTGCTACTGGTTTGGCCTGCATATCATTTGACCAAGGATTTCCAAATTTTTTAAAGAGTTACTTTTTATTGAATTTGCATTGAAATCGATTTCTAAAAAAAATATTAAAAATTGCATTTTCGTTATAGTACTTATATACATCAATATCAAAACGAGAAAGTGGTCTACATTTACTTAGGGCTATTTTATTAGAATTTTCCTTTATTAGCATGCATATCATAAATAGTTACAACGCAGCTTAACAAAACAATAATCAACGCCATTTATAAATTTTTATATGTTGAATTTTCTCGATCAACTGGTTGGGTCAAGTCCTTTTTAATTTAAAATGAATATAACCTCCCAAAGAACTGTTAAGTCAGTAACAAATGAAGCTCATTTTTCGATGTGAATAAAGCAAGTAGGGTACAAAGGTTATGTGAGGAATCATTCCTCTTTTATTATTATATTTATGTAATAAACTAACCCATTCCCTCCTGAGTCACATAAAGAATATTCAAACACTCAATAATCAAAGAAAGAATTCAGTAGTGTTCGTGTTAACTGAACTTAGAGATTATCAGGACAAATCAGGTTACATTTCAATATAAAAATTAGCTATCATAAAAACATCTCGACTTGTATACGCCTTATACTTTTAAGAGTCAACGATCAACATACTGTAATCAGGTTAAATTAAGTCTTAATGCTTCATCCATAGTATATCCATTCCGAAGCATTATTATTTATTAATACTTACATTTAATTTTAAAATATCTATATATAATTAATTATTTTGTTTTTCAGCATGGCAATACGGCCCTCCATGAAGCAGCGTGGAAAGGTTACAGTCGATGTGTGTCTCTTCTGTCCGGTCGAAGTGAATTGCACACACGGAACAGTGGAGGTTTTGCCCCTCTGCATCTTGCTTGTCAAAATGGACATAATCAAACCTGCAGAGAGATACTCTTAGCAGGATGTGATCCCGATATACAAAACAATGTAAGTATAGTTGTAAAAAATATAAATACATAGGAGAATGCAGTAATTGAACACACATTGGATGACTATTATATTATCAATTTTTTCAGAATTGAATGAAGCAGAGGATTTAATCAGATCAAAATTAGAAACTACTTCAGCTAATAAATAATGTAAAAACCACACACTAGTTTAATTTGAAAAATAAAATTGTAGGGAAGGGTGATTTAGGTTTCATCAACATGCCTGATATAGGGCATGGCAGCCACACAAAAAATAGCAAATAATTAACCCCCAGACCCTAGATCAGTGGTGTCCAACCTTTTGATCACTGGGAGCTACTTTTACATTTTAAATTTGCTTGGGATCGCCTTCTAATAAAATTCTTATAGACAATTTAATTGGTATTTTATATAAGTCTTAAAAGTTTAACTATACACTTTGAAGGCGGAATATCGTTATATGTGTATAAAAAAATGATCCATTATTATTATTTATTTCTTATAAACATTTTATTTAATATTTTATGAAGCAAATAAAAAAAATAAAAATTATACAACTTTTTATTGTTTTACAATAATACAAAAATCAAATTTGATGAGATATTTGACATTGTTCATTTTTGCCAATCTCTAAATAGTTTGGCCGATAATTACTCGATGCAAATCACATACAATTATCAAGATGATTATCCGTCAAATGTGACCAATATTTAGATTTTATGTAATTCATGTGACCAAATGAGGCTTCACACAAATAAGTACTTCCGAAGCATGATGAAACCCGCAAATAAACATCTATCAAATACGAATATTTAATCGGATTCAATACTTTCCATGCATCAGTTTTGAAATTGACCAATGTAACATCGTTTATTAACTCGATTAGCTGTAACTCTACATCAGAGCTATCCATTGAAAATAAAATGGCTATATCCTTAGCAAGACCTTCTATTAAATTTTCATTTATATCCAATGGGGAAGAAGCTGCAAATTGTGTTAAAATTTTTAAAATCAGCAAATCTGTTGTCGAATTCTTCCGATATTCTCTTCAATACAACAGCATATTCCTCATAATCATATATATCCACATTTTCACCAATCTCATCTTTCAAATGGCTGAAATAAGAGAAATCCTTTTTCTTCAGCTTTGAAATCCATAGCTTCAATTTCATTTTGAAAGAATTCACCGATGAAATCATATCTATGATGGTTTTGGATCTCCCTTGTAATTCTAAATTAATTTCATTTAACTTCGATGTTAAATCTGTTAAAAACGCCAGTTTTAAAAGCCATTTCTTGTTTTGTAGATAGCTTGACCTGTCATCATTTCTCTCGAGTAGAAAAAGTAATAATTCCCGAAACCGAGCGAGGACTAGTCCTTTACTTTGCCATCTAATTTCATTATGCAACAGCAAATCACAGTGATGTTTTTCAAATTCCTCTAGTAGTAACTTAAATTTTCTTCTCTGTAATGGTTTGCTTCTGATGGAATTGATTATTTTTATGGCGGTTTTCATCACTTGATCCAAGCTTATGAATTTTGCGCATAATGCTTGTTGGTGAATGATGCAGTGGTATGATAAAAACTTGGGAAAATTTTCATCTTTCCTACAAAGTGCAATAAAACCATTTTCACTGCCAACCATGGATGGTGCACCATCCGTCGTAATAGAAACGAGTTTTTGTAGTGGTAATTCTTCTGATTTCATGAAGTCTTTAAAACTGTTATATATATCTTCTCCTTTGCATATTCCTTTAATTGGAATTATCTTTACTTGTTCTTCCGTCGTACCGCAATCGGAAAAAGTCAAACATGCAAATATATTCAATTGCGCTGTATCACATACATCAAGCGATTCGTCGAATTAAAGTGAAAAGTGAGTGCAAGCTTCGAAGTCATTTTTTAGCTGCATATCGTTTGCTAACAACTCAAATCGCCTCGCCACAGAGTTTCTTGATAATTGCATACTCTGAATTGCTTTCATAATTTCATCTTTGTTCTTGAAATTCTCAAATAATGAATCACCAGCTGCTAAGAATCCTTCTTTAAAATTTTCACCATCAGTAAAGGGTTTCTTTTGTTTCGCCAATATATGTGTCACACGTAAAGAGGCCACTGTTGCGGATGTGGATTTGTCGCAAACTTTTTTAAAAAATGATTGCTGCGAATGGAGTGTAGTCTTCAATTTTTGTATGTGTTCCTTTTGTATTTTTGAATTTAGAGGATAATCACGATTGTAATGTTCGTGCACAGTACTATAATGTCGATTTAGATTTCCTCTTTTTGGTAGAGAAATTATCACATTGCAAATTAGGCAAAAGCACTTGTTCATTATGAAAAAAAACTCCTCTTCCCAATCATTATTAAAATGATACAATTTTGATTTCTTCAGAGCACTCATTTTTAATGTCAAATTATTTTTTTTAAAACAAGGATGGATATATTTGATTTTTGATGAAACGAAAAATTAAACTTTGTTCACAATATATTCACAACAGATTCGCAACAGAGACACAGCAGAGATTTTGAGGTGTGTAAAGAGCAAAACCGAGAAATGAAATGATGTACCTTTCTGAAATCTATCATTATTTGAAGATTTATTAATCCATAACACATGTTCAAATAACACGTGCTATGGATTAGCAATTTAAACATGATCCCGTCAATCAAACGGAATAAAATACGGTCAAAAAACAAAAGATATGTATATAGAAAAAAAAATTTGGAAATACCGCAAGCTCCTTCAAAACAATGGGCGCAGCTGTTACATTCCCATCATTACCCAGAATTACTTGAATTTGCTTTGCTATTGTAATATTTGAGCTGTGCTATTACGATAAAGTTACAATACTGTCGAGCCAACTGGTTCGACTTTCGGGGTCCATTTTACTATTATATTAGAATTTAAAAAAAAAATCTTGATGGTTTTCGGGATCGACTAAATTTTGGCTCGCGATCTACCGGTTGGACACCACTGCCCTAGATAGTAGAAATAATAGATCTTGTAAATATGTATATAACTTAACCTAACACTTCCAACTATTTTAATGTTTCAAACCCAAATTTATTCTCTCAAATATCAAATAAAAGGAATGTTTTTTTAAATTACATTAACAAATATTTTTCTTGTTATAATGCAAGTTATTTTTTCAGTATGGCGATACCTCTCTGCATACATCAGCCCGATATGGACATGCAGGGGTCACGCGAATCTTAATTTCTGCCGAATGCCACGTCTCTGATCAAAACAAAAATGGTGATACAGCACTTCACATTGCAGCCGCCATGGGAAGGAGAAAATTGACTAGAATCCTTCTCGAAGCCGGATCAAATAAACAACTGAAGAATAAACAGAGTGAAACTGCTCAAGATATTGCAGTACGCAAAGAATTAGGTGAAATTGTTGATATACTTAGTGCATCTTCCTCCAAGTCAAGAAAAGCTTCAAAGAAAAAAGAAAAGGAAAAAAGAGATAAAAGTAAAGAGAGAGCTATTGATGCTCCAGATGGGTTCCCTGACAGAACAGGCAGTAAGAGAAGTAAAGAGAAAGATGTTCAGTTGAGCCCGAGCAAAAACAAAGAAAAGAAAAAAACCAAAAATGTTCACTTTGAGACCAACGGGAAGCATTGGTCCCCATATGGCTGTCATTACTATCCTGATCCAAAGAACTTCCCGAAACCTAACTTAGATTCATTGCCGAAAGAGCCTCTCAAGAAAGGAGAACAATATTATTTAGATTTGGCAGGAAATATTTGTAAAGGCCCCGTGGGAGTAGGTTATACTTGTTACTGCGCACCTTTCTTTAGACATATGGAAGATAAGCTCAATAGGGATAAACAGGAGATTAAGCACCACATCGATAAGGCTCACGAAAAATTAGATCAGAAAGTGACTAATTTAGAGCTCAGAACTCAAGGACAAATATCAGAATTAACTCGGTGCGTAGCTGCCGAGCGTGTTCTCTGCAGAGAGAGACAGCACCACTTGGAGCAATGGTTAACGAGAGGAATGATGTTCAGAGCTTCTGAAAGAGTGAGAAAACTCGACTTCAGTCCTAAGGGCTCTGTAGATATTGCACCATTGAAAAGGACAAGAAGTTTAGAAATGCTGGATGCGACATCTAAAACATGGAACATAATACGCTCTTTCAATGACACTGCATTTCAAAGAGAACAATTCGGAAGCAGTTTTAAGAAATCAATGAGGAAAACATCAAGAAGTGCAGATATTTTGGAAGTAGATAGTAAAAATAAAGAAGCTACATTCCGCAAAGGAATCATGAAGAAGGATAACTCAAAAAGTACAGAATTTTTAGAAGCACCATCACAACATGGCAAAGCGAACAGTAACAGATCATCTAATAAAAGTCTAGCCGTGTCAAACTGCACAACCGATGGAGTCAATAAGTTTAAAAGAGTAATCGAATCACCGCATAATGTAATTGCCGAAATACATGTAAAGTCTAGCAAGAAAAAAGGAAGTGACTCTCACGGTGATTCTGATAGTAAACAAATCTCTGAATCTGATGAAAAATATTCAACACCGAGTAAAAGATCTAGTAAATCATTTCCATGCATAGACAATACTGCAAGTGGCCAATGGGCCTCTGAAGCATCCAGTGTTTCAAAAATGACTATCATAGCAAACCCCCCAAATACTCAATCGAAAAACATTCAACAGCAAAACTTCATAGATGAATTAAGCAATAAGTCATTTTCGGAACAAGAAACGTCTTATGTGATGTCACAAATGGAGCAGAACAAAAATTGTCTCGTAGGAATAGAAAATGACGGTTATGTAAAAATACCTAAGCATTCAATGAGATGTGACGATGGAAATATTTACAATCAAACAAAACCTTCTGCAATTCATTCGACTCACAATTCTATTCACGATGACAGCATGCAAAGCTTGCAAACGGTTTTCGAAAATTCACAAGGCTCTCTCGAAACTGAAAGCGGTCCAAGAAAATCGGTGCACGAATTGGTTGCGAGAATACAAGAACAACAATTTATAGATGAAATACAGCGAGTTTCTCGTTCTCCCGTGAGAGAAACGAGATCACCGGTGAGCAGATCACTCTCGCCCAATTATCAAAGCACCTCAACTCACCAACCCACTGCTGCATGGCAAAACAATTCAATCCCATTAAGCGACAGTACGCACTTTAATACTATCGAGCCGATCAATCAAACTGTCCAACATAGTAAACCGTCACACAAAAATCACCAAAATCCCAAGTCGCAGGAAAAAAAGAAATTCAGTTTTCATAATTTAATTCCTTTTCCCTCTAGAAAAATGTTTAATTTTCAAAACAAATCCGACGGCAATCGATCTGAGAGCAGCGATGAAGATGACACTCCAATAAGAAGTTCTCTGGAACCTGGATTGATGCAAAATGCTAATTTACTTACAACTCTTCCGTTACCCAATTATGAAAACATGATATCCGGGCAAAGCGCTCAACCCCAAATTCCATACAAAACAAACATACCTAACAGTCATTTTACTCATAATCCAAATAATATGGCATTGAGAGGAAGCTTGCTACCGATACCTAAAGATGCTTATTTTCATGAAATACCAAACAGACAAAGATTACATGACAACCTTATTATGAGTAATGTTGTCAATCAAAGAGGCTCTAGTCAATACAATACCCCGCCGGGTCATTTACATTTGCAAAATCATCCACATTTTCAAAAGACCGCTGCTTTACCTCAATACTCAAACAATATTGTGAATGAAAATTTTCCCATAAACTATAGTAGAAATCGTAACCCGGTCTACAGTTCCAACGGTTTACTTAGTGAAATGATGCACGATCACATCGACAGAGAGTTGGCGAGAACTCCTCATTCATATACCAGCCAGCTGGATGAAAATGCTGAAATTGAAATATCCAATATTAACAATCCGAACATTCATTCAGATTTTCAAGGCAGGTATACTTCTAACGCGCTCATTAATGGTCAAAGCCTTCTGCACGGAAACCATCATTATCAATCGCACGGACACCTGACAAGCAACATGCATATGCCTTTGGATAGTAATGGAGTTAAGCACAATTTGCACGACCAGCAGGGTGACAATCACTTTCAACAGAGAATGCAAAATCTAGCAATCAACACGCACCTGTCGGAATTGCAAAGTCAGTTAGATAGAGATTCACATAATGACTCTGGATATAGCACTAAAGTCTATGGCAGTTCTCAAGGAGCATCTCCTAGTTTATCGGGGAATGTCGATTGCACAGAAAATGTTAGCCAAAAATTGGGACTCGCTATCAACCGAAATATTAGAAATGACCCTATGAATCGCCCTCCACATTCACACCTAGGAGCTTCGAGCCTTGTGTGACAGCGATGTCATTAATATTGAAGACAACTTTATCATAGTTTTAAACATAAAACTTTACAAATCAATTAATTAGATATCAAAAAGTACAACTAATAGATAGTGTTTTACTAATTGTATTATAATTCAACAATTTATATTTCATGTATATTTAAAATCTTAATTAAGTAAAAATATTATTTATAATACAATAAATAAGTTCACAATAACAATTAAAATTAAAATTTCACAAACTATTTATTGTAATTATAATGTACTTAGTATAATTTGAAATAACAAATACAATTTTAATAAAAGTATTTTTTAAGCATTTTCATTTATTGATTTTAAATTATTTATGTAGAAGCCCTGAGTGTTTGCAAACATCTGCAGGGTGCTGTGACACAAAGGAGTACCGTTAAAGGTCTGAGAAGTAGCACTGTCAATCCTGACAACTATGTAATCTCCAGGAGATATAGTTTTGATATCGTTGCTATCGAGCATCCCAGGAACTGACCCCTTCGGAATGATAACTTTGATATTCCCATCATTTCTCCCAGCGAGCATACTGTCAGATCGCTTACTTGTTCCTTCAATTAATATGAGTTGTATTTTACCCACAAGCAAATTATTCATTTCGCTTGTTCGTCTTCGATAGACTTCAATCATGCGCAACAGTCTTTCATGTTTAACATTGTCTGGGACATCATCAATATATCTTCTATGAGCAGTAGTTTTCTGTAAAAACATCCAAACATGATAAATATACTAAGCCTGACAAAGAGATTTTAGTACATGTTACATAAATATATTACTTGTAAAGAAAAAGAATGTAAAAATCAATCAAAAATAAGTGTGTGTCTCAGTTGGTTAAAATTTTTGATAATTTATTGATTTTGATATCCTAGAGAATCAACTAGTTGGTTCTGTTTACTATAATACATGAATGTTTGCCTTTGAGGACTACAAAACTATAAATCACACCCATAAAAGTTAAGCTTTCTAGTCAACTGAAAAGATGTGTTTTGAAATGCGTCAAACAATGTTTTCATATTATTAACACTTAGCTTAATTCCTTTTGATTATAATTTATATGTGTAAAGATTATCTTTTTTGATGGAGAAATACATAATGTAAAATTATAATTTCTTTTGGTACTGAAGGTTAGAGGAAGTTCCTTAATATTTATTGTATATTTTTTTGTTAGAGTTCTCAGATTATACAAATGTTTTTATAATAAATTATAAAATCAGGGTTGGCATAACGTTGAAAATTGGAATTGATAAAATATGCGAAGTTAAGGAATAGCAGGGTATATTTATCTTAAACACAAAGAAGTTGATTTATCAATAATATTTAAAAATTTTCGATCAAAGAGCATGAATTGATGAACAAGATTGAGTGCAATCAATACATATTAGATCTGGTTACAATTAAAGCGGGTTCAGGCAGGAACAAAAATTGGATATTAACAAAATACCACTAAAGGAAAAATAAACTAATAAAATATCCAAAAACTTACTTCTCTCATACTATAAGGAAACAAGAAAGCCACATTGTATTTTACTGTCTCCATTAAACTGATGGTTTCACTAAATTCCTCCTCAGTTTCACGACAGAAACCACATATAAAGTCACTTGATAATGAAACTGTAATTTTGATAAGCACATTATTTACAAGTATCTGATTTTATAATCCCTATATCTCAATTTAATTACAAATTAAATATAAAAAACAAAAAAATACAAATCATCCTACTAGACATGTTTGTAATCAAAATATAATGTAATGACTCTGTGAATTTATTACAGTTATATGCATGGACTAATAAATGTAATTATTCAATCATTCAAAAATGGAGAGAAAAACTCAGATATCTTTAGGTCAATATGAAGATGAGAATAAATCAATTTCAAATACAAAACAAGATTCAGTTCTCTCAAAATTCAGCTAAATTAATATGTTCGAAAAATTATTTTTGTTTCCATACCATCAGGAAGCACTTCTCTCACACGATCGATGAGATCCAAATATGCTTCTCTTGTATAACCTCTTCTCATTCTTTCCAATACTGATGAGCTTCCAGATTGAGCTGGTAAGTGTAATGAATTGCAAATATTGGGTCGCTCTTTAATAATTTGCAATACCTAAAAAAAGGAAAATTATAGCAATATTGTGTGAATTGCAATTATACAATTAGATAAACTGAGAATAAAACTACCTCATCAGGAAAATCTTTTGGGTGAGGTGAAGTAAAACGAATCCTCATTTCCGGATCAACCAATGATATTTTGTCCAACAGGTCAGCAAATCTTAAACCTCCTTTTTTTGGTTTGTAAACTGTCTTGAATCCTTTTACTAAATTTGTTGTTGCAGCAATATCATCATTTTCTGATAAATCTCTGTAACTGTTGACATTTTGTCCTAAAAGTGTCACCTCTTTAACACCTTGATCGGACAAATGTTTTACCTCATCTATTATTGAGGAGGTGGGTCGAGACCTTTCTTTTCCTCTTGTGAATGGAACAATGCAATATGTACACATATTGTCACAGCCTCTCATGATTGATCTAAATGGTATTCAAATTTGATCAGAACATTTATTCAAGTCTTTTTTAGCAATTCAAGCTTACTTCTAGTTGACAACTGCATATTTTGAATATAAGCATAGACTAAATAATGATTTCATCAAAGCAACAAAGCTTATGTGATAACAAAATTTGCCGAAATAAGAACGTTAATGTATTTTGTTGAGAGACATTTATATTGTGAAAATTAATTCCCTTTTTTAAACAAAATAGTACTAGAAAAATCTAACAAATATATACAATTTTGGAAAAATGGGGATCACAGATGTCCACTATTTTTGTCCAAAATTTTTCATTTTATCAGGACAGACCAGGCTAAGTTTCAATACTCAAATTAACTGGTAACAGTTAATGTGATTTGTGTAAACAAAAATTTTAACACCATTAAGAGCTTTATTTTTATGTGTCAACTATCAACATACTACAATCAACAGTCTCAACAGTGGAGATGTTAGCAGACAGAGGGTTAATGCATTTAGTTAGTCCTGCCCTAATCTCATCATTATTTACACTTGAGAAAGTAAGGAAGCAAAGAGAATGGAAGATGGAGCAGAGTAAAGGTAACTGAAAAATCAGAACCTTACGATATGTAAAAAAATCTTACACAAATGCAGTTTTAGAATCTTCATTCAATCTGACTGGCATAACATCTGCATACGTTTCATCTAGAGACAGCAATACGTTTATAGCATGTTGGTTATTCTCCGTCAAAGCAAGAAGTCTCGGTAAATCTTTATAGCTGTCTGGACCAGCCACTGTTTCAACAAAAATATCAATAAACAATTGAGACACTGTTTTAAATGGATACTGATATTCAAAAATAAAAATACACCATTTGAATTTTTATATTTGTTGAATTGGCACTTACTTGGCAGGACTTCATTACAATAAGGTAATAATAAAAAACATTTATCTGCACAAATTTTAAATATGGTTTTTGTTAATTATTTCAACTTCCATTGTCTGAACAATGATTAAACTTAATTTCAACTTAACTATATATACTGCTCTCATTGCTAAAATTCATTATTAAAAAAGTTCTATATGACAGCAAGTTGACATTGGAAGCTAGACTGAGGTATCTGTAGTATATTTTGAATATAATAAATGAAACAATTGCTTGTAATGAGTTAAAAAAAAAAACTTAAGCTTAATAAATAATTTTGTGTAAATAAGATTATGTATAGGAATAATAATCTTAATGATGACTTTTTCATTCCACTAGGAAACAAATTGTTTAATATTCACGGCGCAACAAAAATATGTATTCTTACCAATATCTACAGATTTTTCTTTTTCAATAAGTTTATGTTTTAAGCGCTCTGCCATGCAACCAAGTACCCCCACTTTAATGGGAGTGGTACACTTTGACCGCCGCTTCTTCAATGATTTGTAATATTCTAATCGTTGCCAAATTTTATTTTCAGCTCCCTCCCGTATTGCGCAAGTAATCATTAAAATAACATCAGCATTTTCAACGACATCAACTTTCAAAAAGTTTTTCTTTTGCAATATCGACCACACTATTTCGGTGTCATTGACATTCATTTGACATCCGTAAATATCAAAAAATACTTTTCTGTTAAATGAAGGTAGTGATTCCTCAATGTAAGGTATATTTTCTTCGGTTATTGGTGTATTTTTTAGTGGTTCATCAGACATCAAAAAGTCTTTTAGGCCAGGGCCATCTTTGATGCTATATTTTTTAACATTCTTGGTGGAATCTTCAATTGAATTAATATTTAATTCTGATGATGTAAACCGACAACAACTTTGCAATGGTGAATATCTATGTCTGATGTATGTTAAGGAACCATACCCACAGGAAAATAAATTATGCAGTCTTTTCATGATGTAATGTTTATTAGCCTGCAAAAGTAAATAAATATTCATTGATGCTTTTCAGAAGTAAACATTAATATATGTTAAAATATTTCCAACAAAAAATTGTTTTGGAATAAAAATGTAATTTTGAAATCAGAAACAAATAATATTTATTACCTATATATATACCAGAGCAATGGTGATGTAGTGTTCAGCTTAAGCAATCAAAATTCTGTTACACAGTACAACCAATTTTCTCTCCAAGACGAGAAGTAATCTTCATGGCTTATCCAACGGCTGAACAAAGCAGACCAAAATATGTGCGACAAAAATTCATCTGTTAAGTGATTTTCACTTTATAAAATTACATTTATTTTAAAAATTATTACATCTAAATTGAGCATCATTATAATTAAATTGTTAGCCATGAAAGTTATTTCAGATATAAATTCGGATCCTTGCCTTAGGGCCTGTGGTTTTATTTATAGTTGAATTCTTTTGAATATAACCAATGTTAACTATTGATTGTCAGTCTATTGCTTCTGTGTGATAGTGTCTGAAAATACTGAAAGGTGAAACTTGGGTCATCAGTGACAAAAACACGTAGAATTATATAGTTTCAGCAATTCAAATTAAATATTTTTATATTGGATATATTAACAATGTAATGACTTAAGTACCAATTTAATTATATTATTTTGTATTCCATTACAGTAATCTTAGCAAGTGAAGAGAGTGTGAGAATTCACCTACTCGGTGACAAATTTGGATGCAAAACCAGTAAGGATGCTTAATTAAGAATTGAATAATACTATAAACAATAATACTCAGACTAATAACAGATATAATAAATAATTTTCATGGTGTTTCATTTGGACTTCAGATTTTATTGACAACTATATAATAAATTATACAACTATAAACCACACAGTATTACTCTGACTATTTATTTCAAATGAATGGGCTTGACATATTGAATTTTTAGCTACTGCAAATCTTTTATTCCTTAGTAAATGTAAAATAGAGTTTTATCGGATATTGGGATGTTTATTCATGTGGCAATACTACATAAGAACCGAAAAGTCAGATGTCGTGAGTTCGAAGAAAATAAATCATGAGCATAAACTAGTATACTTTAATCATGAGCAACAGAGAATACGGCGACGCTTACAGTAGAGGTAATAATCTACAACTCTTAGATTCACATGAATAATGATTTATAAACACTTCACTCACATATAAGTTTATTTTGCAAGATTATGCTCAACCCCACGACCAACAGATATGTCAACTCGATTGGATGAATTGCCATACTGCGCGAAATATTCCCATGTTTTTTTTGTTAGCATTTATTTTGGTTAACCTAATTGATTCATTTTCAAAATATTTTGGTTTCAGGATCGAAATCTGATGAGAAAAGCCGAGATGATCGGTACAGAGCTTCCAAAGATGATTCTCGAGATAGATATCGTCGAAGTAAAAGAGACAGAAGTCGCTCACTTGACAGATCCAATCGACGTTCCAGGTCTAGAGAAGATAAATACAGATCGAAACATAGAGCCGATCGCAATGAAGAAACCGGTAATGATTCGTTTGATAGTTCTATAGAAATAATTTCGCCTGTGAGCCATTATGGGTTGAGTTTTAATATTGTCATTTCAAATGTCACAGAAAAGCAGTGAACACTAGTAATATCTATCCGCATTTAGATATCTTTTTATCATCGGGCTTATTTATTATTTTAATTTATATTATTCTAATATAACTAAAGAAGTATTGATTATAACAAATGCATAATTTCCGCCAAATATATCACCATTGTAGGTTTATTTAATATGTTTATACATTAATGCAATGTACTCATATATAAATTTTAGATACAATAGTACGTGAAATGTCAATAAGTCCTCCAAGAGATGATGAAAGAATCCCTTCTCCCCCGCCAGCTCCGAAAATATCTCTTGGCTTCAATAGACCACTTACTAAGCCGGTAAGTTGTTAAAATTTAATTTTTAAATAGTAAGTTGGCTTAAGTTTTATCATAATATATGGTATGCATCATATGTGTTGCATTTGACTGACTGTCAACAAAGGCAACTACTATAGAAAAATTAAAAATTGAAGTGTTCCATATTCCAAGTTCCGATTGTTTTTTGTGTGTATGTCATATAATAGCTACATTTTGCAAAGGCATATATGATTGCCATTCTTGCCATGAGGGACATTATTTTGATACATACTAAATGTGACTGAAATCGTTGACTCTAAAATGTGCTTGATTATATTTATTTTATACACTGAAAAATAATTTTGTTCAATTTTAAATCCCCACATTCATTTTAATGATGTATCTCAGAATCTGAGTTTACCAATATACTATGTGAATAGCTTGGAAACCATATAACAAGCAAATTTTCAATACCACATACTCATGATAATTATATTGTTTTGTTTTGAAGATGTCCAAGTTTTTTTTATCATAATAAATTGAAACCAAAATAAAACATTTTTTTTCCAATTCCCAAAACTGGTAATACGCCATCAATTATTGTCAACAATATTACCTTCATCTCAATAATTAGTTTGCCATTTTATTTAATTTTTTACATAATAAAATATATTAAGCAATTGGTGATAGCTTATCCAATTGAAAAGAAGAGAATTAAAAAAAAAAAAAAATTGTGTTTTTTTTTACATTTTTATAAAAATTTTATTTCCTTAAATAGATATAATTTAAAGCATCCATTTCTGGTGGCCATTCATAAGGATGAATTTTGATATAGATTATAATGCATTTTTTTTTGTTTTTTTCAAATTATCAAAAACATTAATTTTGTTTCAATAATAGTTTACATTTAACAATTATGACGGGAATAGCATATTTTTTAAGGTTCTTAACTGCTTATATATTTTATTGATTTTTTTTGTTTATGCTGTTTTAGGCTCAACCGATAAAATTACTGTTGGCACCGTCAACTCAAAATACTCCCATAGTTGCTAAACCATCGAAGGTGGCATCTGTTTTTGGTGATGGCAGCGATGAAGAACCAGAAGAAATGCCAGCAGAAGCACGCATGAGAATGAGAAATATTGGAAGGTAGTTTAAAAATTAACCTAACAATCTAATCAAAAACCTCAACATGTTTTGTCACCAACGACCCAGAAGATGCCGAAAACCCTAACAACCGACTGTGCGAAAAACGGCATTTGCCGTTTACCGACAATGAAATGTTAATATTTCACCACAATTCTAAGAGATGTCACTGCCTTTAAAATATTAGGTTTTTAAAATCAGTCAAACGCGCTCATTTTCCATGGCTGGCTGCCACACACAGGACTATATAGCATGTTACGACATATAACTGGTTAAAATCAATTAAGAATTATTTTACAATATTTCATCATTTTAAGTGATAGTTTTTTTTTCTAGGGACACCCCAACATCTGCAGGGCCCAATTCCTTCGGAAAAACCAAACACGGGTTCTGTGATCCTAGAGGGACAATCCAAAAAAATTTAAAAGACACAGTAGATCAAGCAAATCCTGGTGGAAACTCTACTTTAAAATATTCCAGCACCATTCATAAATAGTTAATTTACTAACAAGACTGTCAAAACTCTCTAAAGATAAGTAATGTCTGTAGGTTTATTATAATACTTCCATAATTCAATTTTGTATGAAAACGTTCTAGATAAAATTTATTGATATGAAAAATAAATTTAACATCATTCAACCACTTAATCCAAAACTAGTTGAACTTCATGGTGATTTATTTTAATTTTGTTTGTAAAAGTATTTATAGTTCAATTTAAACACTTTTTTTTGTCTGATATGCTTCCATATTCATTTTTTTATATATTTACTGCCACAATGTCTTATTCTACTGAGCCCCAAAACTATTTTGGAAAATATTTTTCCAAAATCATTATTTGTAAATAAATAATGTAGTAAACTTTAAAAATTTATCGATTTGAAATACATAAATTATAGACAATCATATAATATATGCTTAAAATTTTTATTGTTTCAATTCATATTAAAGAATATGAAATTTTATTATTTGAGAATGTTGCATTTCACATCAACATTCATTAGATAATCTTTTAGGGCTCAAAGGGTTGTTCATGTGTTTTATTATTTTTTTAAAGCTTTTGAATGAATTCATCCAAACAAATTAAAAAACTAAATAAGCAATAATCTATGTGACTCTCTTTGGTGTGCTTCAAATGTTTCCCTTTCATATAACCAATCCTTACTTGCACATGGCCACATAGTCAACAAGAACAAACAAAAGCATGCCTTTATATCTGACTTACATATTTCACTTTTGACAGTGAGAAAGAGAAAAATTCGCAAATTAGTTTTTGTCCATGTATCGATAATTATTATCTGATTTTTTTTTAATGCTAGTAAAACTAAATCCACAGCCTAATAATCATGTCAAAAAAGTATTGGTCTGAAAGAATTGGATATATAGATTAGTGCTTATTCTTGGTTTGTAATATGTTTGTACTTGTTACTTACATTGTTTACCAAATTGTACAAATACACCAGCAATAAATTAAAGTATATTTATTCATTATTTTATATTTTCTTGGTTTCCCCCCATATTCAATTATACTTTTACTGGTATATATATTTATGTATCAATACGTTTTATAAGCTAAAGTAAATAATCCTACCAAAACATAACTGGTTTTCAGCTCGTAAAGAATATGAATATTTAAAAAATGAATTGAGTTGTGTTTATGTTCAACAGTTCAGGCTTTATTAAAACAAATATTGGTTTGATAAAACGCTAATATTTTGTAGTATCTCATCTATCTATCAATACACTGTAATCGGCCATCTCAAGAGTTGAGATGTTAGCCATCAGTGGGTTGTAAAATGTGAGTAGAAGAATGAATTTATTTCTGCCTATCAAATGAATCCACCAATTCAAATACATCTTAAAAATTTAGAAGGTCTGTGCTGCACTTCTCATTCTTCTTCTTCTCAAAAATTAATTAAATATTTACGAAAAACATGTTTTCATACAAGACTATTGTAACACAGAATGGCCATTTATGACACATTGTGTCCATAGCAACGCCGAAAACAAGAACGACGCAAATCTGTCACATTCACTCACCTGTAGGTACTTACGTAAGATACTGAATATTTTGAAACAAAGTTCGATTTTCAAAAAAAGTATTTCAATGTTCTATTTATTACCGACTTTTTTGTTTTAGTTTTATGTCGCATGACAGAACGGATTGAAATAAATATTACGTATAAATCGTGTGTGATATAGAAAGAAATTATTCAATATAATTTTTATTTTTTTTCAAAAGTGAATTTCAGAACGTAACATTCACTGTGAAATCAATTATGCCACCCAAACGAAAAGGAATAGGTCAGAGTACAACTCAAGCACGAAACAATGAGGTTGAAATTGATAATCGTTGGATTGTACCGTATTCACAGCTTCTCTCGAAAACGTACAAAGCACACATCAACGTCGAGTATTGTAATTCGGTGAAATCCATCAAATACATTTGTAAATATGTCAACAAAGGAAGCGATATGGCAGTTTTTGGAGTGGGAAATTCAACTGCATCTATCGATGAAATCAACCAATATCAACTGGGACGCTACATTAGCAGCAATGAAGCAATATGGCGCATTTTATCATTTCCAATTCATGAACGGCATCCACCTGTTACTCATTTGGCAGTTCACCTTGAAAATGGACAGCGAGTGTATTTCACAACAGAAAATGCACGTGTAAGAGCATTGTCACCACAGCCAACAACGTTAACTGCATTTTTCTTATTGTGTAGGGATGATATGTTTGCAAAGACGCTACTTTACTCTGAAGTGCCAACATTCTACAGATGGAATGCATCAGAAAAAAATTCAACGTCGCAAACAAGGTAAAGCAGTTGAAGGACATTACAATGTATATTGAATTGACGCATTAGGCCGTCTGTACACTGTTCAACCAAATAATGCAGAATGCGTTTACTTTCGATTACTGTTAATCAACATACGTGGACCGACATCCTTCCAAGAATTGAGAACAGTAAACGGTCGAATACGTTTCATTTATCGTGAAGCTTGCCTCAAATTAAATCTTCTAGAAAACGATGCACATTGGGACACTTCACTCTCTGATTCATCGAATACTGCTGACCCACAACAAATACATGCGTTATTTGCAGTAATATTAACAATTTGCTTTCCATCCAATCCAAAAGATCTTAGGAAAAAATACAAAGGCTACATGAGTGAAGATATTTTTCATAGTTTGCGTGAAACAATTCAAAATCCACACGTTCAATTCACACCAAACGTGTATAATGAGGCATTGCTATTGATTGAGGACATTTGTTTAGTTATCGCTAACAAATCATTGGTACAATTGGGAATGGCTGCACTGAATCCATCTGAAAACGACTGACGTGATCGTGATTTCCAACGAGAAACACACTTTGGTGTGAATGAATTGGGTAAATTTGTTCAAACGAATCTTCCGAAATTGGTTTCAGATCAACATATAGTGTATGACACCATCATGGATGCAATTACAAGTCAAAGTGGTAGATTTTATTTCATAGATGCACCCAGAGGCACAGGTAAAACCTTCCTCATTTCATTCATTTTGGCAGTCGCACAATCATGAAAAAACATTGCACTAGCAATCTCATCATCTGGAATTGCAGCAACTCTTTTGGAAAGGGCTGAACAGCGCATTCAGCACTGAAACTGCCATTGAATATGTAAATAATTGAGAAACCAACATGCAATATCAACAAAAATTCTAATGTAACTAATAACATCATGTAAAATCATTGTATGCGATGACTGTACTATGGCACACAAAAAATCATCGGAAGCACTTCATCGCACACTAAAAGATTCGAGAGGAAATGAACAACTTTTCGGTGGCGCTCTCATTTTATTGTCTGGTGATTTTCGACAAACTCTACCTGTTATATCACGCTCAACAGTGGCCGATAAACTTAATGCATGTCTCAAATCATGCGTTTTATGGCGATACGTAGATAGATTCACTTTGAAGTCCTATATGCGTGTACAACTACGATACAATACAACATTATGCATCCGCTGAATGTTTCGCAAAACAATTGTTGGATATAGGAAATGGGAAAATGGCAATAGAGGAATCCACACAATGTATCACGTTACTAGCAAATTTCTGTAAAATAACCGCAACCATAGACGAATTGATTCACAAAGCTTTTCCAAATATTGCACACAATCATAAAACTCATCAATGGCTCAATGCACGTGCTATATTAGCAGCCAAAAACAAGGATGTCAATGCAATCAATTTCAGCATACTAAATGAAATACCAGGAGAAGCAACAAAGTATAAATCCATCGATACTATAACTAATCAAGACAAAGTCGTCAATTATCCAACAGAATTCTTGAATTCACTTGATTTGCCAGGCATGCCGCCGCATGGTTTAACATTGAAAATTGACGTGCCTATCAATCTTCTCCGAAACACAAATCCACCGCGACTTTGCAACGGTACCAGGCTTTCTGTAAGAAAAATGATGCGCAATATTATTGAAGCTACAATTTTAAATGGAAAACTCAAAGGAGAAGATGTACTGTTGCCACGCATCCCAATGATTCCGACAGATATGCCATTTGAATTTAAGCGTCTGCAGTTTCCATTGCGAGTCACCTTTGCAATGACCATCAATAAGGCACAAGGACAGTCGTTACAAGTGTGTGGACTAAATTTGGAAAATCCATGCTTCTCACATGGACAACTGTATGTGGCCACGCTCTCGCGTTGGAAAACCTTCTGATTTATTTGTGTACGCACAAGATAGAAAAACAAAAAACATTGTGCATCCAAAAGCATTCCAATAAATAAAAACACATACGACCGCCACTGTCAAATTTAGGTAAGAAAAACATAACCTCATCTTTTCGCTTCTAATTGGCTCCGGCCTCGCCTCAAATCCGACTTATCCAATTGGAAGGCAAGAGGCCCCGACGAGACGCTTCCATAAACTCGCGGTTTCTCTTTTTTTAAGTGGCATTGCAACGCATGCCGGGTACATGCTATTATATTATAAATCAATAGCGATTTATAAACTCTGAAAACAAAACTCTCTGAACATGCGTCTAGCCAAAGAAATCAGATTGTAGAATGAAACAGGTAGGTTTTGCTGGATACGCTGGGATTTAGAAACTGTAATCCCACTTGCTTGTCATTTGTAGAAATGGTTTCAAAACTTCAAAAATTATGCATTTTGGTAAAATATATTTAAAATTATGCATTAAATATTTAATAGAATTGCACAAAAATTGTGAACAAATTCAATGTCTGAAATTTATTCAAAATTAATTCTGTACAGATTTTCCCTCAACAGTTTGTGAATGTGTTATGATTATGTTCAATCATGCAATTTTCTAATAACACTTGGATCGATAAGTCCCGGGACTAACTAAGAAAAACACGTTTTTTTGGCAAAATTCGACTTTATTCATCAACATAGTCTCCTTCAAGAGCAACACAATCAGTCCAGCGCTTCTCTAACATTTCAATACCTTTCTTGTAGAACGATTTATCTTTGGCCTCGAAATAAGCGTTCGTTTCGGCGATGACTTCCTCGTTGGAGTAGAATCTCTTTCCTTGGAGCATTTTTTTGAGGTCTGCAAACAGGTAGTAGTCGCTGGGGGCCAGATCCGGTGAATATGGTGGGTGTGGAAGCAATTCGAAGCCCAATTCATGCAATTTCGCCATTGTAGCGAGCGACTTGTGACACGGCGCATTGTCTTGGTGAAAGAGCACTTTCTTCTTTTTCATTTGGAGCCGTTTCTCACCGATTTCGTTCTTCAAACGCATCAATTGGACAATGTAACGTTCGCTATTGATGGTCTTACCTTTTTCAAGGTAGTCGATGAACAAAACTCCATGAGCATCCCAAAATACTGAGGCCATAACCTTACCGGTCCACATTTGCGTTTTTGGCCGCTTTGGACGCTTCTCACCGACTGCAGTCCACTCGGCTGACGACCGCTTTGACTCTGGAGTGTAGTGAAGGATCCAGGTTTCGTCCATTGTCACATACCGACGCAAAAAATCCGGTTTGTTTCGGCGAAACAGCTTCAAACAGCGCTCAGAATCAACGACACGTTGTTGTTTTTGATCCACTGTGAGCAAACGCGGCACCCACTTTGACAACAGCTTCCTCATAGACAAATGTTCATGCAAAATAGTGTACACACTGCCGTATGATATCTTTAAGGTGTCAGCTATCTCACGCAATTTTAATTTACGGTTTTCGAAAACGATTTGGTGGACTTTTTGATGATTTCCGGGGTAATTGCCTCATTTGGCCGGCCAGAGCGTTCAGCATCTTCAGTGTCTGTACGACCACGTTTAAACTCAGCATACCACCGACAAATGGTTGTTTTTGATGGAGCAGATTCCCTGTAGCACTTTTCAAGCCATTGCTGAGCTTGCACTGTGTTTTTTTTCATCAAAAAACAATGATAAATCAACACACGAAATTGTTTCGAATCCATTATTCTGAGAATATCAAGACGAGCGTCACTTAAATCACTGTAACTCATGGACCAAACATCAGAATGTCATGAAATTTTGACAGGTATCTTTTGAAGGTTGGTACTTATGAAAAATCATACGGAACTTTTGTTGGCAACGCCATCTATGTGTCAGTCCCGGGACTTATTGATCCACGTGTTATTATATATCTATAAAAGACATAAATGAAGCTATCGACAACAAAACTTCTATTTACTATTTCACCCGGCAGACATTAACAGCACCTATCATTCAGTTAAATAAAAGATTTTGCAGTATTAAAACAAAAAAGTGAGTTTTTAAAGCATTTTATTGATGACTTCACACCATGTAAATTATTATTCTGATAATACATTTAGCTTTGAGTAATGTCCAATTTATAATTTGTCAAAGTTACCTAAAATATACATAAGTAAAGTTCATTCTTTTTCTATTTTATTGTGTCCAGCGACACATTTTTCTAATACCCTTTAATCAAAAGAATCATGTACAGTGGTCGGCGAGCATTCTTTTCATCGGGCAGTAACAATTGCTTGAAACATTCTTACCAAGCTATTGAGATAGAATTGTTTGAAACAAAACAACATTTGATGTGTTTAAATAAAGCAGAATGTTTTTTTTCAACCTTGACATGTAAAATGAACTGAAAATGTACCAAGGATCATCCATTTTTAAATATGATCACATATTTAATTATCGGGACATTAGGTGTTATTAGGTGCACAAAAGCTCCCAATATTGACTGTAAATTACATTACTGATACTGCAGAATAGTAATCTAGTTGCAAAAGATACATTAAGCGTGTATTTTATTGTAAAAAATAACAACATGATTCTTTCTTCAATAAAGATTTACGATTCAGTCTCCAGATATCATTGTTTTTTCATGCTATTGTTTACGTATTTTCATACAAAAATGTAATGGTCTGTTCCAATAACGGAGTGGTAGTGAACCATTTTATGATATCGAAAGGCTTAGCCACGATAACATAATATTTTAAATCTATAATAACTGTACAAATATAACACCACTCCAAAACATGTCTGTGTGATATCACAGATTTAGCATTACAATGTATGCGTAATCTGGACATGATTAAATTGCACAATATTTCAACATTATTACATTTATGGAGACTATACAACTATAAAGTAAAGGAATTCATTTTTTTCTGAATCTACAGAGCTCTGTTACAACGCTAGTTCAGCTGAGATTTTTTTATTTGATGGCTGGTATTTATAATTATCAAAATTAATAAAAGTGGAATGAAACATCTCCAATCTAATTCATTTTAAAGATGAGATCCAGCCCACCTAAGATTGTTTGGAACTGTTTCATAAATTCTATTATTGTGGTTTCGAAAGTAGCCCAACAATATAAAATTCTTGAAAAAGTTGAATAAACTTGTAAAATGAAATCACAAATATATGCTGAATAAAACATCTAAATAAAATTCTTTTACTTGATAATTCAAATATGCCATGCTTGCAATGTGTTACTTTGCCAAAAATTGGTGACTTTAATTGTTTTATAAGACATATTCACATTTTGTATTCTACTTATCGCCATTAATAAGATATTATTTTTGAAATAATTAAGCAGAAAGTATATTCCTGATAAGCATAGAAATATTTTATTCCTTTTAGCATGGAAGCGATAGGTACCACCGATGGCTATAATATTACATATACATTTTCTCTATTTGTGCAAAAAGCTTTTGATCACAAAAATAAATATTGTTATCATTATCTTAATTCATAAATACATCACTAGATAAAATATGCTTCCAAGTAAACAAACCGAGATCACTATGAAACAAAACACTGAGAGTTCTTCTCGACATAGTTTGAAACTGTATTAACTTCAGCAACTTCCGTAAGCCCTCCGAGTCGTTTCAAGTAAAGATTACTTTATAAAATGGAATCGATTGTTGAAGAGCCTGCCGTGAAATACTGGATATTAGATTATCAATCTGAGATGTAATAAAAGACATCAAAACAGCCACTACACAAGAAACATTGTAAGCCAAAAGCTATTTACACAAGGGGCGAACGGTGATATACAAACCTCGCTTTGAAATTAACACAAGCTCAATGCAATAAAAAACATACTTCTTCCAAATATTTTATTTCAGTTAACATGTTTATTTACTTGTAATAAATATGCATATTATTTTTTTGAAATTCTTTAAGTATCGAAAGCACAGAGAAAATAATTAGTATATCCATTAGTACATTATAATCATGTTTTGAAGTTTATATTTCAAAGAATGATATTAATGAAATTTTATGTATTAAATTATTCTAAAACATTTTATCTACAGCCAACAAATCTGATAACATCGCGGAACTGTTCTTTACTAACCTATCTAACTATATCACTCTCGCGGCTTCCTTCTATGTAGAAACATTGTCCATGTCACAAGTACCATTTTTGCTAAAAATATATAATCAAATGACTTTGATTTCTTTCGTCAATTGCAAAACTACAGCGAGTGCTTCAAGAGTACATCGGTATAACGTATTGCACGACCCCTACTTCATTTAATTTGGTTTATTTGTACAATTTATAACTAATCTTCTTCTCACCGCCGCACGAAGAACCTCCTCCTCTTTATCATTTGTCTCCTTTTCAAAAAAAATACCTCACAAATCAATGAAATAATTCTGTGTCCGATATCCAATTTTCCATGATTTTTACTGTACACTCCCACCATTTTATTCTGTCGTGTGATAAAATTCTTCTTATACTATTCATTATACAGTAGAGATAATACTTTTTTTAAGTATGATTTTAATCTATGTAAGTCATAAAAGAGTATTACTAATGCAGTCATTGATGTCAAAAATAATGGAGTCAGATTTAGATGCTCATTTTTATCATTGTATTATTATGTATTATGTAAATGTGTATTTCCAGAGATGCCGTTTGTATCTGTTATTGTAGTTTATTACTTTATTTAAGCACCAATGAGCGCATTAGATAAAATGCACTTCTAGATAGCAGGTATTATAATATTTTTTGGTATCTATGATACAAATAGTGATACATTTTATTTATGGTCCGTAACAAATTAACACATATGAGCTTAGTGACCTTTATTTATTGTTTACCATTATTATTGATACCGATAAAACAGTTTAATATATTAGCATGCTTCTAACAATTAAGCCTTCTATGGTGAGGCATATTGTTTATACAATTACAATAACCTAATATATCAATTTTACTTAATGAGTATTTACTTCAAAAGACAGAGCTGTTAGCGCGAAGTTTTTCAAATATATGTATATGTTTATATTAATTAATAGCAGTGAAAAAATGAGCATCGATCAAAAGGTTCCTACATAGCTGTCAATTCAAAAATAAACTTAAATAGCAAAACATTTAATAATGTATCATTATGTAGACTGTTAACTCAATTTGCCAGACAAATAATTATTAATAAACAACAAGTTTATTTTAGACACAGTTCATAGAAGTATCTTATTTAAGTTTACACATAGACATTATTTCAAAGAATTCTCAAGCTTTTAGAAACTCTTCAACCATGCTCGTAAAGTAACACAATGTTGACTAGAATCGACAATTACTTGCAAAATAAAAATATCACAATAGTTTTTGTTCAAATAACTATGATTCATTAAGAAAATAGCAATATGTGCAGACTGTTTTCATCAGAACCACTGCAATTACTCAACGTAACCATAATCAATGCATATTCCTCTATGCAAACAATATGATGCAATAAATGCACTTCAATCAAAATAACCATGTTCTGTAAATAATAATTAGGTTCAACAATTTTGGTAACACTTATAATCTATCCAATATTAATTAAATAAGTTTTGAAAAATTAACTCGGACTGAAAATAGGCAAGAATCCAACAAATGAACATGTTTTCCAGTACATAATAGAGATAACTAAATAAATTTCATTTTATACTTGTATTTATATATTTAAATGCTTTTGCGTAACGAGAAATAGTGCATCCATTTACATCCTGGAAATGAGTATTCAAAAATTTAACATTCTTTCTTTTTAAGGTTCACACCTTCATTTTATCACAAGTGCTAAGAAATAATTATTCACATTTTTTTATATAAATATATGAAACGAAAACTTATCAATAATATATTCAAATAAATACAATAAATCGCACTAATTGCAGAAGTATTTTCCTATACCTAATTTTACAATGATGAGAAGCGTAACATAATTTTATTTACAGTTATTTCCTTATTGATTGACAGCCGATTTAGAGCATATTTTGACGTTTACACGTGACAGTTTTCCTACCGTAAGATTTTCTTTATATAAAAATCTAATATTGTCACCAAAAGAAACAACCTGGATAACCCGAGCGATATTTGAATATATGGGATATAAGTTATAACGTCAGTGAGATTGCTCGTTCGGCAGCGGTGAATCAATCCACCGAAGACATCAAACATGCCGCCGACTACTACCGTATTCAAATCGCAGCCAATGAAATCTGTACTTATTATCATGCCCCACTTCTTACTTCTCTAATCGCCAATTTTTTAATTCTACCAACCGTTACGGCAACATTTAATTTATAAATATTATAACATTTTAGTAAATCAATATACCTGAATAATAGTAATACAACAAATTTCAAAGGATTAATAATTAATAAACAAAAAAAACCTTGGAAGTTATTCAACATTTTATGGAATCCTTTAAAACTCCTTCTTTTTACACATCTGCAGATAAAAAATTTAGTATGAAAATACAGCGGGGAAAATTTTCCCAATCTATTGCATTAATTCAATCTATAAATTTTATCACAGGAAAGTTTCCAAACACAACCTAATTCGGCAACAATTTATTTCTCATATCCGCTTTCTTATTCATTGTTGATAACTTTTTTCATCTGAAAAATATTAATAAATAAAAAAAAAAACAATATATGTAAATTACATGTACCGTTGCAGGTGTCAATTAATTAATTACATTCAATACAATCAAGGCAACATCAACTCCCACTCGACTCTCTTTTGAATAAAATATAATGGCTGATGATCAATTTTTGCCTGGAAGGAATACATACACTCGCATTCTTTAACTGCCACTTTATAAATGAAAAAAAAAAAGTTATGTATGTATATCTATAGGAAACGGGCGATCAGACATAAAGGGGACACGGGTGCGGGCATTATGCACTCAATAAACCAGTACAGACTCCATTGTGATTGTATCTCATTTGTTATGTG
Organism: Himalopsyche japonica; assembly: GCA_028555115.1. Lineage (NCBI taxonomy): Eukaryota > Metazoa > Arthropoda > Insecta > Trichoptera > Rhyacophilidae > Himalopsyche > Himalopsyche japonica. The sequence continues at coordinate 986,606 of JAHFWJ010000145.1, forward strand.
CGGTGACAGGTGCTGAGGCGGGCTGTGTTTGATGCTGTTGGGACGGAGGGTTCTTCCTTGCCGATTTCGACCTGTTAAAGTTAATACAAATATTAGAAATTTTAATAATACACACATTGAATTTAAATGTGTCAATAGTTGACAAACAATAGTTATCTAATGTTTTGTGTGAAAAAATGGCAATCTATTTTAGTTCTACGAAAATTATAAGGTATATAGTTAAAATACATTGCTATTTTTTCATCGTATTGTAATGCAGTTCTACCAAGTAAATGCCAATTCAATCAACAAAAATTCAATGTTACCTGATTTGTCCAGCAAGTAGTGGGTTGATGGCATAGAGCCAATCGTGAACCTCCTTATCAACAAGTGTCTGAAGTAAGTAGCCACGGTGCTTGCTGACCACGCTAAAAAATATATGAACTATAAAAACCTAGTCACATTTAAAATGTGCAGATATCTGTATTGGTCAGATTATTTTCAAAGATTTTATCTAGTAGACAGATTGATTATATGAATTCTTACCTGAAGGTATTTGGCATTTTAGCAACTTGCGCCTGATCTTCGGAGTATTCTACATGTGCCGCAGCTAAATTGATGACAGCCCTCTCAACAGAGTCTTTTTCTGATCGGAATACAAACACGTATGGCCGTCGCACCACCTATTCAAACACAAACATAACATGTAATCACCATTATAGAGTTAACTTCTCACTTGTTGGTGGAAAGGTGTTAAAATTAAGATGATGAAATACATTTTGTTAAATACTGCTTTGCATACTATATATTATCTCAAGAATTGTTACTTGTTCAACCCCATAGGTAATAATGATCACAATAAGTGGAACCGGTCCTGATCATTCTAATATAAAATGTGGCGGAATTAATAGTTTTTTAAATTTATTTATTCATATCACGTAACTCAATTGCTATGTTTTAATATATCATCATAGTCCATTTAGTGACACATGCCGTGAGGTACGCCTTACATGCATGTGATGCCCACACACCAGTGATAAAGATTTTTGAGCCATTTTTCATTTTCGTTTTATAAATATGAAGAAATATTACACTCACCACCCATCGCTTTTTCCATCCGTGAGTCTTATGCTGCAATACATTGAGGTATCCCTTACGAGCTACAGCTGCGCTGACTCGGATCTCCTCACAATCAGGGACATAAAGAGGCAAAGCAATCATAGGTGTTGGTGTTTGGGCATTAGTCTGTGGAATGCCTGATTGGCCGCCCCACATTTGCATTGTATGCTCTAGAAGCGCTCGTTCAGGGGAACATAATCTACATAAATGAATTAGAAGAATTAGATACTGTGGAAACAGATTGCATTCACATTAGATAACAATTATCAACCATGACAATCGACCGATTTATTTGCACAGTGAAATACACTTACTCAAATGAGCTAGCACTTTGAATTGATGACATAAGACTGGTCGTGGTGGACATGTCTGTCACTCCTTCGTCTACAGGAGAGGATGGAGAGCCGGCAATTATTGTGTTAACTTCTTTGGAGTTTCCAATGCGACCTGTTATTTCAAAATTAAAATATTATTATAGAGAAAGCAGTGAATCTTTTAAAGGATCCTACGCATTTAGTTATTTACTTGAAGTACTGAATGTAAAATTATTAAGTATTGAATCTTATTTCAATTATATCTACAGTGATATTGATTCTCAATCTTATACATTCGTAAAAATTTTGGAATTATTATATTGTGATGATGTGATGGTAGGTTCAACATAACAGCTTATTTAATGTGTCTCACTTTACATGACACGGTCTCTTGAAAAACATACCTTGTATGAGTCTTATACATTTGGTGGTGAGCTGCTTCTCGTGGTCGGTCATTTCCCACGGTTCATAGACTGCAGGATCTGGCTGATGAGGTAAGGGAGCTCCGTCGTTTGCTGAAGCGCAGAACATGTTGGACACAGGCGGAACACCGCATCCCGCTTTTGCTACCATGTTACAGGCATCCTAGAATGTGACAAATATTTATTGTTTTCAGTGAAATGGTATGTATCATGATAATGTTAGGGATTATCGAAGACTGTCAACTACAAATTATAAAAATGAAAAATCACCAATCTTACCTTTTCAGATTTAGTAAAATCGTAAAGACAAGGAGGTGCCACAGCAGGCGGAGCGAGTCGTTCTCTTAAAAGAAGGGAATGCCTCGTTCGTCCGGTTTCTTCCAGACGAGTCAGTTTTTCAAGTTCCCACTATAAAATAAATGATATTTTACGGCACCGAAATGAAAGAAAAATTTAATACCAAATATTGCATTGAAAGAATGTGTCATTTTCTCAATATTCAATAATAATACCTGGTGATCAAATATGAGCGAGTCTCCTCGGGGCCTCCATCCATGTAAGTTTTCTTCTCCCCTGACATAAGTACTGCTGGTGTCTAACACGCGTCGCTGTCTTCTTTGAACTCCTAAAAAAAAGCAGAAAATTATTTTTACGAAGATTACTCACTTGCATTAACTGCCAAAATGCGAGTGCAAACTTTCTAACTTTTTTTCTACAATTCATAGAAATTAAATTCATGAAAAAGGTATACTAATTATGGCAAAACTATATAAAATAACTAAATCTACAAAAGTGATAAAAATATTGAAACCAATAACTGAGGAAAGAAACACGTACACGTAAGAAGTGTTTCAAAATATTTGAAACTGTTAGTGTTGAACATGCAAGATGTGAAACTAGGGTTTTTTAGAGGGCAGTGGGAGACTTAAGGTTATGGTTATGGGTAATGTCACTACTAAAATAGGGCACCTGGGCTACCTGGCTCTAAAGCTCTGTGCAGACTGAGTTCGTATACTCCGGTAAGACGGTGGCCTTCCGTCGTGCGAGCCCCTCCGCTGAAGAGATGCTTCAGAGAACGAGGACCAGTGCGTGCATCACGTCCGTAGATCACCATTGACAGGTCCTTTGTTACAATAGCGGGTCGAGCGCAGTTCTCCAACTGTCATTGGTTAATTTCATTGATTAATTTTTCATTTTCCCATCTACTTATCATAGCATAAACAGAAATTGAGTAAGCATTCACTTAAATTAAAAATAATAATGACCTCTAAGTATGCACTCAGTGTGATATAAATGATCTCCCCGCCGGCTGTCACTCGATTTAGAAGTGCAGAATTATGAAGAGAACTATCCCAAGCCGCCTCAAATCTGCAACAGTATATTCATATCAATTGCCTTGTTTATTTTTGAAAACCTAATGATATTTTATGAATAAATACGATTTTAAAGAATTTACCTAAACATGCAACGGTCATCTCCCGGCAACTCTAGCTGCTCTCCTGGGAATAGTCCAAGTGATAAGACACAAGATTCACTGTCGTCTTCGTCAGCCGGTTCAGGACTATTACGGATGCGCCCTGCAAATAACAAAACAAATCTTATAACAAAAAAAAATCAATAGTTAACATTATAATAACTGCATAAATACTAGACATTTGAAATATTTTATAAAAGCTTAATCTCCTTAATTACTTTAGCATGTTTGTAAATGCAAATCTCTATATTCTAAAAACAAACTATTAAATGTACTAACCGACTACAAGTTCCCGAACATCCTTCCAGCGCAATTCAGTTTCAGGTTCATGAACAACTGTAATGCGAATGCGGCGTTGAATACCTTGATGTAAAAGGAACAACCCACGACACGGAAGTTCATCGCTGTGCTCAACAACCTGCATTGTGAAATAGGTATGGTTATATCACAATTTATTTTCAAAATAGATAGGATTATCATAAAGACAGGATAGTCTCTTTTACAATAGTAGCAAGGATATCATATTAGTATCAATTCAAAGAAGAGATTGTTTTTTTATTTCTTCACTGAACAAACTGATGTAATTACAATAAGACATTTAATACTCACAGCTGGGACATACTCTCCATTGGGTGCAAGTTCGCATATTTCAAACCAGACCAGCAAGTCATGTTTTGAATGCAGATGACACGGTGGAGCGACTGCGGGAGGAGGAGCGCCTCGGGGGGACCTCACCGGCTGAGAGATAGGAATGGAAGGCGGCAACATTCGCTTGGGTGGCGTGCGCGCTACGCACACTAAGTCCTGCTTGGCGTCCTGTGTGTGCGGCAACATTTCACAATTTATTGATAATATTATCGGCTCAGGGTATTTAGCAATAACTGCATACTTCATAAAATTTAGAATATTTTGAATTATCATACATTTGTGGACATGCTATCAATTTACAATGATTCATTAGTTTTTGACTATTTTGTTAATGCATTATTAAAAAGTCACCTTATGGAGTGGATGCTGTTGGTAATGTCCAAACACCTTAAAGACTATTGGTTGAGTTTTGATGTATTCTAAGAAAGATTTTGTAACCGGAACAGTGATCTGTAAAAAATTTAAAAATATATTGAAATTTCTTTAAATAACTTTATCAATAAAAAAAATAAGTTAGACAACTTACATTCTGTACATGATAGAATCCAAGAGGGGTTCCCTTGCCAGTATTTTTGACCGGTTCCGTTGAGAAAGCTTCATCATGTCGATGAAGGAAACTAAAATAATATAAGAATGTATCAATGGACATTTAAATTTTTTTGTACTTAAAAAATAATTATTGACAAGAGTAAATGAAACCTACTTGAATTGGCAGAAAACATCTGCATATTCAGTTGAAATTCCTTGTGCTTGCAATACGGTGACACGGAAAGTGAAATCTTTTCCAGGAGATAAATGATCTGGTAAATCTTCCTCCTTCAACTCGGAAGCTACAGAGCTGTCTCCGCGTCCGCTATCTGTGTCACATTCTAGAGCTAATTCTGAAATAGACAAAATTAAAAAGAATGCCTGTTTAATTTCTGCTAAAATGCCAACGCTTACAAAACGTATAGTGAATGTACATAATGAAATCTGTAAAAACCTTCAATTTTCAATGAGTCTTGTCCTTCTACAATTCTGTCTTCAAGATTATGCATATTGTTTTTCTCATTCAAATTAAGTGTTTGGTTATTATGCTTCTTCTGCTTAGGCGCCATATCTTCATCAAAGGCAATTTTAGCAGACTGTTTCACTCCATTTACAAAATCTGCATTCTCTTCTTCTACAACGGCTTGAACAGCCACTCTTAAGTAACCTTTCACGTCACCTTTCTCATTTACAATGGCGACTTTATGAATAAGGGGCACTGGATACAGAAGATTTGACAGATAAATGAAGCACCTGAAAAAACAAAAACAATATCAATAAAATAAGCATCGATAATTAGTTGTAAACTCGATGAACAGATTACATATATTAGTAAATTCAAGAAAACAAGGAATATATTTTACCTTCCAACCATACGGAACCACGGGAAGCGGTCATAGAATGGATCACCGCCTGTGAGTGACTCTACATTGTAATCCGGGGACGTGGGAGACAGTTCAGCTTCATTATGGTACATTTCACGCATCAGTTCCAGTCGTTGCCTGAAAAGAAAAACAGATTCATTGAAAAAATTACTTCAAAAATACACAGTATAATTTACATAGGGAAATAGTCCAAATTGGATTTATTCAAAGTAGTCAATAATTGAATGATAAAATACCGCTAAATGATAAGTTACAAAAGTTTATTAATGTCAGATAAATTTTTATTATACTTATATTACTAAACAATTGAATTTGTGGGTAATAATTTCCTAAACAAATATTTAAAGGTGCTATATATAGCTAAGGGTATTTTCAAAATTTATGTGCACCATTTGTTACTGTTCTAATGAGATAGTGTTGACAGAAACTGGGATAGAAGAATGTAGGAATAGATTATCCAATTTTAAGACTGGAAAAACATATTGTGCCACATTTTAAAAACAAATTAATTTTAACTTCAGAGTCTTCACTTCTAAATTATACATCAGTAATCATGCTCATTCCATGCTTAACAGTGTCATTAAATATAAGGGCCTGAATTTATTTAATACATAAAATATTACTGATTATAATTCTAGTACCAAAACCTAAAAAAATCTCTTCGGTATCATTGACCCCGTTCAAGTACTGCTATGTCATATTGTATTAAATTCCAAATATTTATACGCCATTTCAACAGTACAGAAGAGGAAACAATCCATGCCTTCTAAACCAAAAAAGTATCATAACAGCTTTTATAGAATAATGTCTATACTTCTAAGCAAATAGACTCAAATTTTGAAACATTTCTCAATTTTATGAAGTCTTATTTGGTGGAAGAATAATTAATTAGGTAAGAATAATATTTTCTGAAAGAAAGTGGGATGTTTGAACTTGTACAAACCACAGAGTTGAGTATTATAGATGATTACTAATACTGATGATATTTAATATTCATAATCGTGAATTAGTCAAATAGAAATTGAAATAATCTATAAATCACCAATAACATTTACCTTCAGGATATATTATTGGATTTTAATACAGAAAAATTTCATTGAAATGTGTAATGTTATAACTAGAATTAGTTATTTGCTTTAGTGTAATTACTAGAATCAAATTATTGACCAGAATATGGCACCTCTACCAAAAATATCAAATAACTTTTTTGGGATATATGTAAGTATAATATTGTCATTTTTAATTGAAATATTATAGGAAGACAACTATACAAAGCCGTGCACTTAACCATAAGATGATCCTCTTGAACCGTAAGAATAATATTTACTTAATATTCTTCATGAATATTTAACCTTCAACAAAATTAAATGAGTTAAGTGAAAAATTTATAAGAAGCAAATATAATTATGTGATACTTGTAGCTCACAAGCAATTGATAAATTGGAAGTAAGCCAAAACCTTTATTGCTTTTCAATGCATGCATTATTTATTACAAGCTTTATTTTGATTCCAAAGAAAATATTTTTCCAAAATTAAATATTAGTGAATCTCAATAATATTATTTCATCACCCATTGAAAGAATAAAGACATCATTTATTATTTATTGTTTTGCATAACACTTTATCATCTCAACACACACATACAATAAAAATAAATATATATATATAGCACAGTTTCGTCTAAATACAAGAATATCACAATGTAAGCCTCCTACAACAGAGTTTCATTAAGCCAAGCGTTTGTTGGGAGCGACAATAGGTAACAGACAACACCTGCAGTGAAAACTGAGACAAGTGAAAAGGGGCGGGGCAGACAGAGCATAACTGAAAGCTTATCAACTTCTTATAAGTGTTTGAGTTTGTGATGTTCAGTCCAGTTTTCTCCACATGAGAGCAGAGTTTTATAGTTTTTATGATTTCAAATTCACAATAAAAATAAGATTAATCAATACCAAAAAAATTTTAATTAATAATCAAATATTTTAGTTATTTCCGATTGAGTCTCATTCCAAAGTAACAATCATGTAAAACATTTCTAAAAAAACAACTCATACAAGATGATAATGGTTTAGCAATCAATTGGATAGAGAAATAAAAAACTGAGAGACATCACAGAAACCAAACCGTTGCGATAACCGGCCGAGAAGCTCGGAAGAGACTGACAAACCTCGATGGCAAAAGATTAGCGAGCGATAATCGGGTTTGGTGAGCGCAAGCCGTCAGGCACAGCAGCAGTTCGGATGGAGGAGGTCCTTCCGCCGGATGGGCCATCGCCGACTGCCCTACGCCCACCCCTGTCCCCGAACCCACCCCGCCGCCTATCCCCTGTGGCCCCGCCCCTTCTGTTGGCACATCTCCGCCAATGCTCTCATTCATGTTGTAAATCTGACGCATCAGTTCAAGCCGGTGGCTACAACATGACATAGAGATTGACTCTCAATCTCCATACGCCAATATAGCACGGATAAAGCGAATCTAAATTTATTCTATTTATGACTCGAAAGTAAAAAAAGAATTTTAGTTCATGGAAAATCAAAATATTTCTACCCCAAAAAATAACCTCTAATTTGAACTTCAGTTTTTTTATTGATGCTGGCAATGAGTATTGAAAAATCTTTGTGAATATCCTTGGCATTTTTTATTATCTACAATATATTTACTTTTGCCCTCGAGTTTTACGGCAGTATGGAATGACATGAAGTGTTCTCATGCACAAAATCATAGCTTTTGTTTATGTTGCATGGCCAAACAACCATTATTGTATAATATATCAAGAAGAAATGTAACAGTGACATTGTGCGATAAATGAATGCAGAATTCATTTATTGCATTATGTCATCGAGGGCGCTGTTTTATGAGAGTGAAATCACAAAGATACAGAATGTCGAATATGCGAAATGATTGATCTATTAATCGGGTATTCATTAACCGCATGTTTATGACAATCAACAGCCAAATACATATTAATTCATTTTTAATCTTAATAATGATATAAGTCTTGAATTCCTTTTTAATAAATAAAAACTACTTTCTTAATGCATATTGTTGTGAGGAGTCTCTTTTCCACATTAATATGAAATTAGTAAGTTGAAGAAGTTTTGGGAACTTCAATTTGTAAAATCTTGCTATATAATTTTATTGATGATTCACGTTTGTACTTCAGGTGATCTCATTCTTTTATGACCATTGAATTGTAGATAGACCCGAATTTTAATAATTTTAGCCTATATGAATTTATTAATTATAATTAATGATATTATATGACTAATAATAAGTTAAAAACACTATGATGTATACTAACCGTAATTTTTCTAAGGTCCAATAATGAGTGGCTCCATTCTTCGTATCAGTCACCTCAACGGCCACACAAGTCGGCGGGTAAGGCCTTCCGTATTCATCATCATCTTCCATCGTGGGTCTGTTGGCAGTGAATTCAGGGGGCAACGGAGAATATAGAGTGTCAGTCAAGAGAGTGAACTGGAACTGTACTTTTTTCTTCAGTTCTACGGAGATGGCGTTTGCCTCCTTCAAGAAAATAGCATTTCCCCACAAATCGTCACGGAGAGATGTGAATTGATGATATTTCCATTTACGAAAAGCCCAAGCTGCTAAGCCCGCTTCTCTAGCAGACCAGCATTCTGTTTCAAAGAGAGGATTCACTGAAAAGTGCATTGAAATAAATTAAAATAAATAAAACTTATTTTTCACTACCAACTCAATGAGCTTGAATTGAAGTTCACTTACTTTATTTTTTTTACACTCCTTTTATAACTATCAAAGAATATTTGAATTTGACCAAATATTTTCATAAAGGAATTCACTCCGATATTTAACTTCATATAAGTCCGTGTACTTTCATTTGAGCACACTCTGGTGATAGTAAAATTGACTATAGAATGGCACAGAAAAGATTATGATAATTATCATGACAAACTAAGAAAAAAAAATACTAAAGGCAGCAAATAATGCCGGTGTGTATATATTATCTCAGTTTACCAAATATGTCCTCTTCATTATGGAAGTCTTCCGGAGTGTAAGAGCTGTACATTGACATGGTGACACTTTGTTCTTCCACTTGGCGTTGCAGTGCATCTATCCGAGCTTCATAGGTCTTCCTCTGCTCTTCGAATTCTTGATCAGCTTGTTCCTTTTCTTTGCGAAACTGTTCCTCCAAAGCACACAATCTCTTCGCCATTTCAGCTTTAAGATCGATTCCTTGTTTCTCTAACAGTTCACATTGAGCATAATTCCAATCAACTGTTTCTCCTGAAGCTAAAAAATGAATTAAACACATAAATAAAAGACATGGGTGAGAATTTTGTTTCTTCAAAATTACTAAGAGAAAAGGTCTTATTGATAATATTAAAAATGAATTTAATTTAAATAGCAGTAAAATTACCTGGAGTATCTAAGGGGCTAGCTTTGCCCTTTCTCTCTCTGGCCTGTTCCGGGTGAGTAAATCTGAATACATGATTCTTTCCCAGAATAACGCGAGATCCCGTCTTCAATATTATGGGCTCATTTACCTGAAATGTTAAAAAGGTGAGTTACAACAATTAGACTTGAGCAAAGAATTAATAGTATATGCTAATTCTATGATCATATAAAAAAAACATCATTTATATTTAATTGCGGAAATAATACGAATATGCTTACCTCACGCCCATTAACATAGATGAGGGCAGAATGATGCGGTATCAGACATATGACACCATCAGTATTTTCAAAGAGGCAATGCTCGGAGAGAATGTGCGAGCCGCACAGCTGAATATCTTGAGGAAGATTTGCCTCCGATGTTCCGAGGCGTGTTATACCTGAGCAAAAAAAATCAGATAAAAAAAAATCATTGTGCATCACTTACTATTAATATGTTAGCTATTGATGTATATATATAATTTTTTTTTAATCTATCAAGTAAATCAATGTCTTACCGTCTTTGATATAGTAAAGCAGACATTCAGATAGATTAGGGTCTTCATTAAGATTGACGAGATGAGGAGTTTTCTTTGGTGAAAATACCCCAACAGTTACTCCTTCCTTGACGGCCACTCCCATTTCCGCAAAGACAGCTTCACGTTGGATTCTTATTGCCTCAGTTCGCTTGAGTTTTTCTTCCCAAGTTTCATTCAATTCTTTAAAAGAAATTATTTGTATTGCCATCAATAATAATTTGAAAATGTGAATAGAAAATGACAATGGGGTAAAAAATTTTGCAAAACATCATATACACCAACAATAAAATAATGTGCATACTTGTGTCAGAAAGGTAAAAATTGCAGTATTACTAGTCATCAACTGGGGTCAGAAATATTAAGTTTAGCTAAAGAGAGATCTTATTATATCATCATTGCAATGCTCTTTATATTTCATCTCGTAGATTTGTAAACTGAATTATATTTTTATTGCAAAAAGTTTTCAGCACCTTAAGTCTCTATGATATTTGAAAAAAAATATCTTACCAGCAATAAGTTTCTCGGACGCTTGGAGTTGATCGACAGCTTCTTCAGCTATTGTAGTCGCCGCTCTGCTCATCTTCGGAGTTCCGGTTTCAGTTTCACTTATGCAACGCTCTCTGTTAACAGGATTATTATCTTCGTCCCCTGAAATAATATAAAAAATTTAACACCTGCAGGCAAATAAATTAATGAAATAACCATTTTCTTTCGTTGAGAAACATATATCGGAGACACCTTTCACTTGATTTTTTACATCGATTGAAATTCTTATAACGGTCTGGTTTTCATATAATATCAATTTATTAAGTTATACAAATGTAAATTTGAAATTCAAAAGATGGAAAAATTATATTCTTACACCGTAAATGTCTACATTTTGACGGTATAAGTCAATATATATATATTTTGAAAATAAATTATTATTGTATATAACAAATTATACTAATTAAAAAGCAATATTACATTATAAAGCAAGATCAACGAGTTGAAAAACATTGTACATAAAGAGATAAAGATTTATCAGTAATTTTCTTATTATATTATAATATATAGGTTCTTATTAAGCACACAAAGCTTTCCTTAATGTTGAAAGGCCCATATGTAAAGTGTAAGTTTTTTTTATCAAATTTTGAAAATAGAAATTATTAAAAACATAAATTGAATTTCCTAAATACTCTGTTGCCAATTTTATGAATCATTAATTTATTACATAGAGAGCTATTGTGAGCCTTTCAGCAATATTTTGAAAAAGTGACGACAGCGACAGCCGACTCAACATGCTCGCTGAAATATAAGATTTTTCATGCATACTGATATGAAATATATATTATTATGTGAGAGAGTCATGAAAATATCTTAAATATGCGTGTACACAGAGGCTTTCAAAGATGATTACGGGATCTTATGCATCGTCCGATCTTTCAACAAAATAAAATGTTTGATGCATTTTATCTAATGTTCCTAGATGGTGATAACATACAGCTGCCACCTACACAACGGAAGAATTATACTGATGGGTATGGTTGCACAAAAAAGGGAGAGAAATAATAAACGGAATGGTTAAGCCAGCCATTACTATGATTTAACACTGATTGTTCACTCCTAAAAAATATTCACAATGATTAAATGTTATAAAAAGCTTCTAGACAATTTAATATTTGGCACATTTTTGCTCACATGGCTAGTGTATGAATAACTAAAACAAAATGGATATGAATATTTATGGCCCTTCACTAGTGTCCAACAGCAGTTGACAGGCAATAAAAAGTACTTTATATTCTTTACAATTCATTATGCATAAAATATATGCATACTCTACATAATTATTTTTTAAGGCATTTGTTTTCATTTAAACAGTTTTTTACTTAAAAAAATATATCACTTATAACTTTGTAATGGTAATACAACGCTACATCATGGCAACAGACAGAATATATCACGGACTGGTGAGGGTTCAAGAGGAACAGATAAAACATTTAGGACATTACACAAATATTGCAGTAAAGCAAACTTCGATAGTATGTTTTGTGAATAATAGATTATTACTATATGTATATCGCTAAAATAAACATAAATGCAAGGATACAAATTTTACAGTTCCGTTTTATATCATATAGTTCTCTAATTAATGTATTCTGCTAAATTTTTGAAGAATATTTTGGATGTTTATCATATTATTACGCCCTAATTGAAAAAAAGTCAAAATCAAAAAGTTTCATTCCTATAACATTGTATCCTTGCAATATAGTGGAAAGAAGTATTTGTTTCAATAAAAATAAACACAATATAGAATATATACCGCATTACAATAATAATTGTTGAAATAAAATATATAATAATATATAGTGACAGTCCGCAAAAAAAAAAATGGCAGCAACTTTATGAAATCTTTGACTAATAATTACTTACTATTATCTTCTCTCTTTTCATATACGACTTTACCATCAGGCCCTATGGGATAAATAAGATTGTTTACAAATGCGAACCAAAAATGTAACAAATTTGTATCGGCATCTTCTATGTAAAGTTTTTAATGATTCAATACACATTCACAATGCATACTAAGAAATAGGGCCGATGGTTGGCGAGTGAGTGAAAATGATTATCAAAATCATAAAGACGTAGAAAGCTGTACTGAAATTTCAAAAAATTGTTCCAAACTATGCACTCAAAAATAGTCTTCATCATTTGATAACAAAAAATATCACTGAGTCATAAATCTAATTTTATTTCTCTTAGATATAAGAAGACACTTCTGTACTAAAAAATTATAGGTCAATCAAAACCCTTCTATATAGAAAATATTGTCAAATACTCATCACCTGTGTTACTTTTAATTCAGATAAAATATTTAGTAAGGCTTACATCAACCTCCATAAACAAAAGATATATTTTCCCATCCAATGCTTCTTAAAAATGAATTAATAATTGTTAACATAATTACAAACACGTAAAGATCATTAGTGAAAATAGAGAGATAACAACCAACCTTCTTGCACATCAATGCCTTCAGCTTTCAAGAGTTCTCGCAATTTCATTATTTCTTCCTTCAGCTCCCTTATCAATTTAGCATTAGCGTCCTCATTGACAATAGCTTTGCAAACAATTTGTTTAGCTCTATCTGCATATCTGAATGAACATAATAATGATTAAAAAAAAAATACAAATCAAACACAGTCAATTTAAATTTAATGCTTTGTATGATTGTGCAATTTTTAACAAAGAAAAAGAACATGGAATTTGCAGAATATAAATAATAAAATAAAATGTTATGCTAAATGTAAAAATTATATAACGCAAATATTTATATTACACAAAAATTATAAGAGCTTTTCCTAAGTTTTAAATCGACAAAATATATCTTGACTTTGAATGCAGTGAGTAGTATGAAAAATACATTTTTATAAAAAAGTCTTACCTTAATGTACTAAGTGTTTCATCGTAATTAATATCAGCCGGGGATATGGCAGCTATCATTGCAGTTTTGGAATTGCCTCCGAGATTTTCTCTCAAAAGCCAAGTCAATACGGAGTCACGGTAGGGTATGAAATCAGCTTTCTTTGATTTCTTGTTTTTGGATGCCTTTGTTAAAAAAAGAAATTTTAATGTTAATTACCTTTACAATGACTATTCGAAGCTTGAATTCCATAAAAAATTCGATTTGTTCTCATGATATTTAATCTAATTAATATGCATATTCACAAGCCGAATATTCATATCTCTAGGAAGTTATTATCATCAAACCAATTATACAATATAAATAATCCTAAATAATGATAAAAGTGACCGGCTGAAGAATTCCTCACGGGTCGGATGTGCTCCTAAACTACATAGCTGACAAAATGGACGTTTGATTCAGTAGCATTTTCAAGAATCAATAAACATGTGAAAATTGGTGATAGCATTGCAATATTCATTACACTGAAGCAGTTAGATTTGATGAACATAACATAATGAAAGTGGGTAGCAAAATCAATTAAAAACTGTAATTTGAAAATAGTTTAAATTGAATTGTGAATTGCTGGCAATCATATTTAACTAACAAAGGTTAAACAGAAGATCTCAGTAATAGTTTCTGAAGGCAATATTTATTTTGACTTAACCTGGAAATAATAAAAAAAAAATGATAAAATTGTGATTTTTTTTGAATATTAAATTAATTTATCGTTTAATAATGATAAATAAATTAAAAAAAAATTAATAATTCAACCTTTTCGCTGCCCATTTCCTTTGCATTTATTTAATAGGATCACATGTTTTACTAGAAAAGAGTATAAATGTATACATCATGTGATATTCGGCATCAAAATAAATATTCACACAATATCATAATCAAAGTTCATTTTACCATTCTAAAACTTTGATGGTATCATTATCTAAGTGACTATTGAAACATTGGACATGACAGGCGTCAGACATGAAACTGTATTTGGCGATTGGGCAAAGAAAAGATTAAAGAAAATACTTTTATTTTAAATCTTCTTCATGACATTGCTTTTACTGTATTTGTAATAATGAACATTTAACGTCACAGTTTTAATGGCAAGTCTGAGTTCTTCTAGTTTTCTTAGGGTTTTTTTTCCACATCTCTATTCAAGAATGCTCTGTTTTCCTTCCATAAAAATAAGCTGATATGTGGATGGTTAAATAAAAAATTAAGTTTGATGATTATGAGAAAAATAAAGAAAAATGATAAATTGAATCATTATTGTTGATTAAAACAACATAAAGGTATTGTGTGTTGCTACAAATCATTATGATAGTGAAATGATTTATTAAAAAATTTATCAAGAAGGAAGTTCTTAAAATATTTTGGGAAAGCAAATACAAATAGATAATTGCTATCGATATATGTATGTACATTTCAATAGTATATTCGAGGATTTTTCTGAACAGTAAACAACGGTTACATTTTACCAATCAAATCTAATTATATCGGCAGTATTAATGGCAATATTTATTATTCTGTATCTCGGTTAAATAACTTACCTATTTGTGATCGATATAATGAAATATGGAGTATACCTAACTTGATATAAATGCAAATGATGTTAACTGCCCGCAAATATTCTCGATTTAGACTGAGATACAATGTCATCTCAGCATGTTTACTCATTAAAATAAGTTAGAAGCATAATATTAAGTATTTTATGCAACATATTACACACATAAAAGCAATTATGAGGCAGTAATAAGTTATCAATACATTTTTATAAAACAGCAGTAGAAATTAAGTTAATTTTTAATGTTATTCACTTACCGACTATTAATGTCCCAAAGGAAAGTTGGAAAATTATAAATAATTTAACGTTATTTTCGAATTTCTACCAGAATAAAAAATGATAGTTAATGGTTTAAGATAATAATCCATCAAAATAGTTGTATCAAAAATGTTATGAAATTTTTGAGTGAAAAGGGATGAATAACATGGAAATAACTGAAAGCGAATTACGACTAAAGGATCTATGAACAAACTGATACAAATTTATAACTAGTGCGGTGGATATTTGTGGAATCGTATGTAAGTAACAATTTTTTTATTTTTCATTAATATTATTGTTCAATCTACTTGTTTTTTGGCAATATTTGTCAAGTGGAATAAATAAAAACATGTGTGAAGATTGATAATTTTTACAAAGTGCATATATTATATAACCTTGGAGAGTCTACAAAAATTATTTCAAGACTCTGTATGTAAGAGTTTGTTAATTTTGTGACTGAATAATTAAGTACTGATAATACTGTACAATAATGGTTCTATTGTGTTTTGCATTGAGGAGGTTTTAAATTGGATACTTACAATTTCAGCAAGAGCGGAGATGACTTTTCCTAGAGTTGTCAAAGATTTGTTAATGTTAGCACCTTCTTTCAGGCGGGTACCTTTTGCGCCTGTTGAATCAGCCCTTTCTGAGCCCGCAAGATCAACAAGCGATATTTTTGACACCTAAAAAGTCAAATAAATGTTATTACTTTGTCTAACAAACATGCAAGTAACTTGCGTATATGTCCATATTTTTTGTAGAAATATTGCATTCTTATTTCATGAATTACCTTTTCGGATAAAAGATCTGTGGTTATGTCATGCCTTTGCTGTGTGAAAAATATGGTAAAGACGGCATGAGATCGACTTGATGTCTCATTCATATTAGTTGCAGCTACAGTCCTGTACATTCAGTATAAAATTAGTGATGAATAAATATTTTTGTGGATACAGTTTTAAAATCAATCATTTTTTAAGGATAAGGGTATTAATCAATAATTAACCAGTGAATCATTGAAAACTTGTTTGTAATTATATTGTGTTCCAGTATTGTTCATAAAGAAGGTACAAATTTATTGATATACAAGATGATAAGAAACTAAAATTTTCCTCAATACAGTTTGATTAAAAACAAACTTAAATTCCTTATTTTTTCAAAATATTAGTAAATCCTGAGTATCATAAAGAGCACAACGAATTTTCTATCAAACGTTTCACTCTTTATATCATCCCTCTATCACAAACGCAAAAATGTTAAGCAACAACTTACAACTGGTGTTTGTTTGAAAATCTATACTGGAACTTACTTGTGAGCATGTCGAGAGTGAATGAAGTCAAAAAATATTCAAAAATATATTATTTAAATAAAATGATTCAATTGAAGGGTCCTTTGACAGAATCCTATTTGATTTTTCAGATGACAAAAATTATATACGACATGCCATTTTGACCAACAATATTATTTTATTTTTTGACATAATCTCAGATGTCATTGACTGGTGCTTCATATCCTCATATTCTGGATATTTGAGTATTCTGACAATATTTTGTGATGTCCTCACTAATGCCATCTACAAGTCTGCATTAATAGTTGAATTTTTTTTTTTTTTGAAAAATGAGATTCTGCCACGACGCCCTTTGATTCTTTATTGAAAGAAATTGGACTGACCTCGCTTTGTTCCCTTCATCTATGAGATCGTTAATATCTTGAAAGCTGGTGACAGCCAATTTTGAAAGATCTTCAACATAAGGTCCAAGCAGTGGATGCTCTCGTACTCGCAGATTTCCTTTATTCTTTGGATTGAGGAGATCGCGAACCCTCTCGCAATAAATCTCCATGTATGAAACTTCAACCTACAAAGAAGCAAAAAAGTTTTAGGGCTCATGCCTTCTGTTTCTTTGTAAAGATGGATTAAGTTAAACTATATTACAATTTCTTGTGTAAAAGATTTTACATTTAGTTCAGTGATGGATGATAAATTATACTTACAGAGTATTTGAGGTCATCACAAGTAGTTTGTCGAATGCGTCGAAATAGATCTTTGCAAATTTGTGGAATGATTCCTTCTTGCCCGTCTTCTTGTTTTCCCATCATTGTATAGGATTTTCCAGCACCGGTCTGCCCGTAGGCAAATATACAAATATTGTACCCTGTATAAAAATAAGCAATATAAATACAAGTATAGACAAATAAGACAGCCATTGAGCACAATTTTGTTTTGATTTGTGAAGGAATAGCCGTAATTATAATAAAGTGGGTGGTTTAATTTATTCACTATAAATAATTAAAATATTCAAAATAGATTTCAATCATCACTATGACTACAAACCATCAAAGGAATGTTGCAACATTTCTTCCCCAATATCTTTGTACACCATAATCTGTGATGAAAAGTCTTCATCTGTGGGCTGGAAAAAAAGAAAAAAAATATTACGTTTATTATAAACAATTTAACACCATCAATTTCCAATATTCAGCGTGCTAAAGATATAATAATTTATTTTTCAGTTTATCATTTGACATGTTGTAAAATCTAAGTTTAACGAATGAGAAATTTCAAAATATGATGAACAAATAAAACAATAAAGAAAATTTTGTAACTTACATTATGAGACCAATATGAGAAGTCAAAATTGAAGCTTTTGATTGCATCTTTCGTTCCAGGTGGAGCCTTTGGATTTACTATGGCTGTAACAATTAGGAAAACAAAAATGATTAGGCAATACACAATAATGATGCGTTGTACACGGCGATCAACAACAGTTTTATTGTGCAACTAAAATATCATCAGTCATAATAAGGTAATTGTTAATGAAACAATAAAATTAAAAAGTCACAACCGAAATTTAAAAAGAGATCAAAATATATTTTTTTAGAATATTGATATAATTTTTTTTTTATTCTTGTATTTTTAGGATCAGTATTATTGTATTTGCGACATAGTTTTCAAACGTATAATGAAAAACAGTGTGTATATAAAACTTTATAAACTAAAAAGTGATTTTCTTCAATTGCGATCATATTCTTCTCGATAGTTTCGAATGAGTTAAAATTGTAAAAAAAATTACAACTATTGTAAATGGCCTGTTTAGTATACTGTGGAGACGCTCTGATAATGTGATTTTTCAATATATTAGAAATATATATCGGACCTATAAATACTTAAATATTTTCCCGTAAATTTTAAATTTGACCCTAGAATGAAAACACAAAACAATCTTCTTTCTAGCATTTCTAATAATTGTATCATTTTGCTATCCGAAGAGAGGTTTAACAACTTCAGCTAAAACCAATAGTCATAAAAATACATAATTTATTTTTTCGTTTAAAGTCCAAATATTGAATAAAAATATTATTCAATATAACGCTGGTCTGTCTTCTAAATCTCCGAATTACGTGAACCATAGCTTTATGGGAAGTGCAAAGTGAATATACTATATAATAAATAATAATAAATTTATTGATTGAATTGGCATTTACTTGGTAGAACTCCATTATAACACGATGAAAAAATAGCAATGTATTTTAGTTCTACAATTTTTTTTTATAAGATATAGTTGATAGCTATTTTTTTACCGTGTGAAATAGTTACATTTATTTTGTTTTAAATTACAAATATGTTATACTTTCTAATCATTATAAGTGGATAAATAAATATTATATAGTTTTACGTGTTTCGGTGCCATTTTTCCTTCTTCAATATTTTATAGCTAGATAGAAAATCTACGCTACTCTCTAACTTTAGCATGGCTTAAGACCTACTTGTAATTTCGTTAACATTTCCGTTACGTAAACAAGAAAAGCAGTCGTAAAGCGAAAGGGGTGAGTGGGTTCGGGGCAGTGGCTAGATGTAGAAAACAGGAGGCTTCACGGGTCGGGATGTTTTAAACGGAAAAGCGCAGTGCAGAAGCCGCAGCGAAATAAAACGGCGGCCGCCTGCAATTGCTCGTAAAATTCTCGCCGTAAAACAAGTCCACCTCTGACGCTGACGAACGTCTCGTCTTCGACAAGTTTTACGACGCCGAAGGGTTACGAGTGACGTCTTATGTTTGCCAACTTAGCGTCGTCATGGGGGTTACCACACTAAAATCATTTGACTACTTGCAACAGCGTACATAATATAATAAAATTTTATTCCTGGAAACTTGCGCGTACGTCTGTGTGTGATTTTATACATAATAAACAAAAAGGTTTTTATCATCCAAATATAAAGAAATAAATTCTCCGAAAAAGGTTTGTGAGTTTAAGAAAAAAAAAGTAAAAAATATTTCACCATATAAATTCTTCGAAATGCCGATGCGAGATTAATTCTTGAATAAATTTGGTTCTACTCCATCGATTGAGTAATTATTCGTTTGAAAAAAAATAAGTGAAAAAATCTCAATTGAGGTACGCTTTGAAGTCGTTTTTAACCCTATGCCGTAGAAAAAAAATGATGAAAATGATTTATAAAAAGGTATGACACGGTGAAAAAGTAGCAATGTATTTTAGTTCTATAAATTTGTATTATAATTTTTTTTTATAAGGTATAGTTGATAGCTATTTCGACTCACGCCATCGTCAGAACTATCTTTTCACCGTCTTATAATGGATTTCTACCAAGTAAATGCCAATTCAATCAATAAAAAGGTATGCATTGGTCACTTCTAATCAGCAACAAAGGAAATGTAGTTAAACCACATTGAAAAATAGCTCATGTCAACTGTTATTACTGATATCATGTTCTGATAAATGGTCAATCCTATTTTAGTGAATGCAGCAATGATATAAATGTAAAATTTCATTGGTACTTTATGTATATATTCATCTTCATGGCATAAATTATTTAGAATGTCACCCAAGAATAAAATTATCTTAACGAAAAAATGCAAAAATTGATACCGCAATCTTATTGACAACTTATTTCTTATTATGTATCCTTAACAACACATTTTGAAACTTTAACTACTCATATCTATCTCTATCCACTTAAATCAAAGTGTAAATCTTATTACAGATTTATCAGTTAGAATATATTTGAAATATAACATAGTAAACAGTATTTAAACTGTAATGTTTATCACTAATATGTAATTCAATAAAATAATATGTTATACTTTATTTCATGCTCTGTAAAAAGAGAGCAGATAAATAAAATTCAACTGTTTTTGTATAACGTTTAATTGAATTCTATTTAATTATACATCAAAGAACATTTGTATAAGCTGAGCAAGATTTATTTTTAGCTACCAAGTAACACATTTCAAATATAAACTGAAACGAAAGTTAGCGAATATTAGATTTTTATTTAAATATTGAATTAAAATTTTGCAAAAACAAAGTCTGGCGACTTTTCACGAAAAAATGCTAAATATAATGAGATATTCACGCAGAGAGGCGTTTATAATATTATTACCAAGATGAACTTTCGCACGGATTGAAGGTCATATTGACAATTTGTTTGAGTTTTGAAAGCTCTGGAAGCTCAGAAAGCTACCCTATATTAACTTATTTCAAAATACAAATCGATGTTATAGTATTCTGGAATAGACATTGAGTACTAAGTCTAAACATATGAGACATGAAATAATAAAACTATATTTGATATATTACGCGTTGAAGTTTCAGTAAAATTTAAATAAAACATGAATTTAATAAATATTTTTTGACTTATGCACAGCAATTAAGAATATTAGGAGCCTAGATAATTATTTAACTGTAGTAAATATTTTTTCAATCACACTTTGGTATGAAACTGATATGAATAAAGATTGGTTTGTTCGTTGTTATTATTTTTGGCAAACCAAGTCGAATCGACAATAGATGTTCATATTTATCACTCATAAGAAAATCTAAATTCTCCAAAGATATATATTATGTTCTAGGGACGTTCTTTCGCGCCTGTGAATTATAAAATAAACTTATGTAGAATATTTAACATAATAATTATTACATAACGGCAGTCTAGTCGTATCAATAATAATGCTTTAATTAAAAAGGAAATTACATAAATACCATTGAAACTTATTGTACGATATTAAGCGATAAGAAGAAAGGTATGTATCAATTGGATTTCATTTTAAAAATATATTTAAATGTTTTCTAAAATTGAATTTAGAATAAAATTCAAAAACTTTCCTCTTCTTTTCGTCCAAAGAATTATTCATATTGTGAATTTTGATCTTTAACAACACATAGGTAACTTGATTTAAAGGATTGTCTTTTTCTTTTAAAGCGCAATGCGAAGAATGTTTCTTTTAAAAATAAATTCTGTATATTGTGTAGGTATAGCGTGATTCCGTGTCACCAATGACTGTAAATTTTCCCGACATTTATGAGCCACCTTTACAGCCCCAGTTGTTACCAGGAAAAAAAAACAAACACGATTTTTTTATTGCTTTATCAAATAATTAATCCCGGCGCCAGGAAAAATATTGGCTGGCATTGAGACTTACAACATAATTCATAAAAAAAGTAATATTAACTTACAGATCCGGGTGTCTATATTCAACTACTATTTATCAGCAAAATGATTCTAATTACGTATGTGCTGATACACTATGTGTAAATTATTATAGTTAGATTCACTACTTTCGAAAATCTTAGCAATTTTCATTACGTGAACAAATTTAACTTAAAAAATACAAAGTTTTAAAAACAGAAGACTTTTAGAAATTTTTTGAGCAAATGTTATAATGATCGAACATCTTTCAACTCATGTAAGCAATAAACAATTTAACTATCACATAACCCAATTTGTTTGTATTTTTTAATTAAAACATGTGTGTTTAGATAAAAGAAAGTAAATAATTCGTGATATAATCTCAAAGGAAGATGTAACTAGCTTCGTCATATATTGTTATTTGATGAAATAAATCAAACAGGCAAAATATCCCAATTTAAAAAAAAAGGCTCATATGCCTTTTTGAAATTAAAAATAAAGCGAATATGCGTATCAGTTTAAGCCAAATGGTTCAACCAAAATGTAATTCTATGAACATACATATGTTGACTACAGTAATCTTCCGGATAATGTCACGAGCACAATCGTCGGAAATTGTTTTTGTATAATATATATAAAGGATTACATCTAATTCTTTCACGGATGTATATGGATTCAATATATACGCTAGCGTATATTATATAGGGGCAGAAAATGGATAGGTAATCACCGCTGAGGTAGAAATATTATGGCTACAATATAAAAAATAGTCTGCGGTGAGCCATTAAACCGAAAACGGCCCAACTTTATTGCAAGTGTCTAGCGCACAGCCGTTAATATACCACGGCCAGGGTTTCCAGATTGGATATTTTCCCGTATGTTTTTTGCGAGAAATTTCCTACACTATATATTTTTACATTTTTTCACGCGTGCCATCCAAACATGAATTCATCGAGAGCAAAATATACCATAAACTAGTTTTTTCACAATTTAATTGTCACAATGTTATCAAATGATTTTTCACAAGAATATCCAGATATACGCATCGTTTTTTCACATGAGATGGACGAATTCTTTGGACCACACATGGATACTTTACTTAATTGATTATAATAAATGCTGTCGTGGAATAAAATAGATTTTCGGCTGACAGTTCAATAGGTTGAAATCAATTGTTTTAATATAATAAGTTAAAACGAAAAATTTATTAAATAAATTTTGATATATACATAACAATTTATACAAGAAATCTTTCTTATAAAATTTTATTGAAAAATAAAGATATTACTTCATTACAACAAAATTATCTAGATAGAGTTATAATTGATGTATGTATTTTCTTGAGAGTTGAGCTATTTCTAATTATTGAAATGTTTTAAAATTTACGAGCTAAAGGTTTCTTTTTGACTACCGTAAAATTATATATGTGACTAAGGAAAAAAAAATAAAGACAAAAACTATATCTAACTGCAAATTTTTTGTTCATTGAATAAAAACTGTTCAAATAAAGCTTCGCTGAGTAATTCATGTTGATAAAATATAGTTTATGGCAGTGTCAATTTAAAAAAAAAAAATTAACAGTTTTATTAAGATACTATTATTTTTACTCTGTTTTTTAAAAATTCGTATTTTTACACTAGCTAATTTTATATCAAGGGATACATTTAACAAAGGCAATAACTATTACGCCACGTTTCAACAAATACCAAAAGATTTTTAAATTAAAACCTTTTTGTGTCAAATAGTAAAAGTTCCAGAGACGTCGACTTCGTCACTATTGAATCGAGACAATATTGTGAAAGGTTCCATCGGGGTGAGTGCACATAAAATTACAAATCGTTACTTAATAGACCACAATCTCTACCAAAGTGTGGCACAATAGGTTTTAGTGTCTGGGTTCAAAGTATTTTAGCATATAAAAGGTACGGTTCATTAGTCGTAACGCTTCGGCAGATCGTAGCAAATACGGCATAGTGGGCCGCAAATACGCGCCGAAGGAAGCCTACGCCGTAATTTCATCAGCGCTATAACGGATTCCGTTATTATATTATTTCATGCACTCATTGCTTTAATAGAGCTTTCGGGTAGAAATTACGCCTTAGAGGAAATTAGTCGAGGAAATGAGTAGGTTTTGGAAGTAAAGTGTCGCATATCTGAATAATAAATTAGTATAGAAAAATTACTTAATAATGTTAACATTTATACTGCATTTGCTTTTCATGGATGGATAAAATATCCCAGAACTGCTAATACCGAGGGTCAGCGATAGAACTGAGAAGATAGAGGATCATACACTGGTATTATATATCAACCCGAGTATCCCAGGTACGCGTTATACTTTTCAATTATTCAACTAATGTGATTATTTTCTAAAAGATTTTAATATAAAAACGACATCATAAATTCTAAAAAATGCAAAAATAAATTTGTTAAAATAATAAGCTAAAAATATTTATGCACAAATGATTGTGTCGAAAAAACTGTAAAATTGTTAAATACATTCCGCGTTAATATTATTTTATATAACATCGAAGAGGAATAGTTTGAGGCTGAGAAAAAGACATACTATCAATGACCACATGTGTTGACCCACTTTTACCAAAAAATGTTGTACAATATTATATGTGTTGATTATTATCGTAAAGTGTGTATAGATTTTAACGAAAACATTGTGAGCTTAAAATAAATTTAGATGAACAAAGTCAAATTCAAAACTACATAAATGACCGGAGATAACGTGTAGAACGGTACATATTGAAATATCAATAAAAACTACAAATATTCTAATACCTAATGTTCATAATTATTCATTTAATATGGAAAATGCAAGAAAGCAAATACAAACTAACAATGGAAGCATTTTTCTAGTTTTGTAATTATTACATTGATTGGATACTAGAGTGCCTGTTTACTAACTATAAACATTGTGAATTCGTGAACAATATTACAATATACGATACATCAAAGTTGACTAAGCGCTTTCGTTCACGAGCACATTGAACGAAACAGCTATTCCACCCCTTGGGAGATATTACCAAAGCAGGCCAACTCTAGTTAAAATTACACAGTTGTGATAATTCCAGGTGAATGAACCGTCCCAAATTAGATAAATGTACGCTAAATGCGTTTGAAGAGTTATTTCAACATTTTTAGATTCGTTAGTCGCTGAACTACGTTCATGACTAACGACTTTGTAAGCGATATATAACGACAGTTTTGGAAACAATATTTTTATTGATAATGGAATGAAGCCTATATTTAAGACTACATTACAATCTATGGAATAATTGTATTACAGTTTTCAAATATGCAACATATTTTTTTAATCAATAATCAGAGCGCAGTGGATTGCTTCGTTTAAACGGTTTAATATCATGATTTATTTAAATAGCCTTAATTGATGACCATACAAAGCAACAACAAAAAACAGAGTAAATCCAATCGTTTATTAAGTTTTTATTCGGAATATGCTGCCGATTTAAATCATTAATCAACAATGAATTTCAGTGACCCGATATTATAATCAACACTATTTAAATTTAATAAATTTTAAAAAAATTCAACAATAATATATTTTATACAAATGTATCATACATATTTATAAAACTTGTCAGTAAAAGAATGTAAATAAAATATTGAGCACAGGTTTTTTCTCTGATAAACCTCTAAACCTTCTAAATACTCACCAGACATCAGCTTTATCTTGCTTGACTTTCGAGCTTTTGATGACAGCTTGGTAAATATACAACATCACTGCCTTTACTAATAGTTCAGCTTTTACATTCTAATCTTCAATTATATTACGTGTAAACACTATCAATCAAAATACACTCTATTATCTTACTATCTTTTATTATGTTATAGCAATAAGTACATACTTCATACTTCACTTCATGATAATAATTGAGATCAGTAAAGATAGTAAATGTTAGTTAGAGTTTCAATATAATATGTAAGTAGTTAATTGATATTAAATATGTTGCATTATTATTTTAACACAATGAAGTTGTAACATTGAAATATAAATTACGAGCTATGTTATATTGTATAGGGTCCGACATCTAAAGTTTTTTTTTCAACTAGTGCTTATTTCGTGAATGGTAACACTTAGCTCATGTCTGATTTGACAGATAATTAGTTTTATCCTTCCGCTGAACGAATATGGTTGTGTATACGCTTGAACAACGCTGGGAAATATTGCGACATTACTTTGAAAATCATGGTAATGTTGCAGAATGTGTGTGAAAATTGCGTACGGATTTTGGAAGAAGAAAAGCACCGTCAGCTCCGTATGTTATTTATCTTGTGAAAAAAGTGAAAGAAACTGGCATCCTCATCGATAAACCAAAGCGTGAAAAGCCAAAAACAGTGCGTACACCCGAGAATATTGATGCTGTGGCAGAAAGTGTGCGTGAAGCGCCATCAACATCAATTCACCGTCGTTCTCAACAATTAAACATTTCGGAGACATCATTTAGACGAATTTTGCATAAAGACCTTCGTATGACGCCATACAAAGTCCAATTGGTTCAGGAGTTGAAGCCAACTGACCATCCAATGCGTGGGCCTGCGATCGACTTACAGAAGATGCCGATTTTGCCAAAAAAATCATCTTTTCGGATGAAGCTCATTTTGATCTTGGGCGGGTATGTAAACAAGCAAAATTGTCGCATTTGGGGCACAGAAAACCCGCACGCATACATTGAAAAGCCGGTACACCCAAAACGAGTCACTGTTTGGTGCGGATTTTGGTCCAGAGGCATAATTGGGCCATTTTTCTTCGAAAATGAGCAAGGAGTGGCCGTTACAGTCAATGGCGATCGTTATCGGACCATGCTGAACGAATTTTTGTTCACAAAAATTGAAGAGGAGGATATTGGCAACATTTGGTTTCAACAGGACGGCGCTACGTGCCACACAGCCGAAGCTACACTCGATGTTTTGCAAAACGATTTTCAAAAAAAAAAGTTATTTGGCGGACCTTATATATTACGTGTGAAAAAATTACAGCAGCGAAAATAGTGTATTATAATATTATATATTGCTTCATCATGCAGCATACGAAGTCACCTTGTCAAAATTGTATGTATCATATTAGTTAAGTTTCATTATTATGAACATAATATATACATATTGTGAACAGGTTGAACTTACAAATTTTTAATATCTTCGACTAATGTCAATTGAAATGTGAAGTAATAGGTTGAATGAGTTCAAGCAATACCCAGGATAATTCAAAAGATGACGAAATCTCTTGATTATGTACAAAACATTGATGGGATTTCAAAGCGAGACTTAACTGCAACTATAATATCCTTCGTTATCCTATAATCTTTTTTTAGTTGAAAAAATATGTACATTAAGCGATTCATTATGTGTAGAGTGATCGCACCTCATTGAAATGATGATTTAGCAAATCAACTGTGCCAGAAATAAATATTTGCATATAACTATTGGTAATGCATTTTTATTCTATATCCATTAAACAATGTTGCCACAGCCTCTTCTATTCGTTAAGCTTTAAAATTCAGCGTAATGTGTATATTCATTAATTATGAATCATAAATTAACAAAAACTTTACCTTGTGAGTTGTTAGCTTAAAAATGACATTTTACTACATGATGGCAAATTTATATGGATGCAGATTCTTACCTGTGGTATTCCCTTCCATTTCTATGATGCATTTTGACTCTCTGCCGATTTCCCGAGAATTGAAGGGGCGCACGCGCACCGCCACTTTCACGGACGACATCTTGGAGGTTTAGAGGATCACCCTTACCACCAAAAGCCTCCTGTTGAGAAGAAAAGAAAAACATATTGATTATAAAAAACCATAGTCGTTATGATAGCTTAAATTATAGAAATACATAATATTGTGAATATTTAAATAGTCATCAATCGTAGTTTATAAGCTAATATGAATTTATAGATTATATAATGATTGAAAATAGTCTCCAGTATTTCAATATATTATATTTCAAATACTTTCAATTTTAAAATATTTTTTTGACTATTTGATAATAGTTAAAGCCAACTGTGTGCTGATAGAAGTCTCATTGTGTGCCGCGTAGATAGACATCTCAAAAACTGTTAATTTTAAATAATACCAATTGTTTTAAATTTTCTTCAATTTTCAATAAATTCAGCGCATCTCCAAAAATTTTGATTTATTTAGAAAATTCGTTACATAAATCAATTGTATACACTATGACTCCATTTATTCAAGTCCCACTCACCAGTGTTCCGTGAAGTAAAAAAGTTTGGCAGACACTGGTAAGACATAACAATGCAATTGAAGGTAATAATTTATTGGAAAATAATTGAAATGATGAATAAAATTTTTGAAATAGAATTTCTCATTACGTGCGAACCTCCGAATAAAGTCAAATATAAGAGGGTTGAAATTATCCGCTTATGTTGTTTGGAAAAACATAATTTTACAAAAATACAGCGATGTTTTCTCTTACTTTGAACAATTAGCTACTTATTTCAATTCGAAGAAACAAATTTTGGTACTCATTATTTTTTTAATTTTTTATATTACTCAACATTTTGAAGATATTTTTAAAGGTTGATTTCAATGAAACAAATAGAAAAAATCTAAATATTGTGTTTAAAAATCTCGATAATAGTTTATTTATACTAGAACAAAATGATTCTTAGTAATTGATGGATAGTTTATTTTAATATGTGTTCCAATTTTAGTATAAAATAGCCAGACAGCTAGCAAAAATTACTTCTTGTTAGCATTTAATACGGTGCTGAAGTTGTGTACGTATATTAAAATATCAAGTAACTATTCAGATCAAACAATAAAAAATTGAAGTATTGATTTTAAATTAGTATTTTTGAATGTATCACAATTGAACAGACGCTGTAAAAATATTTGTTAGAGTAATAAAATACCTTACTTTCATACCTGCCGTTTTAATTGGCCTTCTAGGCTAATGTAATGTATTTGATTGCGATCAAACATTAACTAATATTAACTTGAATAATACGATTCTTATCAAATTAAAAACAATGCTTTTTGTCCATATTAAAGACAATATTTTCTTGATTGATTGAATATTTTACGGTTAACTTAAGCCAATTGTGTTTTATTTAGATAATATTAATTGAAAAAAAAGATGACACTATCAATGTAATGTATATGTTACGGTTTAATCACATATTTAAAAGCCATTAACTGAAATTTATCATGCATACAACTGGGTTTAAGAACGGAAAAAAATATAGTTTACCATTTAAATGTCGCAATATTATAAAGCTGTTATTGTTTGTGATCTCTCGTAATTTTTGATTCTTACAAATTTAAAAATTAGATTTATTTTTTGAAATAATAGTTTATAATACAAGACAGAAAGAATAATTTTAATTTCCAGTTTTCTTTGTGTTTTTCCAAACCATTAACCGAGACATAAATACCGATGTAATGATTAATGAATCAAGACTACATATTTTTCATTTCCCGTCCTTGATTTACACTGCCTTGACCAACGCACTTTTGTCCGATGGTTATAAGGCCGTAACGTAATCCAAGCCTTAAAGTATATTACCATTGTGGCCGAACATAAACCAAAGAAAATGTCTCATACATTTTACGTGCGAACATAAAAAGGTAATTCGGATAACAGTCGCCCTTATCAGCGGCGAATTCTTTTCTAACTTTATTTATAAAATGTTGTATAACGATTGTACAATCAAACCATTTTTTTATTAAATTGTAAATAAACTATTTTACATGGTAAAATAACAATCAAATTCCACCCGTATTCGCCGAAATTTTTAATATCTATTCATTTTATAGATGCCACTTTATCGTTAAATGGTGCGGAAAGAATACTTTAATTTGAAATAACATAGACATTTCGCATTATATGGAAGATAAGATAATTTTGATGTTTACAATAACAATAAACGATAAGGTATTAGGTCTGATTTTTTATTACTCTTTTGGTAAGAATGCTTTAAATATTTTCTATTTTATAAATAATAATAATTATTGATAATGTTAAATTCATAAAAACGAAAGAGAAAATTGTGTTTTGAAAATCGATAAGAACCTTTAGAAACGTCCATTAAAAAACCTTCATACATGGTTTTCGCACGTAGTGTTTTCCCTTGGTCTATACGAGGGTTCATACTGTAATAATAGAGGTTAACATTAAAGCTGGACAATACTGACATCCCAAATTCTGTACCGCAAGCCGTAGCAAAAAAAATCACTATAAGAAAATACCTTTTACATTCACGCCACGTATTGAGTTACAACAGTGAATAACTGTAGTTCTAACAATTTAGAAATAAAGACCCCGTTAAATCGATAAACTTAAAAATGTTTTGAACTGGCTAAAAAAGTGTAAAGCCAGTTGAATCGGTGAAACCATTTATTATCAAAAGGAAAGTATGTAGTTTTTTTTTGAATCTCTATAAATATAATGGTATCTTTAACATTTAATATTGTGTTTTGTCGCTATAGTGTGTATAATGTACTGTGCATGAAATTTAATTTTAAAGCTTATCAGAACAATGTTAAATATATATTACACCGTATATGTACTATGAGAAAACATTCGTATTTTTGTAGTAATAGTTAAATTGTTTTTTTTCTTCGTATTACAACAGCAGAACAAATAATTTACTACTTGAACGCAAACGAGATTATCTTATAAACCAGTGCTCAGTCGTTACAATTAAATATTATGAAAATAGATTGAAGAAAATCGAATCAAATACTAATAAATTCAAAAAAAAATGCGGTCCTTCTATTACATCAGGGTGTATATTATATAATATACCACCGAGTGAATTTAGATGTTGAATTATTCGAATACTGTAATAATTTAAGAATGGTTCATAGTTGATTTGTTCGTAAAGCAAGGGTAGATGTTAACTTACAGATACGACCACTAGAACAACATAAAGACCCTCAACACAAACCATTTGCATCACCCAATCATATAAAATTTTCCAACTCGAAGGGCATTTTCCACATCAACTGATAAACAAAAACTTGCTTGCGTTATATTTGCTCAATACAAACTCCCAGCCGAAATGGCTTACCTCATTCACCTTTTGCTGTAAAATTGTTTCACATGTTTAATGGTCCAAGTAACCAAGTGAAACAAAATGTATTATAAAATTTTTGAAGATTTTTTATTTATTTTCCAAATATTTTCATATCTTATGTCCAACTGAATATTGAAAAAAAAAACGGAAAAATTAAATAGTGATGCGTCTAAAATTTGTTTTTTAATAGCTTTATCTTTCACTGTACAAAATATTTGTGAAGGCTGATTAACTGAATTTCAGCGTATTTTAGTTAAAATTGTCCTTTTTAAATATTTTTCGGGAGACCATATGCTATATAAAAGAAGACAAATTAACAAAAAAAGCGTCGGTAAACACACAAAAGGCATAATAAGTAAAGACTTATTGATTTATTCGATAGAGTATTAAAAGTTTTTCAGTCTATTGATTTTTGTATAGATTGCTTTCATAATAGTGCTTAGATTTTACTTCCGTTTAATATTCAAAATTTATAAGCATATATTAAAGTATATCAAAAATCAGTACCTGTTGGATTTCGGATTCTTTAATATTACCAATAAAGTAAACGTAAATTATTAGTGTCATTATAATTTGATGATCCTTTTAATCGACAAATCAATTTGCAGTGCAAATACAATAAATTATTTGAAAAATATTGATGATGATACTATTAATTTTAGATCTAAATTAGAATTCAAAAAATGAAAGGAATTGCAGAATAAAAGAAAAAATAGGATGAAAATTTTTCACATTATAACTCTTATATGATAATGCGCATTATTTTAGTACTGCAATAACAAATAGACAAATACTAATTTTATTTTTTATTGAAAACGATCATGAATTAAGAACGACAACAAAAATAGGACTTTCCATAAGTTATAAGAGAAAATTGCGTTGCATAATCTTCAAAAAAAAAATAGCATTAACATAACATATTTATGAAGTTTCTTATAATGTATTTTTTTATAAGAACACTTTTTGGAAAGTAATTTTTTTTCATATTTAAAAAATATATTACAATTGAGTTCAACACATTTGACAACGTCAAAAAGTGTTGATTTTTTAGTGCCGCTGCAGTAATGTTATTTTCGCATGTCTAATATATTTTTGCAGAAATTTACAATAACCTAATTCGCATTGGGATTTTTCGTTAAAAATGCAGCTAAATAAAAACTATATTGCGAATTTTATAAGTGAGTCATCACGATTTTTTTACAGTATGCTATAAATATAATTAGTTCACTGCAAAGAAAAAAAATGTGTAGCAGTCACTTACATATTATGGGAATCGTAATTCAATTTTTTCTACCGATATTGCGTTAAATGTGATCAACAGCTTGAAGCGTTAGTTGAAATTTTAATAACAAGAAAATGAAGGGTTGTTTATGTTATTGCGTCTGAATGAGTTGAAAATATAAAATAAAATTGCGCATTTCACTAATGTAACTTACCTTATGGAGGTGAAATTTTAAGACGGAGTCAGCGTAGCAGACGGATCAATCGCGCCCGCTTTACATGCAATATTTGTTCAGTTTTCTTTCGACCGAGATCCAAATTTATTGAAAGATCCACATAACATATGGCCGCCTGGGCCGTTCCTTGTGCGTCACTATACAACCTTGGATTTTCCACACTGATACAAACAAACGAAAACTCACTGTAGTGAAACACCAACACTGACGGCGTCTAATTACGAATGTTCCGTCTCATTCCCGCAGTAGTGCGAGATCGCAGCGAGAACGAAACAAAAAATGACCATTTTCCGTTTCAGACGAGACGCCAGTCGGTGTCTTTCTGCAAATTTTCAACCCCTACAGTCGAGAGAGACATAACTTAGAGAGCTTCGCAGTTTTATGTGAACGCTGTCCTTTTCTATTCGGATTCTGTGCGATTCGAAGGAACGAGACGGAAAATTCGATAAGACGCGCGCACTTGAAAATTACCACCCGAACGACCGATTCGGAGGCGGGGGCTGTTATTGAGCAAACCGAAAATACGAAACCAATAACAAAATATCATTTAATCAAACATTTCACTATAACTATAATGGCAGTATAATAAAGCACCAATTTACCAAAATTAATGAAAACTATTCAAAATATATCAGATCCACTTTTTCATGACTAGGTTGTAAGTTTCGCGTTGGCTGTCGGACATTTTGAAGGAGGCTGTTGCAAACATAAAATGAAACAGTGCAGTGTTTTCCAGATTTTGCAATGAAATCGATGCGGTATTTGGAAGGACCACTGCGCGCGACAGTCGAGTTATATCTGAGGGCGAGCAGGCGCCGCTGGCCGCAGGCCGCTGGCCACCAGCAGTTGGCAGTCAGCATCTGTCGGCGCGGAGTCTGCGCACAGGCGCCGCGCTGGGGGTAAAGGCCAAACATGTGTCTCCTTGGGAAATTACATTGAAAAACTAGACCCCGGAGCTGAAGTGGCGTCTTTGGTACTCCGGTCTTGACTTTTTGTTATACCGGTATGCAAAAAAGGTCCTTAATTACATCGTTAATTTCATACAAATATCAATAAAGGGAAAGGATAACTTTTTTATCCGAAGTTCTCTAAACCAGCAATAATACCAATAAAAGTATTGAAAATTTAATTAGATCACGATATTATTTGAGGTGAGTCGTAAATACAAAATAAAAACGATATTTTTCTTTACGTTATACAGAAACAATATTAAATTATTTATTAAAAATTTTAGACGGTACTTAAATAATAAAACACAATGATAAGTATTATTTACACAATTTTGGAAATAAATTGATAATTCTCGCGATGACTGACACTGTTCCTAATCTTGACAATATTAAATTGTGAAAATAGTAAAAGACATTATGTTTTATTAACAAAATATAATGCCATTCCACCAAAAAATTGCAAAATAAATTATTAAATGTGGAAGAAAATGGTCGTTTTCTACTAAAAAATAAATAACCTTTCTGGAATTTAATTTCATAAACAATGAATTTTGTGACCTCTGATTCTATTGATCACGCATTTATTCTAGACCCGTCGTTCACCGACACACAGGATATTAGTAATAAAATATCTGAATTCCCACATAACAAATTAAAAGTAAAATATAATATTATGAGCCATTATTGAGTAGTTCATATTTAATATAAAAATAAACATCAGTAGTTATTTTATATTATTTAAGATTGAGCATATTATCAGCCGCAAAATTTTGAATAACGCTCTAATCTGCGTGAGCACTTTGGTGGTTACAATTTTCAATGAATCCAAAAAAATAATTGAATTACTACAAAGTGAAGATGTTTTTTTTCAATCAATAAAAACTATAAAATTTTTCAAATCACGACGAAAAAACGTTACCCGTATGTAGTCCGAACCGATTTGCATATTTATCAACATTTACCGTTCACGTGTCTGAATTTTTTTTAACTATCAAAACGCGTAAAAAATGTTGAATAAACTTTCAAAAACCTATGTTTGGTGATATACTTCATAAAAACTCTTCCTTACGCAGTTATTTAAAACGATGATAAAAAATCTTCTCCAAATAATACGTTTTTAAGGCAACAGCAATTTACGGTGAGTCAGTCCTGATTGCCACCCTTGTCATTTAATGTAAGCTATTTATCATGTTTATTTTCTTATGTAAAGTTTACGCCCGACGCAAAAATAAATGTCGGAACGTCACACTTTCCTGAATCAAGACAAAAATTCAGCTGCCGTTATGATTGCTAATAGGACGAATGGAATCGTTCATTGAATCGCTGAAATATAATAGTATAATGATAACAGATGTATCATGATATCTATAGATTAACCAAAATTAAGGCTAATACAATAGATTGATTATAATGAACATTCGTTTCAGCACGTGCATTATCAAATTGATTGGGAAAAATATTTATGTAGAGAAGTATTTTGCAATTGAGCTATTATTTGTATTAACACTATTAGCCCCGGCACAGAATGCAACGGTGTTTGTGATATCTAAACCCCCCCCCCCCCTCTCACTTATCATTGATATTATCCTTAAAAGCCACGCATGGCGACAATGATAAGCTAATCACTATTCCTGCATTTAGAAGCCTATTCTTTCAACTCTTACTCTCTACTCTTTCTAAAGAAAAACGTTTCTTGCGATACCTGCATTATAAAATTTTATATCTTACAATATTTTACGTAGGCAAATATAATATATGCACGTTATAATCAACTACTAAATGTCATATACCAATATCATGTAAAAAATATTAAGAGGAATTGTACTTTGGGCTAACTTACAAAAACTGGTATAAATGTGTATTAAACAGAAGTCCAAAGATCTAACAACATATTTCAATATCCAATACTATAAGGGTACACTAAAATTACGTACCATGAAAAATAACCCTTCAATTCAGCTGATGGAAACTACCCAAAGCTTTTATTATCCGACATCAGGGTGCGACCCTTTTCTAGGTTGTGTAAAGAGATAGGCAAATAAAGTATTCTTTTATGATCACATAAATGCAAAAAACAGACATCGCAGCGTAGTTTGCACTTCGGAACAAATACTGACACAAGATGCGATTTTTTTTATTTTGTACTAAATGTACGTAGGAACTGTAGGATTGTAAAAAAGTATTTGGTAATATTTGTATTCAAAATATAGTTTGCTAAAAATGTCACGCAAGCGAGAATGCGGGCGCCCAAGGTGAGACTTTTCGGCCTCAAATGTATTGGTGATCTGCGCCTCGATCGACACTTGCTCGCAGTCTAATTTCAATAGCGATCTAAAGGTTTCAGTTCCACGGACACGAACAAGACATAGTTGTAAAATTTAGCCTCGATGATCATTCTTAAAGACCGCCGGAATTTGTCCGTTTTTTGTGCTACTGGTCAGTATAACAACTAAGCTTAAACGCTTGGGTGATGATGACGAAAATGATTAAATTTGAAAAAAAAGGAATAAATTTTATAATTTTAGGTGGTATACTCTTTTAACACTTTTTTTAACCTGCATAAAAAAAGTGTATTTATATCAACTGAAATAAATAAGGAATAAACTGGGCAATAGAAATGTAATATTTTATATGAATAAAAATCTCATAAAGTAAAATACCATTATTCTTTGTTCATAAAGAATTGATTGCCTTTTATAAATAAAATTCAAATTCAATATGATGTTACGTACATAATAAAAACGCAATATCATAATACATCATTCGATATCGACAACTTTTTAGATGATCAGTGGTTTTTAATACTAAGCGAAGAGATAATTACGCATATCTGGTTGCAAATTTATTAAAATTTTATGGTGCTAGAAAATGGTTTTTTGTATGGCTGTTTATTAAAAAAATAACATTATATACATAGAATGAATGTATATAAAATTCGAAATATACATAAACAGAAGTTTTTTGTCTATATTATGTAAGAAAGCTTTCCATACAAACTATCGACATGAAATTCTCCTGTTACTTGATTTAATACGTCTTAGATATATCAATATGTACTGGTATTAAAATCTGAATAAGTTTCTCAAGTCGATTTGATATTCGAGTGCAGAAAAATCCCAAGATTTTATTTCATAAAAGCGTGGGTTTGAATTGAAGCGAGAGCGTGGGTTTAAAAAGGCGTTCGATTTTCCAATAAAAGTAAACGTAATGGGCATATTCCAAACTTCTTCATATCATACGGTGTGATCAAAAGAAAAAAGTATTACCACATGCGGCGATGTGATCAATTACAAACAAGGCGTAATAATGAATTAACGTTTCGCCACTTTATATTATATAATATTATATAAATATATCATTTGTCCAGCAATTTACCAAGTTAGTTGGCAATTAGGTATCTGAGGCATAGCAATATTAATTGCCTCTATTTCCGACCGTCCAATTAATCATCGTTATTGATTACATTATCATTAATACCTATTTGACTTCTGTGAACGGTTTTTACATTATAATGAAAAAAAATAATCGAGCACGATAGATAAAGTATTTCAATAATAAGAAAGGATGTCTGATTCTAGTAATAAATCTAGAGCACAGTGACATCTTAATGCATACAAATTTTAAACATTATATGGCGAGATTATCAGAACGTTTCACTAACATGAATTTAGAAAACCCGACAGTATAATTGAACAGCCAAAACTAGACCTAGAAACCGTTTCAATAACCTAATTAAAAAATTAAAGAGGTGAGTTAATTAATCATCGTGATATGTAAAATCAATATCCATCTATTTTATAAGATTTTTTCCAATTTTACAGCATCCACAATGTCTACGCGTAGTAAATAAAACTTCATCAATTGTATAGTGAAAATCTAACGGCTGACGAAGGAACCAGATATTTTACTGGCAACTGGTGCCTGCGGCAAGTATCACTCTTTCCCTCTTCTTTTAGATGTAAGCCATTGGTGACAGTCGGGTATCATATGAAGGCTGAATTCAAATATTGCGCAGCAGTTAAACAGTTAGTGAAGACAGTGGATTAAGCTTTGAAAACATCTATAATGTTTTAATCCCTAATATTTTCTCTTACACGGGGTTTAGAATAAGGCATTCACTTGTAACAGTTATAAGTCAATCTATACTGAGGCTATTTCAATTTGATTTTCAATTAATCGAATGGAAGGGTGAGCGACTGATTTTAGTTAGCACTATTGAAAGAGTTCTGATAATGTGATAATAATTTGGTTGGAAAGCGAAGATTTGCTCATTGTCATTGAAAAACGAAATATTCACGTAGACAAACAATACATATTTACGTGAATCGTGATGTCAAATAAGACATAAATTCTTGTCTCTTCGGGATCACTATAAATAAATATTTTCTATTACTCATTACCGCATCACGGTGCACTTGCACTAGTATATTCTTTAAAAAATCTTTTAGAGGTCAGAACCTTATGGAGAAAATAGTAAAAACACGTGTAACATTACAAATGAAACAAAATATCCTTTACGGTATATATGTTTATAAATGACTATATAGATAATTAATATTGTACAACAAATCTTGTGGGCGACATTA
Source organism: Himalopsyche japonica (assembly GCA_028555115.1). Lineage (NCBI taxonomy): Eukaryota > Metazoa > Arthropoda > Insecta > Trichoptera > Rhyacophilidae > Himalopsyche > Himalopsyche japonica. The sequence continues at coordinate 1,024,677 of JAHFWJ010000145.1, forward strand.
AGTAGCATTAAGATAGTAAATGGTGTTTCGATGGTATCCTTATTGTAATTAGCCCACTTACATGAAGTCAATAGAGTCAAACCTATTTGAATTCAATTAATACTCCCTTACAATAGTCAGATTCCCTTCCCGTAGGGATTATCGCAGGGCATTATCCTAACACGTTATCGAATGCCATCACCTTCGAAGGATGCATTGTGATAACATGAAGGGTGTAACGACCCGAAATACTAACGGCAAAATACGAGAGGGATAATAATATAGCCTCTCGGACCGGTAGGTCGTAAACGCCTTGCCGGGTTGAACTGGGCTGAGCTGGGTTAGTGAGACTAGGCCTACAAATTGGGGAAGGTCGGAAAAGTATGACAAGGAAAATCTCGCGTTAACAAATGTCAGGGAAACCGATATGCAAATAAAGGAATCATTTAAAGACTTATATTTGTTCTTTATATTTACACGATGTTGATATTCATAAAAGTCATACGGTATTCATGTAGTAGAAGAAGAATGCGCGCGCAAACTCTGCGATAGCTGAAAAAATTCCAAAAACGTACATATACTTGATATAAATAAAATAAGAAAGAAAAAATCATTACATTGCAATGATTTTATTTCGATAGACATTATATTTTTCTTTATATCTGGTCTCAACCAAATGAACACTCACTGAATATCTGGTAGCTGATAAAACCTCCGAATCAGATGGCAGGAGGATAATTAGGTTTTTAATGATATTAATTATATCCCGAATATAATAATTTTGATTGGTAATATAAACGATAATTGATCATATCGCTGCATGAAAATGTATTATAAGTAAAAGATTAAATATAGCGCCATATATGTTATATTCAAGTGCTGAACGACATATTCATTGTTTATACATTTGCTTTGTCGTACTTACATTACTCTAACTATTATTATCACTATAATCATTGGCTATTCGAATCCAGCGTTCTCTTCTTTTGCTTGATAGTTTTTTTGATAGTTGGACACGCCCAAGAGTTTTAAGATTTTCCACATAACCCAGTACCGAGAGTAGTTCGTGGGTTCTCAACCATTTCGATTTATTTCGATAAATTTACGTTAGAATATATTGTATAAAGAAACAACGAAGTGATGTTCGTCGCAGATTAAAAATGCTGCGCTACATTGTTTTTATCGCCCAGAGAAATTCAAATATTTAAAAAAAAAACAACGATGAAAGAGATACTTGTGAATATCTTTGCATATTTTTATTTGATTTTGTATAATACGCTCTGTTATGAAATTCTTAAGAAAAGCTGTTAAAAATGAAACTATTAGCATACATTTTAATATAGGACAACATTTCCTCGAATAAAGTCGCAAGTTATCTTTTTGATTTGATTAAAACACACATATATAGAAGAAAAATATAGGACGAATATTTTACTTTATTTATGCAAAAATAATAACAAAAAATTATCATTAATTGGATTGGCATTCACTTCTTAGAACTCCATTATAACATGGTGAAAAATTACCAGATTGCTAATGTTATAAAATAAAAAGTTTATTTTATTTTATCTCTAAGCATGTACATGTTTAATTAATTTGGTGTGCCATGATTGTGTAAAACGAAAGTTAAAATTATTATTTGTTTTAAAAAAACAACCAAATCATACTAAATCAAGTTCAGTTTAAATCGTATTAGAGATCAATAAAACTTTTAAGAGGTTTAAAGATGCTTAGAATTTATTTACCAGTTGCTGATTAAGAGTTTTTGAACTGTTTTAAGTTTCACTCGACGAAGCATAAGTGGTATTATATTATCCTAAAACTTTTGTTATCCTTAGAAAGATTTGACTGAAGCTAATTGAATAAAATTCTCGTGAATTTTACGCGAATTACGCGAGCAATATTAATGTATTTAAAGTTTTATTTATCGGTTTAGGTGCCTTAGACATAATCTTCAAATTTATAAGTTTTCCGAAATTTATTTTGAGCTACACTGTAAACTCTCATAATTTAATTTATACCAGGGTATTACTATTTAATCTCTCAAACATCCAATTTGAACTAAAAGTTGAGAAATAAAATCTTTTGAACATAGAATAGACATTTCAAATAAAACCTGTCAAATAATTAAACTGTAAAAAATAAAAAAAATATTTTCATCGTCAATAAGAATCAGATACAAAATTATATTATTACATATGATACAATATGATATTCACAATAAAGCGTTCATTGTGTTTAATTATTTATTTGGTGAAATACTGACAACAATATAGGCATATTTTTAGCAGCACTTAGAATTTATGAAGTAATTCAAAAAAAATATTCTATAACGAAAATCCTCCACACCGCCGAATGTTATAAATCCAGTGTAACTTATTCATGTAAATTTTTCATAAGTTTAGGTTATTACTAAGTAAATGTACATTAGAAAAGGTAAGCCATTAAAGCCCAAACACCGATTCATTAAATACGGGCGGTGCTATTTTTAATCAAAATGTATTGTTGATCTAATTTTTAAGAAAACTAGTTTCTACCGTTGAAATAAATAAAATATCTTAATATGTATATTAATAAATATATTAATATATCAACGCAATGTTGTTATAACAGAAATAATATCAATTTTTGTTGAATTTGCATAGAGTAAACAACATTAGAAATTATGATTTTAAAATAATTATGTACTGTTTATATTTGAACACTTTATTTTTAATTAACTTATACTTAATTTATAATTATTATAATCGATTTTGCATAAATATGTAATTTTATTTACAAATGTATTATGATGCACTATAGACTAACTGCGATAAAATTATTTTAATTTAAAGTAATGAATGAAGTATACAATATCTCAATACTACAAGGTTGCTTAATTAGATTAAATGGTATAATAAAGACACTCTGATTGAGATATTTAATGTACTGTTTTTTTTACATTATTTTTTAGAATGCATAAAGTAATTTGTTTAAATATGTTATACTACGGTAGTTTTGGAGAAAAAAGTATCTCATTCTAAAATTGCTGTCTCCGTGGATGTCGCCTGTATACAAAAACATGAGAAATTTAAAGTCGCCGACTTTGGTACTTCTGGACACATTCATTTCGCAAGTGTAACGGAAAAGCCGACGTCTGGCGTCGTGACGTCACGCGGCAGGCATCGCGGCGCCGCTCGTGGCGTGACGCACGCCGTGCCCAGTCCATCGGCACCGTGCCCACACTGCCTACCCCGCGAGGAACTAATCGCCGATCGCCGTCGCTGCGATATGAGAAGAGGATAACGCCTCTCGGTGATTTGCCTTGATTGAATGAACGGCCTTCTTTCAAAAATATCCGTGAAGCTTTTTATGGACCGGCTTTTTTGGAAATCGAAAAATAGAACCGAATTTGGTTGATATGTCCGTAAAAATAGCGAGCAACATAGCCACAGCATTTTATCCAGCGAATCAATAAATTAATAATTTATCCTATTACTATAATCACAAATGCCATTACTGAATTGCGCCGCAAGCAATAATTTGTGTGTGTTAATTCTTTCAATCGCCAAAAGGCAGACATGGTACGTAGTTCGTAATGTAATGCCCGTCGACTAAATCAATAATGTTTTACTCAATATTCGGTGATTAAAAAAACAATAAAAGAAACATTTTAGTACATATGAGAATTTTGTTCAAATTGAACGAGGTAATTTATTAAGTTAGTTAGAAAAAATATCGTATCTTTTACGAAAGATAGTGAATTATATTCACAAATAAGTTCTATGCTGGTTTATTAGTGAACAGGGTCAAACAGGAGTGAGAACTGGATACCTTAGATATTTCATCTCCGATTCATCTCACTGTCTCAATCTCCCCTTGTTTAGTTTTACTGCCAACTTAATTTACACACTTATATTACATTTTTATTTTATTGGAAATATAAACCTTCCTTCCTGCTTCCTCCATTCATGTTTTAAGGATAAAAAAAATGATTTTAAGGATAGCAAACATGCAGGAACCATAAAGATTTCATATATAGGGATATTAATATGAATCTATCTTTTTAGAATTACTACACCCATGTATATTCTACTGAATAATAAGAATACATTTTCATCACCTGCTAAATTATTGCTTCTAAATATATATGTTACCATGAACAATAAATAGAATGAATAAATATATTTTAACAATACATGAACGTATTTCGCCCTGAACAATGTAATGACCATTTCGCGAAATTAGACATACGCAAACAGTATAACTGCGTACGTCATAAAATTTGAAAGCAAATTTCATTAAACGGCTGAGTCTGTGTGTTTACTTTAATATTATATCAGACAACAAACAATACGGCATATTTGAAATGAAATTGAAATTCGTTTTAAATTATATAGTAGGTAAAATGTTTTTTTTTGAGAAATTTACAACCTTGCCTCTGTTAGAGGTCGTAAAAATAACGTATCAGGTTTTAATCACTTTAAATATCACACTGTGTTGTTGAATGTGTAATATATTTAATATAAAAAAAACTTCAACAATAAAAGGGTACTCTATGCGGAAGCAGGCTTCGAAAATTTAATTAAAGCCATTTTAAAAACTTATGCGGCCCATTATAGTACCTAAATTGACTTTGTAGTCTTTCCAACCTTATTAAACCAATTAAAAGTACCTTTTAATTCTGCTTACGTTTATGAGTATAAATTTACGCATTTACAAACCTGTGAAATAAACTGAAAGTATTCTACAGCATGGATAGAAAAAAGTAAAAAAATATAGAAAAACAAAAGATTTTATGGGAAATTGGAATTGTAAGAAACAACCACGAATGATTTGTTGTGGTACATTATGCATTCTTCAATTCTATTTCAATTAAAATGATCAAACATATAAATTAACTGTTCCTGTTTAAAATGTTTCGTAAAAAATGGCTTGTTAACTCAATCAAACATATTTTAGTTTTAGCATCCACAAAATAATGTCCATCGACTAATAATATTGTTTCAAGTTGATGATTCACAGTTGGTCTAGAAATGACACTTGCAACCCTTTTTAGTGTTATTTTGAAGAACTTTTTGTAAAATCACTAAAGGTGAACTGCTTACTATTCATCTTGATATAAATTTGAGTTCATCAATAATTTTTCGCGTAATTTTATTCTTAACTGTTACTCCCGGAATGGTACGGAAGTCTGGGTTGTTTGGATACTTTCATTTTCAATTATTTGTAATTCTTTAACGACGTCAAAAACATAGTTTTAATCAATTAAAATATATCGCAAATCTCGTCGCTAATGAGCAACTTTAGACATAAGTTCCTATGACACACAAACAGATAAAATTATACTTGTATTTTCTGTCATATATTATATAATATATAAGTATACTATAATGTTCGATTTTTTTCTTTCAATGACCAAGATTTTTTATTTCACGTTTTTCTTAAATGGTCAGCAATCTTCAATGGATGGAAAAACCTGATATTTACGATAAAAGGTATTATGTAAATATGTAATTTACGAAACTTTTATTATATCTTAACAGCCAGAGATTACGGAAAAATGAAATAAAATATATAAACCACTTAATTTAATGAGAATTATACAACACAGTTCCACTTCATCTTGTGTAATTAAATGGAAACACCGAACATAAAAATATCATACATATGCGTATAATAATTCCATGATAAATTTATACATGAAAACAATTAGTTGGGTAATGCAGAGCAGAAATATTAATTTACAAAGAAAGACAAAACATAAAGATCATCGCAACCACGCTCGTAAGCAATGAATTACTTATTAAGTATTATTTATTCCAAGTATATATAAAAATAAATGTGTGTTTCATTGTAACAAAAGGCCGATAAAGGTGTTTTATAGTCACGTCGAAGGTCATTGAATTGTAATACTCTCTTGGTTGAAGAATCCTCCATCTCTACAGAAGAGAAAATACAAATAAACCTGTTGAACATTTGAATTTATTACGGATATCACGGATTAAATGAGTATTGTGTATTGCCATCAGAAAATATCATTCGATATTGTTGACACTGTCAACAGCATCGGATATTCTACTTCGAAATTGCTGAACTTTTTACATTACGCTGGGTATTTTATGGAGAAAAATACAGTATAATAATAACTAAATAAGCTTTTAACGTCTCATGTTTTAAGGATAATATTATTATATTTCATCTAATATGTAATGAATATCAGAATAAATACGTATTCACAAAATGTTTATATCTCCTAAATATAAATAACTAGTAATATTACAAATGTATGTGTCTCACCTTTCAGCATTTTTTCAGATTCAATTCTTAAATACTGCGCATTGTTCACAAGCGCAGTGCTTTCTGTTAAAGGTAGGCAGGCAAATAAATTTTAGAAAAAATCCATGGAATATATTCGGAAACGATGATTTCATTTTAAAAACGAAACAGAATAAAACACACATATCCGAATGAAGGTACGATTGTTTATCTCACGTATAATACTTGTCCTCACATTGTTTTTCTGAAAGACTATAAAATAAAGTCAAAAGTCAATAATACTTGAGATGGAAAGTTAAAAACAATAAATGTTGAAAAAAAACATTACATATTCAGTTATTCAAAATTATTGAAAGTGAGACTAGTGCAAATTAAAATTGAAATTATTATCGGAACAAAAACCATAAATAATTCAAGAGCAATTATTTATTTGTCTGAGGCTATTCCGAAATATATTCAGATTAAAGTAAGATACCAAAACATAATATAATAATAAATGTCTCGGTCGCAAGTTGGGCAATAATAATACGTTTTCATTATATATTATTTTGTCTCGGAAAAGCGTATCCCAGACAACGCAACGATAATCCCGAGAACACAAAGACATAGAAATTTGTGCGAAGCGCTTTTCTTGTGAAAAAATCAACATCGCAAATAAGTCATGGCCACCCTAAACATGGCCATATAAAACGATTGGATATTGGCGCAGAAAATTTCACGTCATTTTGAAATAATAATAAAAAAAACCAGCTGGTTCATTGAAGAGACAATGTGACTGATAAGTATTCAACAAAAAACATTTGTGGCCCTGCACATTGTTATGAGGTCAGCGTAGAACAATGTGGATACCTTCAACTGGTAGGATGCTTTCATTTCGAGAGCGTTTAAAATATTCAAGCAACGGAAAGCAGTGAATATAGTGCATCTATACATATTCCGTTTAGCATCATGTAAAAAATATAGCCTTTAATAATACGCTTTAAGCCAATTTTAGCTATTATATGTGATAAGCAATGACACTTTATATATTTTTGAAGTTACCTAAGCGAATCTTATATTATTATGTATGGCAGGATTAAATTTGTGGATATATGTTCTTGTTTTCAGAAAAAAAATCATCTACTTCTAATCTAATTCTTAAATAAATCTTGTTTTAAATGAATAACATAAACATCGTCATTTAACCAAAGTCATAACGTAATATTTCATAAATTGTGTGTATTGGATATACAATAATAACGATTTATAATAAAAGATTTATATTTGAATGTGAAATCGAACCTTATAAGTTTTAAAATGTTTACCATAGTGCTTTATTATGCAATACAATAGAAAACGCTCATATCTGGTTATTTGAGCTTTCGCATACAGAGTTCTTGTGTCGGTGAAAATTCGACGTAGGAAAAACGAGCGAGACGCAGTCATCGAATATCGCTGTTTCAGTCGCACGGTTCATGAATATTCTTGCCATTGTGCGCGCGCAGGTTTCGCCGTGGGCGGACATTACTCCCGCCGATCGATAGGCGAGACTCCGCCCTCCCCTCGCCCTCATCGTCCTGCCTTTCCCCCTCGATTGCCGCCTACACTTTCCGCCCTAACTAACCGACGGATCAATACGCCACGACCGAAATGGAGCGCGAGAGTATTGTGAACAAACAGTATGGACACTTAAAATTGATAAAAACATTGATACAATATAAGAGGACTTCAGTCGAATACAATTTTTTGAAAATTATACACTCTTAGGTATTCCTTTAGTAAAAAAACCCTTAAAAAGTTGTGCTTTGAAATGGATGATAAAAATTAAGCCCTACATAAAACACAGTTGTATGAAATAAATATCGATTATTTAAGTTTAACCTCCATTATGAATAAATATTTAAATAACAATCGAAATAAGCAGTCCAAATATGCCTTTATATAAATAATAAAACGTTTGTTTAAAATGACCTTCAGTCACTTTTGCGTGTCCAAAACAATAGAAAAAAGAGTGAGAATGGTTTGTTCAACGCTTATTATTAAACAAATAGGTAGTATATTCATTTGCGTAGTTTTTCATTAAAACTCTGACCTTCCGTTTTCGTCGATTTCAAAAAATAAATATTATATTTTCATATCATTATCTAAATAATGTGCGAGTTACTTATACGATATACGATATAACACTTATTAGATATGTTATTAAACGACTAAAGTAAAGCCTACGGCATAGATCAAAACATCGACTCCCTCAAATCAAATTGCGTAGCGTTTTGAAATGAGTATTTCAAAATCTTTAGATGATATTTAAAGCTTATAAATTTCAACTGGCACTCATATGGATTAATCAATAATACTATATTCTCGTAACCGAGTAGTTAAACCATGAAACTTTGTCCTATTGTATCGAACGACCAAGAGCTAAAATATGCGCGGTCGAAGGTCGAAATGTGGACATTTATTTATGCACTTAAGAACATGATTGTATTTAGTGTATGCTTGACCGCGATAATATGCTATACAGAGAACGATTGTCTTACTATGTTTTTTTTTAATTGTAATATTTTTGATATTTTAGAGAATTTTTGACAATCAGTTTTTGTTAACAAAAACTTTTGTTATGTTAAGTACCTGAATCTGCTTGTACATTTTATAGATACATAATCGTAGCCTCGTGAAAAGAAACATGAATATTTAGCTATGTATGTAAGGTAAGCGACCTACCTATTTAAATATATAGTGTTTATTTAAATGACTTGAGGCATAGAGGGAAAAACAGCTGGCAGTTAACACTGATTGAAGCTAAGCCAAGTACATAGTTCGAATGGCGCTTCAAATTTTAAGTACGGTCACATACATATGGGTGCACTTAATACACAAGATATGAATGACGTAAAATTACATAGTAGTTGATAGCATTAATACCAACGGTCCGGTTGCTCATGCCGATTCAATTACACCGAGTGTGAATTATTATTTAAGATATTTAATTATTTTACGGTGTTTAGAGAAAAACTAAGAGATTATTTATTTCTGCAAAGTTTAGTAAGTGAAAAGCAGAAAACTCTTGGGAAGTTTCGGAAAGACAATCTTGGTCAAAGGCACTTGAATGCATTTAGCCCTCTGCAGGAGCTAAAATTGTAAATAAAAAAAGCTTGGCTCTTTCAGGTCTTCTCGGCGATAATCAGCGAGTCTTTATATCAAATTTGCCATCTGAGGCGGACCCGAAACCCAAATATATTGTTCTTAGTTTCAAAAAAAGTTCAATTTTCTCGAATTTACGAAAAAATCTACTTTCCATAATATTTCTAATTGATAATAAGTTAAATCTTATTTTGAAAGAATCAATTTTTCAGTTGTTCACCACAATGCTTGTTTATGACACATTTTTTAAGACAAGCACATCAATTGTGCTTAGTTACTTTGGTGAAAAGCTGTTTTAGCTTAAAGTGACAATGGACTACATTGTGACGATCACATCATCGGGAAACAAAATCCAAAGTCACAAGCCTGCAAAAACCTTTGACTGTATTGGTTTACTCAAATACGTTCGATTTCATTCAACATAAAGATATCATAGTTATTTTATTTTTTTGATCGTCTGCCATTGTTAATATTACAATGTTTATGCATGCGTATAATATTACGCAGAAATACATTATTTCATTGCTCATTAAGAAGAAGAGCCTTCAATTCGCAGTGCAGTTCAAATTCATATTGATTATTTTTTTATATGATCTGAAGCTAATAAGTAAAAGTATAATATGATTTATATGTGATTCACTTTTATCATGTGAGAAGGATATTTGTATTAAGGAAAAATGTTAGTATAACATTATTAATCCCAAGGGCTCCAGACAGTTCAGGGCCTATGTCCTTTAGAAGGTTAATGCACCTTCAATATTGATGCATATTTTAATAAAATCATCTATAAAGCAAAACAAGCTGGTACTGTCTCAAAAAATACAGACAGGTAGGCAAGATAGCATTTATAATAGGATTTTACAAGAAAACAAGCGTAGGTGTTAGTTTGCAATTTATTAAAAAAGAGCTGATATAATATTCAACGAAGATCTAATTATGGTAATCAAAATTTAACTAGTTCTTTAATTGATAAAATAAAAAGTAAGTATAATCCAATTAATTTCACCGTTTACAGATTTTTTTTTTAAAAAACAATGTAATTTTGTTCTGCGATTTTTCAATACGATGAAGACTTAAATTTTGCTGTGAGTGATCATTTTAACCCGTTCCTTGCTGAGTCACAATAAGGGTATTGTAACTCTGAATATTTGAAAATTAAATTTAGTAGTATGTGTTAAGTAAACGTACAGAGATTATTGGGAGACGCTAGCAGTTAGAGGTTTAAACAGATTTAGTATTAAAGTTTTCGATCACATCGTAGAACAAAAAAAAATCACCACACTTGTCACATCAGTTAGAATACATTAACGATATATACCGACATACATCTAAAGTAGGCTATAAATGATGCATATCATTGATTTAGTTAGTTCTATTACACCCGTGGAATAGAATGAATGAAGATGCCGAAAGGCGAAACCTGGGGCGTTAGTTACAAAACATGTGAAATCGTACAAAGTTTTAAAAATTCAAATTTAATATTGAACTTCCATCAAGCACCCTCAATCGATATCATAAATTAATTGTGTATTGTTAAGAAAAAAAGTTTCTTAAAACTTTTAAGGCTTTGAATGTTACTCAATTTTAAACGAATATAAATTGAACTGTCAGATTAAAATTAAATTAAGAAAGCCGGGAAAATAAAGTTTACTAATATAAACACGGATATTTCTTTCGCGTGTAAACGATTCGTCATTTTTTTATTTTAAAATATAAACGAATTAAAATTTTTTCATGTGATATTATTTTTGATTCCATCCATATTTACTTTTAAAATCCAAGCAAATGAGATTCAAATTTCGAAGCACAAAGTTTTAAAAATAGAAAATTTTAAGTATGTTTTCTGTGAGTGCGACTTAGTCACGCGTAGCCCAAAACGTCATTACAAAGTGCTTTTACTCACAGCAAGATAGGAAGCAGAAAACACGTTATGAAGCTTTTTAGTGAGGATTGTTTATTGTAAGAATCGGGATTAAGAAGAGAAAATTAGACGCCGCTATCCGCAAGCTGAGTGCCTAATTCAATTGCAAGAAGTCCCTTTATTTCGCCGCTTGACTTCGCTAATGGCTTGTTTTCTTCTGTGTTGTCTCCTCTATTGTTTCCATGCGGGTATCCGACTAATTCCCTTAATTTAACATCAACAATAAGCCGAAAATACGATCAAAAAAAAGGTTCACGGCAAACTTAATGGGTTAGAAAAATTTGCGAAGACCAGCCAGCGATTAAGCAAGACAAACGGAAAATTAACAAAGCATTCATTTCATTTAGCCCTATTGCCGTGTTAAGAATGTATGATAATATTTTTAAATACACTGAATAATTCGTACTTAACAGTTCCTTATGTAAAATAATCAATATCACGTAACTACTTCAAGCGAAATTATTGCGTAAACAGTATGCTTCCAGATATAGCAGAACCAAGCATGTTATGAGAGAAATGTAAGTGTAAAAATGATATGAACAAAAAACCGCACGGTTTTGAGTTGAGTGGACAGAAAAAACACAAAATTTTGATTAAAACATCTTTTTTGCAATACATACACAAAAAAAATTCACTGTTTTAATGAAAAAGTTTATTTTACACGGCGAATCCAAATATTTATAATATAAAACATAGATAATTTAAGCGAAAAGTGAAAAGCGAAGTTCAAGCAAGCAAATTTTACACCTACTAGGTATGCATAATGTGTGTAAAAAAATACAATACCGTTATGCTATTAAATTCGATGTTAATAAAATAATTTTCCTTATCAAAACATTAATATTGGATTATTTTTTTGAATTCAGCCCATTGGACGTGATAAATTTTAAATTAAATTTAAAAATTATTCTAAATTTAAATCAATTGATTTCAGTCTATTATTACATGAAAATTCTTTCCTCATTCAATAACGCTAAACTCTTTGTGAATAAAAAATAAGATGAAAAATACGTACGCGGAGTCTGACACGACAGCATTTTTGATAAGCTTGGAAATTGTATCCGCAGAACGGAAAATACTCTCCGTGAAGAGTCACGCGCAGTATCAAACGAACTTAGATGTTTTATATAAATAATGAAGAGATGTACAGCACTCCCCTCGAGAGTTGAGAGGTCTCGGTAAAAAATATGTTGCATCAAAAATAGAATATATAAAAAACCCTGGCTTTAAAAGTAACGATCTACGGTGACAAAGTGCGTAATAAGTTTTAAAAATAACAATAACCTTACGACACCACCACGCAAAAAAAATCTAATAATACAGAATACTAGATATTTAAAAAATATATAACAGTTCATTATTTTAGCATTATTATTTACTGACAATAACAAAAATTTTAAATATATTAACATGATGCATGCTGTGAAGTGACGTATATTAAAACATTATTTTGAAAAAAGAATTCTTTAAGCTTTAACTTCCTCTCAAAATCAAAAAGACAATTTTAAAAATGATATTTATTAACATAATAACTGCTAATTACATATTCTTTTCCTATATATCGCATAATTAAAACTTCTTCCTTTCAATCGTAATATGAAAATCATTAAACAGCATAGTTTTTTTTACATATAATCATAAAAAGAAAATGACGTTTTGGGACAAATCAATAATATATGAAAAATGATAAACGATCATATATATATATATATACATAAAATGAAAAAAAGGCGGTACGAATAAATTAAAGTAATTTGTATTATAATAAAAATAGGTGTCATGAAATTCTCTTCAGATGGTCTCAACGTTGATAGATAGTTCACGTTTATATATAAATATGTTGAGTCAGCAATCATGGAAGAAATATATCTTATTAAAAATAAAAAGGGATAAAATGGTTGAGTAATGAGTGACGCAAACTCGCTACAGGATCAAATACAATATTTTTTGGCGTAGAAAGTCACTAATGACCTGCAAATAGATGTATATACCTTCGGACGTAAAGCAGGAAAACAGGCTCAGAGGGCAGACAAGGCAAAAAAACGAATTTCAAATCCATAGGGATCTGCTGAAATTTGAAACAGAATAACACACTTCAATCTGACAGAATTTTGGGGTGAGGATAGTAAACCACATCGAGGTATCCAAAATTCTAAGCGGAAAAGACAACATTTTTGGAGAACAGCGTCCCAAACGGCATTTGCATAATAACTCCGGACAGCTGTTTATATTGACTAAAGTAAGGTATTGAAACGTCGCGAAAATGTTGAGGTACTTGTTAGGTAAATAAGCTACGGAAAATTTTAATTAGCATCGAGTAATTTTGAATGAAAAACCTTTTACGGTTAGTTGCCGCCTCATTGTATTTCAACTTCATAAAAATGAAATAGATAAGTTATAAGAAAAAAAACATAGACACCATTAATTTATCATTAAATCCGGGATACGTTACCACTGATTGACACATATAACCACTACAGCGCCTATAAAAATTCTTTGTGACTCTAAAACTTTCTTTGTTTCGCTTGTTTCGAAATAAAAGTATTTTATGGTGTTTTGTTTAAAATATTGATAAAAAATTTTGGTTTTATTTTCACATTATAAGAATTACAAATTAAAATGTAGACGAAATTACCATACAATAAAATCTCAATTAAACAAAATATAAAACATAATAAATCTACTAAAAATGATAAACACAAAGAAAATCTCATTAGATTTCCACCCTACACTATGAATATATGTATAGTAAACGCGTAGGGTTGGTTTAAATGGAACATTATAGCAGACATAGTAATTGGAAGAAAACTTTTATATAACCTTTAATAACGTTGCCTTTTATTTAATATTTGAGGAAAAAATCAAATGATGTTAGGAACCAAATCTTCTTCAAAAATATACCGAAAGTGGTGATATTTTTTTATCATTCCAAACAGCTGGCTATAAGTGGAGGGTGTCTTAACTAGGGCAATGCATTAAGGCCAGCATTTTTGCTTTATGGCCATGTAAAATAAGACACCACATTTGAATAAGAAAATCATGAAATAATATTAAGACGTACATTGTATAACAATATTTACATGACGATGTATTAACGCTATTTTTCAGCTATTCGCTATTATCGCTATTGAAGAATTTAAACTTGAAAAAAAAACATGTGTAAATAGTAAAGATTGACAATATATATTGTTTACTTTTATAATTTTAGATTTATTTAAATATTTTGTATTTCTACTCGTAATGTGGAGTATATGAGATCCTTATCGAATTTATCTAATGAAAAGTTTTCTGCCAAGAACTGTAGAATTATAGCTTCAATGTAACTTAAATAATTCATATAATACACAGACACGACCGATCTGATCGCTTGTTCAATAACATTCATAACACTCGAAGGTGGACGCTTACAATATAATTTTAATTAGATAACAAATCCAATAATCATAAATGTTGACAAAATCAGTGGGAGAACATTTTCCAATCTCATTGTTTACTTGCTTTATTATTTTATATTAAAATTAAAAAATTCTCAAACGAAGCCTACTCAATTTCGATATAAAGCCCAAATAAATTGAATTCCTAGTTTGATTGTTCTTCGAGTTTCCTAAGCGGCGTGACCAACCACTCCAAATTTGAGTAAAATTGACCATATCGTGATGTGATAAGCATATTATTTTTTTATTGCAAAATTTACAATTGTATGCAAAGATATCTCAATATAAACCTAGGATATTACTCATAAACCACTCCAAACTTGAGTGTGACGAGAACTGTGGGTAGATACAAAACATAAGGTAGATAATTGAAATTTTCATTGCGCATTACATCAATAAATATATACAATATATAAATGTACTTAATTTGGTATGAAAGCCATTTCAATGAAAAACCAGTAATAAATACAGTCCAATTTAATAATCCTATACTAGGTCTGTAATTGAAAGAGTAATATCCGTTGGGTTATACCACTTTTAATGACCTTTCCGGCATTGAGCCGTGCCCTTAGGTGAGACAGGATCTTAATATAAACACGAAAAGACGCGGGGAAATATAGCAAGGACGCCTTTTCTGCCACGCGGCGCCGCGACGCCACTTCTCCTCTCTTTACATGAGGGTCCGATAAAGTAGAATTGCTCCTTTGGGTGGCGTGATCGAATACATGGAAGGTTCTTGTATATTATCTTGCCGACGAAAAATTTCCTTTTATACGACTTTCGTATGCCTTCTAGATAGGAATAAAACAAACGGATGGAAGAGAATAATGAAGATAAAGGATTTTATAATATACGTAAGGAATCTTAACAGATTCAAAGATTTTTAATAAATAAAATCATGCATACATTTGATACCCACTATTAAAATGACATTCGATTAGCAAATGCTTGTATAAACCATACATTTAGTGTTTTATAATCGCAGTTTTAAATCCCAAATCGGACGTTTACTAAGTTTATCAATTGATTTATGATTTTATTCTCAAATAAATGACAAAATTTTATGCCTCTTCACTTAATCTTTAAAAATGATTTTAGTTTAACCGATTAGTAAACGACAAATCCTTTTAAAGCTTTTCTTTTTTAAATTATTCTGTAAAATGGGTTAACTGATTCAAACATCACCTGTATCTATTAAAATATCATAGTCTGCAAAGAATATGTAAATGGCCGACATGGCATTGTGTACATACACATTTTAATTAATGACTGCAATGATGGTCAAAACTTTAAAATATTAAAATTGTAAACCAATACTGATTGCCGAAGTAATGGAACGTTTTTACGAAGAATATTAATCAATCTCCAGACAACTTGGCAACTTTGTTATTTCAATTTTTGATTAAAATTACGTTGTAAATTGACTTTTCAATTTTCGTTTTTTTGTGGCGACAATTTTTCCAAAATAATATCAACATTCTTTTTAATTAAAAAGAACGTCACGGGTAAAATAAATACTTATTTTGAAATGGCTAATATGTAACGAAAATTAGCAATGACAAACTCAATAACTCTTTCAATGTAGAACAATTATAAAAAAGCTCTTACAATTTGTCTTGCTTCCAATAAATTTCGTGCAAAGTGCGGTATTAAAATATTAACATATAATTTTACACTTGAATAAAAAATTCAATGTCTCTTATTTTTTTTTTTTTCTGAACATGATTGCCACTCTAGAAGTGAATCAAAATGTGATTTGATTAATTTTATTAGTAGTGCAAGCAAAAAAGTTTTAAAAATAATGTATCAAAATTTTTCAATATGTTGAATAAATTTTGGGCGTTTATTTTTTCTAAAATATGCACATCATGTAAAAAAACACATTTGACACAAAAATATGTCATATATTATCGGATAATGGACGACGCTATTATACAATACATACACACCAAAATAATCGCTAATTCCGTATGGAAAAAGATACTGCGTAGATTCAAATCGTATTTTTTTTCGCGCGTTTATCACCGCGAACTGGCAGCAAAAAGAATTTAATAAAAAATTCGCAGGAATTTATTTGTAAATGGAACGAGGCGTGGTATTGGTATTTCGTCATAATAAAAAGGGCCTTTATGAGAAATCATCCATCACTTATGATGAAGCGCGTTCGTTCGGAAAAACCTACGTCATTTGTGACGGACACATTAGCGATCGTCAACCAATTTCAGTCACGCACAACATGCTTTCAATCATACTACTTGCCATCATTAAAGAAGTTTTTATATTTTCAAATAAGGAAAAGAATTCAGATTTCAGGCAATTTATCTCTACCAAAATTTTACGATTATATATAATATTATTTCGATTATTTACTATTAAGTATTATAAAGTATTATTAAGTATTATTAAGTATTTGTAAAATTTGAGCTTTTGATTGTATTGTATTACTGTTTTTTTTATCTCACTTAACAACAAATCCTAATTAAATATTATATACGAACATTTTACACATGACGAGTCAGTATATTTTCGAAGATTTTTTTAACCTCAATACGAACTTAATCTTAACAGTCAAGTAATGAAATAAATCTGAAATATTCAAATGGAATCCTGCTAAATGAATACAAATTACATTAATATACCAATTCAGGCTGGATAAGATACGTTTTATGCAGAACGTGCACTGTAGATTGATAAGCCATGCTTCTTAGACTGCCGATCTGGTAAACAGGTGTAGACATGCCAAAATCGTCAATACTGCCAGCGCTACGTCATGTCGTCGGGGTCTACGGCGTAGAGGGTCTAATGCGAAATATACAAGATTTATATGGACTAAGCACGAACCAAATTTTACACGTATGCAGGTAAATTATTTATGTTTTTGCTACGTCTGATCTTTATTTAGAGTACACAGAGTTTGTCAATAAATGAATGAGAATTAGAAAACAGTACTCATCTGAGCTCACTAATGTCTACATCACAACAAAGCAATATCTTTCAGCTGATTTTTGTCCGATACAAGTATGCGCAACTTTTCTTTTTAAAGTTAAAAAATCTAAACGAATCGTAATTCTACCACATGGAAATGGTAATGTGGTATGTCACTTCTAAATAAAAGCAATTGCTTCCTCTTCTAGTCCGTAGAAGTTCGGTGACTAAGTGATACAGTGCTGTAAAAACAAAGAAAAAATACCTACTGTAATTTTCAATACAACGAAGTCATTATTTACTCGTTTTCCAAACTCAGATACCTGTTTCACGATGTTAATTAAAATAAAGGTACCTGATGTCTCCTTAAATATTCGCTATTATTTATTCAGGGGAATTAAATGAAATTTGTTTCTACGCAATAGCAAAATAAACGTACATAATGATAAAATAAATAACCTCTAACAGTAAGGATGCTTCTTTACAGAAGCGGGTTCTTTCAATCGATATATGTATGGGCAAAATCAAGGTGGGCGTAGGACTGTTCTATGTAGGTCTATGGAAGTTTTTTTATATTTTTGATGACAATAAACCTGTTTTTTTCCAAAGAAAATTTTGCTATTTTTAAACTGATTGTTTTACAGACACTAATCATCATTACAAAAGTATTTTCACATGCTGTTATTATCAGAAAGATTAACGGGGAGTAAATATATATTTTTGATGATTAATGCATAATACTTCAATTGAAAATCGTGTTATTTAGTATACTATTTATGAGGAAATATGAATGTGCAGAAATGGACACAAAACCAGGCTTATTCTTGTCTTAACGTATTTTTCTATGCGGCTTTTATGTGAATTTGTATTTACTGAGAAATATGAAAATCATGTTATTGTTAACAATGTTTATGCGAAACTACGTGACAATATTACAGTTTTCATTAGAGATTCACATCATCGCATAAAATGAAAGCACTGAATTTGAAACATTCAATTTAGTTTGAGGTGCCTTTCAGCATGGACGCTAGTCAGCCCAATATTACTGATTTTAGGAAATCAATACCAACGCTGACGTTGATGAAAATTAGGATCATATAAGTTTACAAACTAGAGTTTCGAGAATGCTAGTTCGCCACAAAGAAGAGCAATATGCTTCAAAGTTGCGAAGCGATGGAATTTCTAAAGTAAATTTGGTCGGCCAATACTTTTTTACATTTCTTTTACTTTAATTTCAACGATTAGTATATTTTATGTGTCTAAATAATTTTTTAATTGTGAAAACACGTTTGTGTACTATTTCCACAACATATCTTTAAACAGAACCGATTTCTATCATCACGATTATTATCAACTTATTAATTATCACAATATATATCACATGCAAGGTTATTGATTGAATTGGCATTTACTTTGTAAAACTCCATTACAACGTGGAGAAAAAATAGCAATGTATTTTAGTTCTACGTACCTTATGAATTTTGCAGAACTAAAATATGTTGCTATTTTTTCACCGTGTGACAAACAGAGCTATTTATACAGAGTTAAGTAAATTATTAGAAGGTATACAAAACCACATGTTCAAGAACTAAGAAAACATTTTGCAGGCGAGTATGCAATATAAATTATTTAAAATAGTAATAACAAATAAAATGTTAATGACCTAATTTTCAATTAAAATAAAATCAAATCAAAAATCCAAGAGTCCAGAAACAATTATGAAAAACTCATAATTTTTTTACAGTCGAAATAACCTACACTTGTGCAGGTTCTGATCAAAAAAAATACTGCGGAAATCGTATTATGAATTTTAATTAAAATAAACTGCCTTTCTACCAAGAAGTTGAAGTTAAAACCTTAATATTGATGTTTTAGTAGTGCTCAAAACAAAATGAAGAAGCTACTTATAAGGCTCCATTTCTACTGAATACACACCTGGTTTTAACATTCTCCATTCAAGGTACGGGTAACTCGTTTAGTATATATATTGTAAATAATGTTTTTCAGAACTAATAAATACCACTAATGTATAAAAAACAGCTCAGACGCCTTAAGCATATTCATACACTATTCATTTTTGGAATATTCAAGCTATATTTTCGCTCAATATTGCTTGAAAGTTTTATCTTGTTCTTTTGCGTTTTATGATCAAACTATGTATTATACCTAACAGATAGACGACTAGCGCAAAAAGTGTTCGAGTTTTTTTAAGCGGCCCCACTTACAACTTATAACATATTCTGAATATGACTCAACTCTAAATACTTGGCTAAAAGAGTTTTGTTGTAATTTAATGAATTATTTTTATGAGCTGAATACTGGATACTAAATAAAACATTGCTTTAAATGAATGATACATCCAAATATCAATAAACTTAGAATATAAATTGAATTATAACGTTAGTATTGAAAAATATAAAAGAAATGATTACCTAGTAATAACTAACTGTTTAATAATTACTTCATAATTGTGTAAATATATTATTTGAATTGTTTTGTTACAAGTGTTTCAAATGAACAATTAACAATATTTAATGACTACGGAAACATATTTTCATACATGAATAAAAAATACAATTCATATACTTAAAGGAGCAGCCAGTGTAATTTGTGAAATTGTTTTTTTTTAAGTACAGCAAATGTAAATAAAGTTATTTAATGTGTGTTTGTTTGATTTATTGCAGATTAAAAAACAATTACGATCTAACTTTATTATAATATAATACTTACTCGTTAGTCTTATATATTATATTTTTAAGTTTGATACAAATTTTAAATCATTATGAGCTTTAAATGAACGATTAAAAAATAAAATCAAGCCAAGTTGAGTATGCCTCTAGGGTGTTTTTGATAATTGTGTCGTCTGCGGTTGATAAATCGCGCAATATAATAATTATTTCGTTTAGCCCGGCGGGAAAATTAGGCATATTGTGGTGTTAAATTCTCTGTGGCTATAACATATTTTGTGTAGCCTACGAGATAAACCAATCTAGACAAACCTTCGACCTTTATAAGCCCAATATATTTACGACTCATTGCAATGTTTTCCTAAGCAGTTACCAAAGTTAATAAAGAAACACCCATGGGGACGAAATTTACCACAGATATCCAAAATTAAGCTTTATATTGCATATAGTTCACCCACTATTATCAACGTAGTAACAAATTTAGATTAATAAAAATGTAATAAAAGCACATTTCAATCGTTTAATAACACTAGGAATCTGACCGTCTTTCGACGATGTGTCAGTAATACAAATTGATTCAGAATCGAATTCAGATATAACCTTTAATATTACATATAATATTTAATTATATCTTCACTATATCCAATCCATCGTAATAATATTTATTGATATATTATATTATAGATCCAGGCCATTGTGCATGCGTAAACACTTGACGTAATATTTTTTAACACATATCATTGAGAATTGATGAGAAAACTTGCACGATGATACGTAATATCAAAATAATATTTGTTGACTATATTTGAGACTTGTTCTTTTTCATCGAATTAAAAAAACAAAAAAATGGTCAATCATAATTGAGAATTTTACAAGAAATATTTAAAAAAAAGTAAATGTCCATTTTTCTGATAACTCTGATTAATCATAGATTCAGAATTAGAGCGTATACTTATTGAATATAAAATTTCAGAAAATATTATTGGATGAATATTTTTTCATCTTAAAAAGATCACAATCACAAGAATCTTCAAAACGATACCATATTTGGCATATGGTCATTTTTCATCCGTCGTTGACGGTCATATTATATAATCAATGTTCTTTTTGCACTATATTATTAGATTATAATATAATCTAATTAAATTTCAAACAGGGGCTTATTATATGAAATTTGATTACAGTTGTGTTTGAGAAATACCATGTTATTTTTTAACGTGTTTAGAATCATTGTTCTTTTTACATAAAAAAAACTTATTTAAGTAGAATTTAATTTTTTCAATATGGTTCTGGATTGTACACTTCACAATAGTGTATCATCAATTGATACTTTCTTAAAATTTGTTTTGAATACATTTGAATTTAAAATTGATGTACTGACAGGCAACTTTTATAAAAAAAAGTCTCGTTTCAAATCTAGCGTTATATGATACATTTTATTCCCTGCCACCTTTTTATAAATGACAATATTTTTACAATAAAGTAATTATTTTACAAGAATACACCCTAGCAGGTGTAGAATATAAAATGAGAAAACTCTAAAAATAATATTTCCTCGCAAACGAAATCCAAATTAATTGGTTTCGCCTACTGTACTAATGAGCTTTAAATTGAATAAAAAATAATTAATGTCAATGCCTTTAGACTTAAACTTTTTTCAATTAGTATGCGAAAACTGGCTCATTAATTTGTGAGTAAAACGATAAATAAAGATACAAACTTTGAATTCATTAAATTAAACTTTTCTTACACTGATGTGGTAAATTATATAACAATTAAAATTTATTTATATCGTTTGTTCACGCAATATATACCGCTATCAATCAATATATATTTGAAACACTTATAGTAGGTTAAAATATTAATGAGAATTTATGTATGATAAAAATATAATATTTTTTGAACTACTAAAGCATATAGTCGCATAATGTTATTATATTTTTGTTTAACTCACATGAAAAATCAATATCATTTATTTAAAATAAGTCAATCGATATATTTAAAGAATTCTTGCTCTTATATCAATTCAACAAACACTTCGACGCAATATTGCGAGACCTTTAATAAAATGGTTCGAGTCAATACTTGAAGACGATAGACCCTGAACAAACTGGCTATTTCCGCCCACAGGGGTTTGTAATGAAAATCGTATTTCTCGTTTCATCCTGCGTCATACGTCTAGAAAACTTTCAATGTCAAAATAACCGTTATATGTTGGTAATGTGATAAATTTGCCAGTTTACAAGATTATGTTTGATAAAGAGTAATGCGTGTTTCAACAACGGCTTATCAAAAACAAAGGCAAATGGTCAAATGCACTGGATGAATAAACTCATTGAGGTAGCGTTCAAATTTACTAATAGAACGCAGCCAACGTTCGGCATCGATTTATTATCAAGTGGATATGAACAACCATACACATGCAAAATATATATTGTACGGCTATTCAGCAATGTATTCATGAACAATTACAGTGTAATTAGCAAATAAAATAAATCTTCATAAGCTGAGTTTGACGTTAATATGTGTTGTTTCAATGTTTTTTGTTTAACAATAACCGGATGTGGGTGGTATGGTGAAAAATATACAAGATCAACATACCTTCTAATATAAAAACATTAGAACTCTTTTATAAATTTGGTAACATATTTATTCTAACAATCTCCCATACATCATAAGACATTATTTTGAAATATGTTTCACTGCGTTTTTGGTCATATAACTACCACCCAGTACCTTGAGTATTCTATCCAGCTTTAATTATCCCAAATATATCCTGCTGTCCTACGAATATTAGGTAACACCGGAATCTCAGTGAGTGAAAGAAGATTAAATCAATACTGAGACTCTGGATGAATTCGTTACTTGAGCCCCAGTCAGTTTCAATATGTTTCCATAATCATTTTTGTAACAGGAAGCTTTTAGACCGTTCTGAATTCTGGTGGTAGGTTCCAAGACTTCCTGTAGTAAAACAACAGCGAAAGAATACAAGGTTTGATTCTAATTTACTATTTTTAAGGCGAATGAAGTTGCGTACACTAGAAAGTCCAGTACACTAGAAAGTGTAGTACAACTAATTTGGCTTCAATTACGGCTAAACATACAATAGAAATTTATTCCGAAGATTTTGACCATAAATGCCAGAAAGATTTGTCGAACATGACAGCGGCAATACCTTACCCAATATTATTATAGTCAAATTTAGAGTGAAGGCAATATATGAAGATCATAACATGTTATATTCATCAAAAATAAATTCAGTGATCATTTTATATTTGTAAATCAAATAAACATATTTCACTTTTGAATTTTAATAACGTTAACAAAGATAATTTCAGTACGTGTTAGTTGCATCATCTGGATAGGAAATATCGTCAGGAAATAGGTACGCCGTTTTGAATATAAGTGCTTTCAAGCCCAGTTAATGGAGTCATCAAAAAGAAAATAACGATTTCAAAACCACAATTTTACGGTTATCGTTCACAATTTGATATTATCAGAAATCGTTAGAAGACTATGTGTACAATTAGAGAAATGAATAAAGCGCACAATTTTCAACCGAAATCGTGCTCGACATCTAAAACGCCAGTGAAATTTCACGAACATTCAAAACATTTCCTTTATTTTTTGGTAAAAGTTTCTTGTTTGTTGGTATAAGCGGAGGTTATGTGAAATTCTCCGGTTCTCTACGTAGGGTTACCATACATACGGATTAAGCCGGACGTATGGACTTAAATTATAAATAACATATTGATTGAATTGGCATTTACTGGGTAGAACTCCATTATAACACGGTGAATAAAAAGCAATTTTAGTTCTACAAATTTTTATAAGATATAGTTGATAACTCTTTCAGCTCACCATCGTCAGCATACATTTGCTTATCTATATATAGCTGTGTAGAAAAGGTACACAATACATCTTCTCTTCTGTTTTAACAACCTAGCTTTTAACGTGCTAGCAAAAAAACTAAATTCAAATTAAAAATAAACTAAACTAAACAGGAGGCCCTTTCAATAAGCTGAAATACTGGTCGGAGATGATTTATTACAGGAATGCATTAGCCTTTCGTAATGGTCTGAGGAGCGGCGAAAGACTTATATCTGTCTGTTTGTTTAAAATTTCGTGTGACAATTGATATCTGTTGATTTCCAGCTGTTTAAAAGCCGTCATCTTGCGTTCTTTATTAGAAAGATGTAAACACGCAGGCGCTGAGTTTAAATTTATATTATGCAATTCTTTTATAAAGTGATTTGCAAATTGTGAATCTGTTTCTTTTATTATTGAATGATCGTATGTGGTCCTTAGCTCGAGTGGATATGCTCCTGCCCAGCTGTCCGATATATACGAATAAACATGAGCCACAGAACATTTTATAAATACCGCTTCTGTCCAGTTTATTAATTTTACTTTTACTATTTTTAAGATGTCTGTCTATATTTTTATGTAATAATGAATATTGTGGATTTAGAAAAAGTTTTACGTATCTTATTTTCATCCATTTCATACAATTATCTAAAAATTTTCAATTTTTATATCTTACGCCGGTCTAAAAAACTACAAGCAACTATGGATGTCCTATCCTACCGTGGCATTACTTTGTTAACTCAAAGTTATAGCAACCTTCGGCTGAGACCTGATACGTGTCGCACAGTGGACGTGAAGAGACCGAGGGAGAATAAAGAAAGCATCTTAGAAGATATGCGACGTCGACTGCTGACATTTATTAACCGCTGCATTTTTTCTGATGTGACGGAAAATATTTGACATGAGTTTACTTCGGAAAATATTACCAATTTCTTCCACACGGCGAAAAAATTGGAAAATCTTCTCTTTTAATATTAAAATTATATCTTCCGACATTTAGATTTCTGAATGTAATCATTATTTATAAAATAATACAAATTCCGCAATTTGGAATCAGATGCATAATTTAATCGAAAATCATTTTATACAATACAATTATAAAATAATCGTTTGTTTAACCAAAAAGAATTCGAAGATTCGCTCCAAAGCTTTCCTAAAAACTACAATGAAAGAATGTGCTGAGAGAGCATCATATGGAGGTCAGGGCCTGACGAACTGTTGTACGCCAATCAAGAATAAGAAAACAGACTGCCATTTTTATAAAACCTAATTTGAAAAGAAGTATTGTTAACCCATTAATATATCTTTTGGGCAATACTGCGAAAAGCAGCTGGACTAATTTGAATTACAGTCTGTATATATATTGATAAGCCTGTTAGATGCTATAAAATATATGTTAATGAGACCAAATGAAATCAAAATGCATAAGACTTATTTTACTTATAATAATATTATATATATACACATTGCAAAAAAGACATAACACGACAAGATAACTGAAAATAACGAGACTTAATAAGGCGGAAGATTGAAGGCAAAATAGACTTCC
Source organism: Himalopsyche japonica (assembly GCA_028555115.1). NCBI lineage: Eukaryota > Metazoa > Arthropoda > Insecta > Trichoptera > Rhyacophilidae > Himalopsyche > Himalopsyche japonica. Next base: position 1,050,420 of record JAHFWJ010000145.1, read on the forward strand.
TACGCATCCTCACAGTATTCTTTTAAATAAGTTTTTTTTTGTGAAAATAGCTTTCACTTCTCTCCTTGAGCGTGAACTTTGGGCTTTCGCCGCATCTTTCAAGGATTAGGGCTAGCAGCGATTAATGATTTTTAAATATCTGCAGAAAATAAGCAAATAATATTCTTCTTTTTATTTCACATCTGACTAAATTGTTATATTGAGATTTATCATACGTAATCGATTTAAATAATAAGAAATAAATTTGTAGTTTTCCCACCTCTACAAATTAAATAATTATCTAAAATAGTAAATATTTTTTCATTGTCATATCCAGGAAAATATTCTATAGCAAGAAAAATACAGTGCAATGAGACAGTTATGAAAAAGTCTTATTAAACTGAAAAAAATGATGACATGCGTTGACTTCGATAAATTTGATTAACATCTGATAAGCGAGATGGTCAATACCGATTTAATATGTGTAACACGATAATTTTAATGATCTTTACAAAGAAAAAAAGAACATGGACGATTATATATTCACTGATTTCTCTGTCGAATCATGTGTCTTTTGTAAAGAGCAGTGTGAATTCAGCTGTGAAATAATTTCCGTATTTTGTATTGCCAATTCATTAGTTTCTCTACTTTTTTCATGGTTTTCAACGACCATTATAATTAAATAAAATGTTAAAATTACGGAAAAAAATAAGTTTGATCTAAGAAAAGAATCCACTTTTTAAACTGTTAATTTCAAAGTTTACCCGAATAAAAGTATCATATGAATTCAAAAAAAAAATCTACTTCAAAAATGCACAACAAAGCTAATTTGATGGAGGTGTAAGATATTGATTGAATTGGCATTTACTTGATAGAACTCCATTATAATACGGTGAAAAAATAGCAATGTATATTAGTTTCATATTTTTTTTATAAGATAGTTGATAGCTATTTCGGCTCACGCCATCGTCAGAACTATGACTAGTTAAACTTGTAGAACTAAAATACATTGCTATTTTTTCACCGTGTTAGACAATTTTTCTAATTTTAAAATTAATCGTGAACCGACGAGGATTGGATGTCTGTAGTTATAAGAATTTAATATAAAAAATATAAAGAGGTGAATTGAGATGTCAATACCGGAAAGCTATTTTATTTTATGTAAGATTTTTAACGGGTCAAGGACACAGCCCTATGTAGGATATTTTGCCAAGGGCTCTTATAGGCGCGAAACACCTCCATTCCGCCAACCGAAATACCTTTTCCTTTACCCAACCTCCATCTGACACGCGGCGGTGATAATTTTTACCTAATGGACGCTTACTTTAGATACGTGGATTATTTAAAGTGAAAACGAAAACCCGCTTTGTCTTGGGAGTTATTAATTATTTATTTGAAATAAAAGCACTAACATGAAGAAAATTTTCGAAATTTATTACAGACACTAAAGTCTCTTTCGAGAAACAAACGCAAATTATTAGTGTGTAGAATGTTAAACAATTTTTATTTGCACACTATTGAATATAGAATCCAAACAATACTTCAGTTTTTTTTTAATATAAGCACAATTTTTTCGTATATTTGTGATGTAATTAAATATTTTGATATATCATAATTATCGAAATTGGAATTACCATTCATATATACAAATATTAAACAGTACTGATAGATTTATGATTAATTGATACAAGGTTGTAACAATTCAAAGTTGATAGATTTATTGATTGAATTGGCATTTACTTGGCAGAACTGCGTCAAAATATCAAATTGTAGATTTGAACCTTTGTCAGCGCTACCAAGTAAATCTAATAGTATAAGAGTGTCCCATGAATGTGTGACCTTTCAAAATACCACGTGAAAACAGTTTCACTGCTCGAAATATTTTTTAAGAGCTCAGCAAGAAATAAAATCCTGTATGATGCGATAAAGATAATTTTCAATTATATAAAAAAAAAACAACGCGAATTTTACATACAATAATACATTGTATTATTATTTTTATAATAAACGGATTATAGTAAACATTGTATTGTACAATAATACAGCGCTTCCGTATTACGATAAGCTATATAACCAAAGTTTCCACGATAAAACCATTTCAATTTTTTGCAAACAAATAATTATAAATAAAAAGTCAATAAACCATTTCATTAAAATAGCCACCGACGATAGGAGAGTGTAATACAATCTTATACATGTATATTTGCAGTAAAATATCCAGCAATTTCCCAGGAGGGGCAGTGTGAGAAACAAAGAGATTACCAGCCACCGAGTCAGCGATCTATTGGCAACACTGCAAAAGAATAGCTACGCATTACTTTCACGAGACAGTAATAATTATCTGAAAGAGAGATCAATATCAACAAACTAATATTTTTAACCCCAAAATGCAGACCGTGAGAATGCATATGAATAAGTATTCTTTTCGGATAGAAAAAATAATTGCTGATATCGACTGAAGGTGTTTGATTAATTTTCAATATCAAATTTGAATTGTTGAAATTTTGAACGATTCCACATGTTTTTTCACTATCGACCCTAGTTTCGCCTATCGTTATCCTTAGACATTATATCACACGGATTAAACTTGATTTAATTTTCGAATGTTTTAAGAGAACCGAAAACGTGCTAAATCTCTCATTTCCATGATGTTTGATTAAATCGCTTGAGAATAATCTCTGTAGCGGTTTCGAAACGGCTGAATATCAACAATAATATCACGGTGTTTTTACAGATCAATATTTTATTTCCCAATCAATACACATATAAGCTAGTAATGAATAATATTTTTTTACATCATTCTCAATTAACGTTTCGATCGCGTTTTTGTTTGTATATAAATTATTCCAAAAATATATATTTAACGGAATTTTCTTTGGAGAAAAACACCATTTGTGGGAAAGGTTGAAAACATAACAGGCACCCTTGCCGTAGAATAAAAATTCATATCAATAAATTGAACAAAATACTAAGAAATGATTCAGATTTTTTTTGACAAATAGCGGAAAGTCAATGTGAACCGGGTACAATTTTGTGATACCGATTTTTTTTTTTAAATATTTAAGCATATTTTCTAAAGCTTACGAAAATTTATATTAGGAAGGTTGAGTTATCCAAAGTGCATATATGGATCAATGCAAAAAAATGCAAAAAACAATGCAAAAAAAAATAAAACAGATGGTTCGAAGATTTTCACGCAGTCTTACATGACGTGTTTAATTTCCTGTTATTACTTTAAATAAATAACATAAGATGTAAAAAAATCCTTGTAAGCCGCATTTTAATCAGTAAAGTTAATTGGCCAGTAGGTTAAATCCAAATATCAAAAATTTTAGCATATTTTTCATTTAAGAACATTTATCTTATATGCAAGAGTGGACTCTTCACTGTATTATTATATTGTATATCTATGTGAATCTATTTTGAAAACGGAAACAAGATCCGCAAACGCTGGCTTATGTAATCTAATAAATTGATGGTGGATAGACACCCTCAAAGCCGGAGAACACGTCATTAGAAAGGAAAACAAAACCTCCCGTAGACGTCACAGCTACCGAGGAAGCGACGTACATTGTTTTTTATAGTAGTACATGCAGGGGCGAATTACGTCATAAGCGATCGGGACCTCCAAGTCATAGAAGTCTCAAAAAACCCGCATGCTTTTAATTAAATTTCAATATTTATTTTTCATAAATGTTTTAGTTTGGGAAAACATCCGGGAAACAAACCCTTCAAATTATATTACGTCTAGAGCCTCCGGAAAGCTTAATCCGCCACTGGTTATACGAATATGAATAATGATTTCTCTTTGCTTCTTTGCTGGTTTCCTAGAAAAAACTGTTTGAATGGAATATATGAGGATGTAAGGCATACAGATAATATTATAACACTAATGAAAAATACAGCTTGAAATGGATTGGTTATTAATCATTTCGCATACACATTTAGACAATGCCGTTGGGACGTTGTTTGATGTGACCGTATTTTTATATTTTTCCTGCTTCATGTTGATTCCATTCATACGAATGATAATCAGTGCGCTCGTCGATTAAGACATTTTAAAAGTATTCGAAAAATAATTTAAACATAAATATGTATTTATAACATTGGTTTAGTAAACCGTAATGTTTATAACAATTGCGTTCGATTAAGGCCTTATTTTTTGAAAATTTTAAGCATAAATTAAAGGTACGGTTCATCGCTATTTTGATATGAGTATATGGAATATTTTCAAATCACATATAAAACGTTGGTTTTAAAACTACGCACTAAAAAAAGGATTGCGCTAAAACGCGTGTGATTTATATGTCCAATACGTTTTTAGAAACTGAATCCACCGCGAATAACCGATTCATTTTCCAACATAAATATCTGGCACACACAATCTATATTTCGGTGATTCCCCGGCGAAAATTAATGTGCAGGGCAACAATTTATATAGGAGAGCAGGTGAGTGCCGATCCCAAAAGCCCGCAGGCATTCCAATTACTTAGCAAATAAGTGGTTTCATAAGAGATATCCCCCAGCCAGAATGAGAGAATGTCCCGTACGTACTCTGCAAAACTCTGTGAAGGTCAAATTATTCCTGGGTCACGCAAACATTTATCAATAGGCATCGAAATAATAGGCACAATTTTCCCGACGCACTGTTAAAAGGATAATTAACGAGGTGTTAGGATGAACGTACACATTCACATATTCGATAAAGCAGTAGCTAGCGTAATATTGTTTAGTAAGCACTGACGACAAATTTATAAACAAGATACAGTATACTGAGCTGTGGAATAAGCAGTTTTCTCTACACATTTATGTGACGTTTATTAAGAGTTTCATTTTTAACCATGGCCAGTCAATTATGTGCAAATTTAGTTACTACTGATATAATCAATCAATAAGATTTCATGCGCAAATTAAATGAAAATATATCAATTCTTTTGACATCGAGAATCACGGAAGACCACAATAAATTGACAAATCTAGAAATGTTCCTCGATGAAAATATTTATTTAAATCTAATATCTTTTTTTTGAAATATTCCGTTCTTAAAAACAACTAAGACAGAATGACTTTCAAAGAATTTTCTTTCTATTACTTATTATATTATTTTGATAATATTGATAAATTCTATATCTAACTATTACATTATCTATTTAAACTTTATTTTATTATAGCCCAAAAAATGATCGAAAGAGATCACTGACATCTTGACGAAAATCTTAATGACACATTTAATCATATTTTCTCTCCAGACATTTTGAACAGTAAGGTAAAGGTATTCAAAGCATTATCACTCGGTCACGGCGATTGACACTTCATACTTTAATAGGAATACAGCTAATGAAAGTGTTTTTTTCTTAAAATTTTATGAACTTAGTTTTTTACGACAGTATGATCATTATTTCAAATCACAAATAAACATTACTTATTTTACAATTGCCAAAAATTTTTCAGTTTGGTGGCACATCAAGATAAATGAAAAATATTACTCAAGCGACATTATGCAAGAAAAATCTTTCAAGGTCATCAAACCAATGTTCCCTATAAAATAGTGGCGTCATTCCCTATAATAGATGTCGGGGGAGTAATGACGTTACTGTGTATCCCATATTTTTTGGAGGAATAAATTTCCACCCCTCTACGATAGCGTGGCAAAAGACCTTGCATATGAAAAAAACAACTTTTTTATATTATATAATTTACATAGTATAGTGAGATAGAGAATTTTAGCATTTAGGCGTTGGTGTTATTTTGGTGCAGTCTAATGCTAAAAAATGCGAGCCGATACTGTCGTGGATTTTGCCCCACGTAACGCCGACAACATATCTGTAAACATGTTAAATGTTGAAATTTGAAAATTTGTTAACATTGCTAGTTGGAAGTCAGCAAAAGAAAAAAAACAAGCCAGTAGTGTACACCGTTCGTGAGGAATTATTGGGACAGAAACACAGATTTATTAACGTATTTTCTAATACAAAGTAAAAATAACTCAATCAACATACTTTATATCATATAATGTTATAGAAGATTTTAATTTCATTCCGCTGAAGACTTTAAGGCGTTATTATTTCGTCAACTATTCATTTTAAAGGCAACCAGGCCACAAAGTGAGTTTACTATTGTGAGAAAACTATTAACGGACTTGTAACCATGTGGAATAAATCGTACTCTTCGGTTGCGTTATTGACGGGTTCGTTATACTTTTATTATTGATAAATGTGTATAATAGATAAAATAACGAATCTAGTTTGTTTCTTTTGTCAACATGTTGAATTTGAATTGCTGAAACTTTGCACCATTCCACATGATTTGCCAACAACGATCCGGGTCTCACCTTTCGGCATCTTCAGGAATACTATCATACGGATGCAACAGAGCTGACAAAACATGTGGAATCGTACAAAATTTCAACAATTCAAATCCAATATTGAAATACCATCAAGGTACTTCAGCCGATATCATAAATCAGTGCTTCCCAACCTTTTTCATGCCACGGACCCCTAAATCTGAAAACAATAATCTGCTGACCCCCTAAAAATCATATTTTATGGAAACAATGTTAACAAATAAATATTTGTGCTTTCTCCTGAAAATTTTCATGGACCCCAGGTTGGGAAGCACTGTCATAAATTATCACATGTTGCTCAAGCCGTTCTACGTATCCAATAAAAGTATGCTATATGTTGATAATATGGAATGTACAATGTTGCCATGTTGCTTAATTAGTGGTTTAATTAGATAAAAGCTTTTGCATTCAACATGTAACGCACGTCGGTTATGTTTTTTATGAAAAAAATTCAATACAAATTTACAAAACTCTTCTAAGTGAATGAGGGAATATTTTGTGACAATCGTAAAAAAAACATTATTTTTCGATGTGCTGAACATTTTAATGCTTAAAACATAAAAATGAGTATCATTGCATGCGTGTGCCTTGCGACCTGCAATAAAACGCAATTTATTTAAAAGCCCCGGGGCGGATTAGGCGCTGTAATGTGCGTGCGATTGCCTGTGCAGTGGAATTCACTGAATTGTATATGATTTTTTAGTTTATACATTATTCTTGCTAAAATAATTACAGAGAACGCGATTAATGAGCATATGGCCAATTTAATACGAGATTTTTCTTCTATTATTAGTTTATACTTGAGACTTGGACACGTTCCACATAAATTGGCATCACGTTTTAGCGTGGAATCATCGCTGTAATGAAACTCTTTAAAGATATCAAACATTTTGTATTTTTCATTAAAAATCTGATATCTCCCATATCTCGGTTTTGTTTTTGTCGATATTTTAACACCTAATTATGTTGGTCGGTTATGTTACGCTACCAAATAAATGCGATGCTAATAGATGTGAATAGAATATATTGATTGAATTGGCATTCACTTGGTAGAACTCTATTATAACACGGTGAAAAACTAGCAATGTATTTTAGTTCTACAAAATTATTTTTAACAAATATAGTTGATAACTATTTCGGCTCACGCCATCGTCAGAACTATGCTTAAACTAAAATTCACTTATCTATATATAGCTGTGCAGAAAAGGCACACATCACATCCTCTCTCCTGTTCCAACGGCCTAGCTTGTTACTTTAACACAATGACACAAAATTTTCAAAATTCTAAATGAAACAATAGGTGTTTATGACAATAAGATTATATGTGGGACGGAAGTGGTCCTTCTGGAAGCAAATCAGACCACCCCTTAGTACAACGGCTGGACAAGTGGCGATACTATAATGTTAGTTTGTTCGTGAAGAATCCTTTGTGATAATTGGTGTCTATTGATTTCCAGCTGTTCCAAAGCCGTCATTCTCCAACCCTTACTACAAAGATGCAAACATTTAGGGGCTGACATTTTTGAATTCTTTTACATTAAAATACCTTTAGGTACTCGTTTACGTCTGCTGGCAGTTATTGTACTGAAACTTATTAAAATAGAGATTATTTTATATTTATATAAATTATAAAAAGCGACACATAAAGAATAATTATTTATTGATTGAATTGGCATTCACTTGGTAGAACTCCATTATAACACGGTGAAAAAAATATCAATGTATTTTAGTTCTACAAAATTATTTTTAAAAATATGGTTGATAGCTATTTCGGCTCACGCCATCGTCAGAACTATTCTGCTAACTACTAACTAGTTCTGACGATGGCGTGAGCCGAAATAGCTATCAACTATATTTTTTTTAAATAATTTTGTAGAACTAAAATACATTGCCATTTTTTTCACCGTGTAATTATTATTTAAATCATTTGTGCGTTTAATCGTTGCACTGTGTCTTGCTGCCTTTATATAAATTAAGTACTTTATCATGTCTTTACCATAAAGCCACATTCAGATAAAGTTAAATACGAAACGGTTCAAAGAAATTTTCCGTTTTAATGTTTCAAAGATTTGCTTCTAAAGAAATATTCAATTGGAGTTCCGTTACGTACTTTCATATCATAGGTTACGGAAAACCGATATCGAAACGCATTTTTATTGCACTAATAAAGGTATATGATTAAATAAATCTGAAAAAATAATATTTTTTTTCACAAAAACAAACATATACAAACGTTATTATTTTTTCAATAAATAATGCCTAGGTGAATATTTTTATATGTATTGCAAAATAGTGTACTTAAAAAGTGGTTGGTATTTTATTTAACCGGAAACTTTTGTATAGTTGCTCGCCGGCCACTCCGGAATATACAAACGTTATTATTTTTTAAATAAATAATGCCTAGGTGAATATTTTTATATGTATTGCAAAATAGTGTACTTAAAAAGTGGTTGGTATTTTATTTAACCGGAAACTTTTGTATAGTTGCTCGCCGGCCACTCCGGAATATACAAACGTTATTATTTTTTAAATAAATAATGCCTAGGTGAATATTTTTATATGTATTGCAAAATAGTGTACTTAAAAAGTGGTTGGTATTTTATTTAACCGGAAACTTTTGTATAGTTGCTCGCCGGCCACTCCGGAGCGTTACAGAACTTTGGCAAAAATATTCAGGGAAATCTAGTATAAAATAATGAGAATCTTCGTACAATTTACCGACCTAGGGGAATAAGCGTCAAAAGCACTTAAAATAATATCGCTCGAGTAATTGGATGCCCGTAGCATTCTTCTTGAAACGCAATTATTATTGTCAAGCTACGCAGACAGTGACTTTGAATTTAGATAAGGAAATAAATTGACCTGTAACCTACAGAATAGATTAGTTCGTTCAACACCGTGCTCTCCCTTAAAGGGCAGAGGTATATCAATCGTTTAACTTTAACTACAAGGCTTAAGAGACCATAAAAATTACAAATGGTCAAGTATTGCATTATTCCTAATTTAAGAGAAATCGATTTGTGGGTATTTTTACTTCATACATAGAAATACCCATACCTGGAAATAGTTTGCATTAATCACTTCAATTAATTAGATTCAGAAGATTCTCGGATAAAAAAAAAGAAAATTATAATGCTATCTAAACATTTTTTTTTCTTAATTTGAGTACTGCGATGCTGATGAAATTACAACACCATTTTTGAACAGGAAAAGTTTACGCTATGATAAATCTACATTTTTTTTATAGAGAGTGATACTAAGCCGAAGGGGATAGATTTAAAAACGTATAACAAACAGTCTTGAAATAAATATATCTTTATTTTGTTATACGATTTATAAGATGGAATATGCAAGGCTTTCTTCAATTCGTATGGGGATGTATTTTGGACATAAGAGTACAAAATATAAATTAATAAAATCAAATTTAACTTAACCATATCAGTCTTCAATACAATCCCAATCGTTAATATGTGATCGAAACAACTTGCATAGCGTATTACATAGAATTATGTTGTTCTGATTTATAACAAACTTATATTCATTTTAATTTTAATAAATTAACAAAAAATTACTTCTTATTTAAAATAAAATACTTAACTCATAAATAAAACTCTCAATTACGAAGTTCACACATAAAGTTAAAATAACCAAGAACAATATAAAACAACGCTAGACGTAAAGTTTGTTAATTTTCTATTGAATTTGCAGAATTACACGAATTTTGAATTGCCTAACTATAAAAACTTTTTCAATAGAATTCAGCACTAGTCGAGAAAATGCTGAAATAGAAATCTTTACGCCATTATTCAATTAAGTGGGGAAACTTCTTTTAGTACTCGAATGGTGTGAACATTCCAATAGTTTTTTTTATGTAATCTCGCACAAAAGACCATGCTTTGCTATCTTCAGAAATTTTAGTATTTGATATAGATTATTTGGACTTATTTTATTATATTTAATAAACAAATATTGTTGGTTCTTTGAGCCTGAAAAATGTGTGAAATATACTAATGGCCAAATCTAGCACATGCAATGTAAGAAATTGAGAGCACAAAAATCACACACTAAATGACCGACTTTTAAATATCCTGCAAATTCGTAAAATGTGTATTGACGTGAGTTAAATCAAAATCGTTTGATGTCTCTTTTTGTAGAAAATATTTGTTACCGTGTTGACATTGCAAAATGATACAAATTAAAAAGGTAATAATTTTTCAAAATTGATACTTAGATTTAGAGACGAAGAAAATTTGAATACCATATAAAATGGTTTTAAATAGCAAACCAACGAAACAATTCGATATTTCACCGCTGTATCCTTAGAGGAGCGTTCGTAATCGCATATATTATAAGCATATAATCAAAAATATTTTCTTTTTATACGGTGTCATAGCGCAAACTGGTGAAAATGAGTTCATCGACAATAATTAAAATTTTATATTTACCAGCAAAAAAATACTAAAACAAATTTTCTATGCACTAAAATATTTTATGGCTATATTTTCCAACATTCAAAAAATAATCCATGGCCACACGGCATTTTATGCGCGTTTACATAACAATGAAATTTCACCGCCTGAAAATGACGTTGTTTTGAGATAATTGCCCCAAAGTGGCACTTTTTTACCTTAATAAAAATAATGACTGACTCAAAAGATCCCATGTTCTAGTGCCATTGCGCGGCGTGACGTCATTATAAGTAAGTCGCTTTAAACGAGTCATTAACTGTGGTAATTAACAGCTTCGCAATATCAATAGTAAATGAAACGCTAACTACAAAATCTTGTAACTTGATTGTATAATTTAGCAATAAAAAGATGAATAATAATTATATGCTCCAAATTAAGCATTTTGAGAAGAAATATGTCTTACAAAAGGCTCTAACAATGAATGAATTATAAAAATATACAGGCGTTAGAAGTTTAATTATCAAGTGTAGCGATGGCAAATCAAATAGTGTGCGCACGAGAAAAAAAGCAATAATAATATTTATTGAGTAATTATCGAGCCAAGCAATCATAAATAATGGAAACATTGACAGTGGATGTCTGTTTTAAGACTATATTCGCTATCCAAATTGTTCCTTAACCGATGATTCAAGTTTTACAGAAAGAATAAGTGGATTAGAAAGATCGTTTTAGTTTACTTTATGAATATGTATTCGTTGTCTGAACACAAAAATCTTTCATGATAGTGTTCGTTGTCCGATTTTCTGCAGCCCGAACTATTTAACCGATCACCCACTGTACTTAGAACATTAATGACCAATATATTAATATTATTGCTATTTTACATTGGATATAAAATATTTCACGATGGGCATTGTTTCTTCTCTATTAGAAATACGCAATCAATGATTTATACAAATATAAATGATATTATCTCCACATTATTACGGTACCAGAAAATTTTCAAAACATTCCATATTTTTGTCATTTTGCACATTTAAGGCTTATCGCAGCGGAAATCTGCACGGTACGTGTTTCACATAGTTAAGTGAATAAATATATTCAATACAAGAATATACGCATATGTTTAAGCACGATCATCTCTTACTTGATACTTGAAATTGAAAATTATTCTTGATGACTTCGATATACTGCCATTCTAATGATAAAAATTTTGAGAAAACAAACATAATGAAATGCACGAAAATTATTCAAAAACAATTTTTCATAACAGGAGAGGAGAGGCTTAAATGAGACAGGCGTTAGATGACAATCTCATGAAAACAGAAGACGACATAAAATTTCTGGACCAGAAAATTAAACATTGTCGAGAAGGGTAGACGTGTAAAATGAAGACATTCATACTTTTCATAAACATTCAAACTGAACCTCAAAACACAAATATTTACAAAATATGCTGTAAAATGCAATCGTCAACTGTGCTAAAATTTCAAAATTCCGTAGACATCAAGAACACGGTGAACATGAAGAAAAATCATTAGTTTTGTGTTTTTAACAAAAATTTCAATGGAAATATAGACTATGCAATAAACCCTCTAGTGATAAATTAAGTGCAGTATTTTGTTATCTAAAAAACCAATCATTTTTATGTGTTAACAATCAATTTTTGGTGAAAATACATTATACTTTTAAGCGCTATGACTCACAACCGTACAGTAGTACTATCAGGATGCATTTGTTGAACTGGTGCCACTGAATACAACTTTGAGTCCCAGACTATCCGGATTGAATTGAGTCACATCAGCTAGAAATAATAAGACCGCGTGCTTTTTACTTCTTTCATTAGTTTTACTCGCATTAACTTATAGACAAATTTTATATGAGTTGCACAGCAGCTTGTCCATCATTGCTTGAATACTCTCGATACATTTCTCAAGTATGACAGCGTCGTCAGCATTCTTAAGGACCTTACAGCTTTGAAAATTTATCAAATGAATTTGACCCTATTTAAATAGTTACATGAATATAAAAATTGTCCGAGGATTTTTAAACCTATATTATAATCAACGGAGAAAGGACTAGAGTTATATCACAAATTTAAAAAAAATATAGAAAGAAGGGGGCTTGCGACGACCTCAGGGATTAAAAAATAATAACAGGTTGTGAAAATGTAGGGGTAGTAAAATTTACCCAAAATCTTACAATGTCGTAATAGACGAATTCTTGCCTCACTTACCTATTATCATTAAAATCACGTAAAATGATTTATGAAAAATTATTACAAAATCAATTAAACCTATTTAGTTTTATTATTATTCAATAAGACCTAAAGGATACCTAATTAAATAATGCGAACAAACCTTAAAAACATAATTTGAGTTACACCGAATCCACCCTTATCATAAGGATTGGGATCGATTTCTCTCACACTAATAACCTCAATTCTAAGTGAAATTTACTTGAAAATATTTATTTTTTATCAGCGATTAATGCTCGCTATGAGCAAAAACCGTTTCAAAAAATAACACTTGAAATGAAATACATAATTAAATTTATTTTAACTTCAACTTCACGTTATATTAAACAAAGGTAGACTAAAATATTATAGTTGTTATTTTTTTATTTAATTCTAACCTATGCCTAAGAATTGATGGAAAACTAAAAGCTCTGTAGGTATAACAATAATTCCGACACTGTGAAGCCTACGGCCAACTATTGTGACGGGTAAATGTTGATTTATTATTCAAGCATCGTTTAACCTTAAGGATCCTTGGAGGATATTTACCGTTTTATTAATTCACAACTTCAACTGAAACTAAGTTACACTCTCCTGACCGCATAACAACAGAACCTGAATGAATAATATGATGAAAAGTGTTGCGAAAAAACAAATGCCAATGTCATGGAATAAATTGCCAAACAAAATTTATTTGTGCATATGCAAAGAAACAAAATAAAACTTTGCAACACCAAGAAAACTGATTACATTTTCAAAACGAAATGTGGGTAATGTATTGAAACAAATATGATAATTGTGATCCTGCCGGTTTCAGACCTGTTTAAAGATTTTGATTCCTGGTTCACGTTCTGAAAATGTCCATAATAAGCTTTGATGTTATCAACTCATCAATGAATTGATATTTAGAGCATGGATTTCTCTTTTTACCTCTGAACTCTTATGGCTTTGCATTGAGTTATTTACTGCTTAATTATTTTTTTAACCATCTGGCTCCTTAACAATATACAATGATAGCGAAAATAGAAAGTATATTCTCTCCAATATGTGTAATTGTAATAGATTTATTTTTAAATGATTGAAAAGTATTTTTGAATTGATTATGAATTCAATAGTATTCAATTCTTTTGATGATTTGCTAATAGATTTTATGTCTGTGAAATTCTACCAATCAATAAAAAAATATAACGTACACAAGACTTAATATTATATGTATTGGTTATAATACAGGCAAAACACGTATGTCTTTTACACAATTTGAAACAGATAATATAAAGTGTTCATGTATATGATATATTTTTAAATAAATATTCAGACATTGAGTAGATTATGAAAACTTATTTGTATATTTAAAAATAATTTAGAATATTCAGCTAATATCCTTATATAAATCAGCAATTCAATTAACCCTTCAGAGACGAGTGTGACCATATGGTAACAGTGAACACTATGGTCTATTTGTCCCTATTGCGGTCCTTTTTCTACCTGAACATCGCATCTATCACTCAGCTTCGGTCAACAAGGATCTTCACCAGTTATCTTGCAGCCGCGGCAACAAAAACAGTTTCTAAATACACTCGCGTTTTATTTTTGGTAAAATTTTTTTCTTCAAAATGGACATTTCAAATAAGTAAAAACAATTTTAAATATTTTTTTAAACTACTTGCGTAACTTTCATTAATTTATTTCTTATAACAACATGTTGATCTAAAAAGATAATGTCATAAATATTTTAAAATATTTTCGGTGTGGCTGTATTTTAACCCCAAAAGTTAGTGTTGCCGTATGGTTACACTCTAGGAGGTAGAGGGGTTTGAAAGCTACAAAGCGTCAAGTGATTGGTCATGGAAATATATCAAATATTCCATGTTGACAGCCGTGGACTTCTTCGAACTCTTTTTTGACGAGAAGATGATCGGACATCTTTTGGAGGAAACCTAAAAATATGCGGCTTTCAGAAACTGCACAAATCCTTCAGTGATGCGCGGAGAAATGAAATGTTTTTTGGGCATTTTGATATTATTTGGGTATAATAAATTACTCGGTTTTTTTACTGGGTCACAAAAATGGCATGCACAATATGGTGGTAGCAGATTCGACGTGAAGAGATTGCTTCATTCAAATGATGGGGTATATTCACGCAGCCGATAATACCAAAATTGACGCAACCGATAAGCTTTGGAAGCTTTGGCCAGCAATAATTATTTAGAAAAAATAAATGTTTGTGACTAAGATCATTCCTTCCGTGTATAGATTTAAAAAAAATGTGGAATATTGACATCATGACATGAATATTCCCAACGTGCATCTGAGCAATACACTTGTATACACGGCCCCTGTAAAGACGAGCGTGACCATATGGCAACATCTCTGAAATCAGCTTTTCTACAAGAAACCATTGTTTATTTTTATTATTTTCATTTCAGTTTTGCTAGACGTATTAGACTACAACTTTATAAAATATAGCTTAAAATTTTATTTATTAGCAAAAACAAAATCCTCGTCTCTGAGGGTTAATAAGTATCTAATCACTGTGGTGCAACAACCGAGCTCATTGATTCAATTTATTTACCAGCCGAAATTCAATCGGTTATAAGAGTTCGAAAAACAAATTAATTAAGCAGTCATGAATGCTTCAAAATATATTTTTCTCTGAGAGAAAGTAAAAAAAAGAATTAAAAAGTAAAAGCGGCTGTCGGGTGCAATAATTCAGACTGGAAAAACCAGCGATTGTTTCACGGGGACTTTCGACTTAGGGTCTTGTTTGCGATGTCTCCCTTCAAGATAACGGGCCTCCAGGGGGGCCAAGCACTAAGCGATCTGCCTCTCTAACTGCCGCTGTGGCCTACTTCATGGAATTGGAACAATGGCATACAAAACAAATTAAATTCGCTTTGGCAGAAAAATTTTGAAACACAGGAAACAAACGAAGCGTCTGGTACACTGAAAAAATAAATAGCTACATTAACATTGCCGTTTTAAACAAGCTAATAGGGTTCTGCAACTGTGAAAAGAGATAAATCTTGAAAAGCATGCGATAATTGTGCATTTTTTCTAGCTATATATAATTAACCACTCAATAAAAGAAATCTTGGTTATTAAGACATGATTGTAAATAAAATAATTTCAACTATTAATATTTTTTCATCGCTTTTACATTGTGAAAGATAGATATATAAAAAGGAAGGGTATGCCTAGGTCATAGTAATTACCAAAATAATCGCACTCGCTGCGCGTCATTTAAGGATCTTATGGGTGGAAGGAAAATTCAAACATGATAAGTGTATTTTAAAGAAGACACAATTTTTACTCTTTGAAAGAGCCCCTATAATAAACTTTCTTTAATTATTGCTTTTATCGCAAATCATCCGACGCCGGTGTCAAAAATTTATCACTCATGCTACGAAGTGTGCACCACACTATTCATCTTCCAAAAACTAAAAGCCAATGAACCCTTCATATAATATATGTTAACGCACCACAGTACAGTCACTTTTAATGGATGCAAAAATGACTGATTGTGTTTATTAACGAATCCATTTAATGTTAATTATCTTCATGGCTTATTATGATTTTTTCATGAAAATTGGGCTATCGCGAGCAAACTATAACATCTTATTGTCATATTTAGGGCGTCGTTAATTGTTTTGTGGAAGAAGCTCTTACGTCAGTTGAATTTGAAATGGAAAGAAATATAAATTTTTATGCATAATTTTACACAATATTGTTTATAACAACATGTTGATTTGTTTGATTGTTTTTTAGTTCCAATTTCTTCAGCGCGGTGTCGAATCGTGACTGATGGACCAGTAGTTTCAATGTTTTCATCTGATATCTTCAAACTTTGTGACCCAGTCTTGCGTGCAGTACTACAGAGTAATAGTCAATTTTCATGGTATAGTTTTACGAAATTTTTAATCGTCACAATAATTGCTGAATATCTGAGACAGCAATTTTTACGATTACAACACGTTGTTTTGTGAAATATTTTTCCATACTAAGTTTGCCATGTCTACATTTGACGACTGCCAAAGATGAACTGTCATGATTCGAGTAATTAACCTTCCTAGCGATCACTCTGTGTTTTTAAAAAACATTTTCGAAAACTAAGATTTAAAGACTTAAATAGCATTTTAAAGAGAAAATACTTTAAATTCGTAAATTTCCACTTATAAATAAACAGCTCTTTAAAATGCATCGATATATATCTAATCACACTGACAGTCTCATTTTGATTCTCCTGCAAACCGAAGCGGTACAATAGCGAAACCAACCATTTATGCTCAAAAATAAGAATGGAACACAAGTCGACCCAAATCAAATTGATAGTTAATTACATGTATAATACAATGGACTTTTACAGATTGACTCATATGTATATTCTATTTCTGTTAGAGTAAATAAACGATCATCCACTTACACTACAAAGGTGATAATAAGGTTTACTATCCACGTGAGTCTTACGCCCTTAATGGCTTAAGTAGAGGGGAAGCAAGCAGTTAATGCTTGCCAAACATAAAATAAGTAGCTTTGTAACCTACATTAGGGCATATGAAAACATTTTATAAATGTTGATGCACGTGTTTACCCCACGTATAACTTTATCCTACGTAGGTAGTTTGGTCTGCAAAAGCCACACAACGTAATTTATTCTCCACAACAATTGAATATTCTTCTTTCGAAAACTTTTTCATCGGTGTACCGACGATACGGGTAAAACGTACATAACTTCTAACAAAGTTTTTCTTTCTTCCGCTAGAAAACAACCGAGAATACATAATATAACAACAAGGTGTAATTTGATAAGTTAACAAAGCTTCATATGAATACAATTTGTTTCAAAACTAAAACAGCTAACCGACTAAAAAACCTGCGGTTGAATATTTCTCTCCGCAAATCTCGTATGAATATCCTAATAAATATAATACATTGAAACATGTATTAGTTACAGTCTTATAAATCATTGTGTATTTATAATAATAGGTTATATCATTTTATAACATACAACTCACGCGGATGATTTCAAATAATAAAACGTTTTCATTATCGCACTTACTTAGTGAACATTTTTATTTTTTTTGTCATACTCCTTGATGATGTGTGTTTCATATGCATAGAATAAATAAATCAGGCTCTTAATGTAACAACTCAACTGAGTTGGTGACAACTCTCATCTGTGCTGCTCATTCGGCTACGGTATCGAAAGGTTAATATTTGTTTTTAAAATGTAATGTTACGAGACTGCGAATTCCATATTTATAAAATACTTACATATTTATAAAATAATTTTGGTGTTTGTTCACTCCTCTCGATCGTTATCGATTGTAAGACGCAAACTTATTTTTACATAACAATAAAAACATTATTTAGACATTATTTAGACGTTATTTTACAAAATTAAACAATCCAAATAAAAATTTAACTCCTTCTAGTTAAATTTCGTAATCTTTCATCAAAATGCTATTCTTTGTGCTATCATGAGTATTATATTAGTATCTCTTGAAAGAATATTCCAATATAGTTTCCGAGATCATCCACCAGCCAGTTGCCGTCCATTTTACAGTCTTCGATTGATATCACTACTGTGAAGACGCCATCGATTACAAGACGCACTGTAGTTGCAGAGACACCAAACTATGAAATATTATGCGTCTTATAATTAAGGAAATACGGTTCACATTCGTTTTTAATCCAGTCTGCTCTCATAATGAACCATTATCATATGGTAACAGGCCTTGTCTAAACAGGACTAGAGAAGTAAAATTTTAGGGTAAAACTAGAGATTGATCCGGTTGATTAGCGTTTTTAGGAGCAGATAAGTGAGAGGTAACACAATAAAACAAAGCCATGAATCGAATAAAGTATAAATAAAGTAGTAGTATTCGAGCCTATAAACACCGACCGAAGTCAACGACAATGACCACTTGGCCACGTATAATAAATGGATTCTTATCCAGGACACCAAATGCAATAAAATAAATAATTTATTAGAAAATACATTTTTTATGGACATGTGACGATGAGGTTACCGCAGGTCGTAAACTAATGCCGTGCAGCTAATAAGTAAAGTAATTTGACACGAATATTTTAAATTGCAGAGGGTTGAATATCTTATCACGCAATATAAATTAAAATACAGTATTTTTAAAACTTACGATATTGGTTAATTAATTTTGGTCAGACAAACCGGCGTCAATACTATCACATACCAAATTACCGAAACCAACAGAATAAAAATGCTAAATGCTTAGCTCGAGCGAAATAATAATTATTTTTATTTTGTGTTCATGGAAATTTGCATACATGTTAATTTACTTATCATACATATATTAATTACAAAATTGCAAGTAATAAGTATATTTATAGTTAAAAAATGCATGTGATTAATCGCATTTCGATTCGCATCGCTTCAATTGAGGATTTCGCTTTTCTATTTGCTAGTACTATGATAACTGTAAACTATCAATATTAAAAAATCTATTGAAATACAATATAAATGAATTGATTTCATTTACGAATCGTCGATAGCCACCTTTCCGCTCAGAAAGTTTTTGTTTTGACTTACAATTTTTGAATAATATTACTTTCTTTATAAAAATATTTTTATTAAATTAACATTGCTTGAATGTTGAAAGGGCTTTAAACATCTCCAAACCCAATTATGCAAAATAGCGGCCAAACGTAAAAAATGGCCATTTTAGTGAAATTATACAAAGGTTTCGACGAAGGAACTCACTTAAATTAAACAAACTACATATTTTAATTTTAATGAAAATAAACAATTAGTTTCCTGTTCTTTCTAGAAGAATTTGTAACGGTGTCGAAATATTATTAATTTAACCCAAGCGGTATACAAGCTACCTATTAAAGTCTACTAATATGTAATGCCAAACTTCCCACATTAGGGGCCGCAAGAATTGTCATTTTTTAAATGTTTTTGTTCATGGGTAATATTAAGATCTTGAACGCATTTGTAATACATTTTTTCAGTGGTTTATCGCCAGTCATTTATTTTTTTAAGAAAGTATTTTTAAAGATTACTTAATGCAGTAAACTTTATTAGTGAACAGATTTTTTGATAAATTATTAGTATTAAATATGGAAAATTTTAAAATGTAAAATTTATGAATTAAATATAATATAATAGTTCGGATCATCTGTATTTTTAGATTATCCACGCTACCATATATCAACACGAATGATCGGGCGTTTACTGTATATGTAACGTCGAATGTGTGAGCTTGGCGATAACAGAAAATCGGAAAAAAATGTCTTGCTTGTAGTTGCACATGCTTAATGCATGAATTGGGCAATTTGTATAATTTTTAATTCCGTCCGTTAAGGGTGGAGGTTTTATCTCTTATAATTTTCGATTACGACCTTAATTATCAATCGCTTATAATTAATGACCCAAAATTGTGTAAAATTAAACTGAATGTTATTTAGCTTCAATCGTCACTTTATAAAAAAAACTAATACGCCAATATGTCGAAAAAGAACACATCCTGAACAATGAGTTTCATTCCTCGTCTGCTACCAGAATCTTCTTCTCATAATATACGTATACTCAAAAGTGGCACTCAAACCTCATTTACGGTATTTTGGGAATAATGATCTCTACACTGCTATGCACTATATATTCATACGTTAAGAATTGTATTTTAAAATGTATATTAATTCGAATTGCAAATTGTCAAATTCAAAAGATTCAAAAGTTATTGTTAAAAGAATACTCATCCCATACAATGTAAATTTTCAATAGTGTCTATAAAACCTACCAACAGTAAGGAAGCCTTTATACTATGATGTAAAACAGTCAGGTAGATACATGATTACGACGTGTCTTTCTTTATTAATGGGTCCATAAATAGGCGCAGGGATCGCAAAGTCTGACGGGCGAGCTAAATAAGTTATTACACGAGGCCAGGGATGGGAGAATGTCCCCCAACAAATGAATTCTCATATTTACGGCCGCAGTCGCCTTCAGACTCTATCGGAAAGATATGGACACATTTTAGCTATGTGATATCAGCAAAATTTTGATAATAATTCTTAATATAGAAGTTATGAATTCATACTGCATATGATTATAACGCTGTTAACAATATATCATCTAAAATTGCATTTATACTTTTTCATTACTTACACTTTTGTACTTTACCTCATAATAATCCTAGATATTCGCCATTTGGATGAAGCTGTGTGTGTAAATGCGTGGTATGTAAAATGTTTCATAGAATTTTAAGTCATAAACCACTTCGAATCTCTTTATAAGGTCACCGTTATATTGATATTGATTTGGTGTACAAATTCATGAATATGTGTTATTTTATAAGCAATGACGTCATTAGAGGAGGGGATGCCCTAAACCTTCCAATTCTAAAAACACACATTTATGGCTGCATATACAGACAAATATAAATATATTTGTTTGACACATATTATGTCGTTAGAGGTTTAGATACAATTTGAAATAAAGAATGATACAACCAATCGCAATTAATGAAAACCCCACCCGTAATTATTTTTTATATTATTATTTAATCATTCAAAAAATGTTCATTGTATGACATGATTGAATTGAATCGTGGATCATCAATATAATAATTAATATTATACGTTATTATACGGTAAGTAAAAAATAATTTTATCTGAAATGTGGCAGCGATTAAATCTTATTGCGAAATTTCAAACGAGTTATACCGTAACACTGGAAAATTAAATTATATATTTTGAAGATGGATGACGTCTCCTCGCTCTTAATTCAACAAAATGCCGAGGAAATTCTTCGTTACATCACATGCCGTGCAGGAAAACAATACCTATATTCATATACATAGATAATCACGAAAACGCTGAACTAGAAAGAAAATTATTACACAAGTGAGGATATATGCGGTAATGTAGGTATCAGGTAAAATATATTGCCCTAGGCCCTAGGGTTATTGGACAATTAACATATGGCAAAACATCACTACATGGACAAAATTATTCCTATTTCTTTTAAATTATTTTCCGGTTAAACTTTCAAAAAAAAAAAAGAAAATAATGTGTATTTGAATGTGTCATTTTTTATAATTATTTTTGATTGTGTAAAATATGATGTATTCGTCAAAATATTGTGAAAATTTTCGCTATGTACATAATAAAATAGTGATCAACGGCCTCGATTGCTTTCAATTTTTCAAAATTATAATGAAAAAATATCAATTTAATGGATTTTAAAAAATCACGTCCTCAGTCATACAGTTTCTGTTATATCACTGGAATTTTAAAAATAAATACATTATCACGGGTTTAATATAATACTTAGTCATAATTCAGAACAAATCATACCAAAAAAATGTCAGGTCCATAGAGAAAAGAAAAATGAAACTAAAAAAGGTAAGAAAAACTTTTCGCATGACTCTAGCATAACCCGTCTCATACCATGAACTGTGAGTAAAGTAGTCAGACTTGAGGGGTGAGTTGTGAAGGCTGGCAAATGCGGGTGTTTTCTGTGCGGAATGAGTCATAAAACGTAGACCGGGCGGCGTCTGAGGGCAGACCGTTCAACCAACCGCCAACCGGCAAAGCTTTCGTTACTTGGAAGCCAAAACGCAACACGCAATCGATACCAACAAAATCACAACCGAAGCAGAAAGACGTCAAAGGTTTTACAATTCCAGCCATTGCTGAATCGATATTCAGAAAGCTTTTACATGTCAATCAAATACTGAGCTAAAAGGAGAGAGAGATCGAAAGCAAAAAAGTTAATATTTTGTAAAACACAAGAAATCATTACTCCACAATGTGTATAATTTGCACTCAACTGTACATAATAGACTTAGATAATTTCAATTCTCACATTAACATTGATCTAAGAAGTATTGAACAAAAATATATGAAACTTGATTTTTGTCAAGTTCTCCATAACTCCGTTATCGTGTACACGTCAAGTGTATATGAAATTTATACATCCCTAAGATTGTTAGTGGTTTTTAAAATTATCGTTTTCTAATTTTCGAGGACATGCAAAGAAGGAAGTGTTCCATTATCAATGCAATTTTCTGTGTGAACGTGATTAATAAAATAGTTTCGTATGACTCTAATTGTTTCATGGACAGCTACTTCACATCATCTTGCAATTGGTGGCTTAATCGATGTCCTCGAGATGCATGAAAATTATTTTCACCGGGAATGCGACGCCGACGCGTCTTGCCGCCATGCAGCGCCGTCTAAGCGGGCGCCTTTTAAACATAAAGCCATACCCATACCGAATGTGAGTCATCAAGTTATTATGTTTCAATTTCTGAATTATTGCCCACTCTTTTGAGCGGTCATTATGATGTTGAACTCAAACTGGCAATTGACATATTTTATAAAATATATATTTTAAGTTACCTGAACATGGAATGTCTAGTTTACAAATAAAGCAAACATATATTTATTGAAAAAACTCAATAAATAAGAAAATGTTATTTCAATGATAACAAACCCATCCACCGAAATATATTTAAATTAAATCGAACCCGTAAAATAAGATTACAACAGGGTATTTAGTTCCAAAAGAATTTTATAAAATTGTTGATAGCACAACTAAAACTAAGTTTTAGAACTAAATACAAAGAAAATGTATATATTTTTAAAGAAATGTATACAATACTTCACCTCACTTATTAAAACATCATGACGTTCATTGAAAATTTAAATATTCAACACATCTCTAATTTTATTTTGATGTGATTAAGTAAACAGAACATAGAATATATGTTTAAATAATAGTCAAAATAAAATCATTGAATTTTAATGATTATATGTAATAATTTCTAGAACTATTGTAAATGTTTAAGTAAGGGTGATACATCAATATTTGATTGGTCATATAGGAGGTTATTTAGCTTGAATATATACTAATCTTTCACAAAAATCTTATGTATACCAATTTTTTCATTTATTTTTTGCTGTCCATTTTTTTATCTACCAAATGTTCCTTAAATTTGCGGAGAAAATTTACGTTTTTTTTAATCTCTTTTGATATTTACAATCAAATATAATTTTTCATATTCGCATTTAGTAGATAGTAATAACAATTGTTTAGTTTAATGTAAGTTATCTTTAAAAAAATCGTTCTAAAATTAAAGTTGTTTCTAAGCTTTGATTTCTTAATGCACAAGTTATGAGGGGCTAGCTGCTTGACTTTCCGAAGGCATCGCCATATAAAGTGCTCGACTTAGAAAAGTTTTTGTCAAAGGCTCTCAGCACTTATATTTATTTAACGAAAGGGTTAAAGGTAAGGAGGTTTGACTGGAACGGGTAGTCGTAATAGCGGCGTAAGACTCAGCACATTTAATGAGAAAAAACAGCCGATACGTGACACTTTTTTGATTGAAATAATTATACCGACTTTACCTACCCGATCGCAGCTACATTTTGCCTCTATAGTTTAAGGTCACCTTGTATCGCATTATATAGACATTATTTAAAATTCACAGAGAAAATAATTCAATAATTAATTTCAGTTACGTATACGCATCTTTGTGAGGAGAAGCATAAGAACATATGAATGATATTACATGATATAAGGTGGTCGAAGTGTAATAACGAAGATTTTTTGTTTAATAACATGGTGAGGCACCGATCATATAAATCATACATATTTAATCGACGTTGCTGACCATTTCTTTCCATTGTTTTAGTTCCTAATAAATAGTTACCGATGCAGACATATAAAAACTTACTGTTAGCAATCGGGACTACGCCAGAAAATACTAAGACGACTAAACTGTCGCGAGTGGTATAAGGATGCCTCGCCTTTTTAATAATTGTAGCAGTGAACATTCTAGAAGTTTTTTGAAAAAACTTCCAATCCTTTACGTCTTGCAGGATTGATAACAATGGTAACATTTAAATATACGTCACTTTTAATAAACAAAAATATAGAATATTTAAAAGTAATTGCTGGTATATACTAATTTATATGTATTTATACACCTATTCACAATTCTTTACTTCGAAAATTAATTAACACAATATTCTTACGTAAATCAAAAAAAAAGCTTCATTTTTTAACCATTTTAATAAATCCTAAAATTAACATTAAATTCATTTAAACATATTAAGATAATTATAAAGAGATAAAACACACTAACTACGGTGTATACGCTATGAATCATCGCTGCGATCCAAAAGATCAGCGTTGGGTTCTGGCATCCTCGAACAATTTCTCAACATTTCTCAGTCCAGAATAATGGATCCTTTTCAGATTATGCGCTTCTATGATAAAATAACTATTATATTAAAATAGTTATTGATCACTCAAATAATTCATAGTAAGTACTAGGTATTAAACATGTATGGATACCTACGACGTAGGCATGTAAAAGAAAATATTATGACTCACGTCTGTCGGTAACGGAAATGGATTTTCCTCTATAATATTCAACTGTTTAATTATTTAGATAAAAGCCTTGGAATAAGGACACCCATAATAAGTTAATTGACGAAAGGTTGTCACTGATGTAAATTTTCCTTAGAAATCGATTTATTGAATGGTAAATCAACACGAATAATAATTTACATATTCATCATACGATTTCCAAGATGATTTAGAAGTATTTGGTGACAAAATTATAAAAACCAATTGGTAATGTTTTAAATGTACATAAAAGCGTACTTGCTAAAACAATCACTCTATATCGCTTTCCACTAGATAGAATTTTCCGCATGTTGTCTGCAGCTTTCGTTTGCAAGTATTGATTATCAACTTACCGGTTGACCTCCAGCTACTTCATCCGATGGAATGAAACCAAATCAATGAACATACATTGACAATACAACAATTTCAATGAAAATAATTAATAGAGCATATTTGACTTGGTACTTACCGATTGTGGAAATATTTAAAACAGCGCAACAGCAAAAAGCACTGACAACTCTGACATTTCCACTGTATATATCTGAAGTTAGTAGCAGATGTCAAATAATGTTCGAAATAATTCGCATGCGTACAACGAAAAACGAAACGTCAAAATGTTAATCAGTAACTTGCGTACTTTGTGACGTCAGAGAATTTATTACAAATCCTATAAGATGCTAATAAGTACTATGATTTTCTCTAGCTTCTTTGTCCTATTCGATGTAAAAAATATCTGGGTCAATCGACTTTGAAATATGATTACGCAAATCAGCCTAATATAATTCTATCTTCTCAGGTCTATTAAATTGAATATTTTTGCATCAACTTGAATGTTTCATGCTATATGATCTTATCAATTTTATCAATATTTCAGCTATCCAATGTTTATGTTCACCTGAGGTACATTTAATACAGCCATATTACGTATTACTTTCAAATTTAATACCAACTTATTTGGCATAACAAATAAATTGTGATTTAGTTTTCCATTCTTACTGGCGTAGACCCGATAGATTTATTGACATTCATTCAGTGGTACCTATGTGATCAATTTCTCAATTAAATTTTAATGTCTATTTTAGACACCGCTTACTACAAAATTATTTGGTTTGAATTATTAATAAGATTATTTCTTCAAATATGAATACCATTATTGCCAAGTCAGAAGCTATTAAAATTAATTCAAAAATCATTATTATTACTAAATGTGGTATGCAGGTAGGGTAAATCAAACTTACTGGATCAATTGGCATTATTAGTTTGATAAAAGTCGCCTAAAATTATGGTAATTCAGTATGTATTGTATTATAGCCCCAAAATTTTGTTCCGTATAACAAAACTTATAATTTTCAAAATTCATGAAGGGCATGCACTCAAGCAAATAAAACTCGAGGTCCTTCTTTCCTTGAGTAAACCAAATTTTTCCTTTTACTATCATTTTATTTGATAATTGTTTTAAAACAATTTTTGGAATTTAAATTATTTTAAATCAATGACCAATTAAAAGATTTTTTTTTAATTTTTTACTATCTTTGGACATCGAGGTGTCATAATCAGGAAGCAGTTCATCTAAAACTAAAGTTTTTGACTGTCCTAAAAGGTTCCTTTAAAAAGCAACCAGAGTAATGGAACCAGGAGACCCGACAGTCTTATACTAATTGCATATGCTAAATCATATCCCACGTGTATTGATTTCACACACATCTAATATTCTCTTAAATATTATTATTATACTATGTTTGAACATTAGGGCTAATTAAATTTTATTACGAAAAAAACTAGCATCAACCTAAAAGTTCAAAAAGAAATTAAAAACCGATGCAAAAGAATATTTCAGCTTTTAACTAAATATTGTAAATATTTAGTTAAAAGCTTTCCCAGAAGAGTTAGTGGTATGACTCATTGCTTTGATCCAATTAAACTTAATTTTCCATAACGTTGAATCAATCTTAAATTAAAATTATACATTACAATAATCTGAGTGTGCAAGTGAGTTTTGGGAAATCACAATGGATTCTGAAAATTAAAGGGAACACATAAAAACATTATTAGAAACAATAATTTTTCAGCTACACTGCTGTTTTTATTATCATAAATTTCTTATAAATATATTGCATATAACAAGCAATACTCTAACATATGAGCGTATTAAACTTCTCAATCAATGAAATTTTTTAAAATGCATGACAAAAATAATGTACATAAAAATATATTTGCATTAATTAACCCTGAGCTTTAGTAAACCGTGAAGAGACATCAACCCAGTTTGCAACATCAAAGATACGTTTTACATAATCAGCTCTGACATTTTTGTACTGCAGATAGTAGGCGTGCTCCCATACATCAATTCCAAATAGTGGAACAAGACCTATAACAACATAGAATTACTGTAAAGAATTACTGTAAAGAATTACAGATATATAGGTATTGACAATATGCACACAATTTAAGAGGCAGTAACTGTTACCATCACCAAGTAAAGATTGATCAACTATTGCATAAAAAAATAATACTCTTTAATCGAGTTTGTATATACAAGATCAAATAAAATTTAGATAAAACAAAAATTTTGTAAATCCAACCTATCATCCATTCTCCTGTGGGAATGACTACAATGCATATACATTTAGAGGAATAAAAGAAAACTAAAATGACTTATGAGAAACAAAAGAAACTGGCAGGGAACAGAATTTTGCAGTTGGCACATACTGCAAACACGATTTTAATATGACCAAATAAAAAAGTCTTAATTAAATTTACCTGTTGTTGCTTCAAGTGGATCCTGGTTACTGCAAGTGGCAATTTGAAGCCTTTTGGATTCCTTGTTGAATCCAAGCCAACCCCAACCAGAACCTTGTACAGCAATGGAACGAGTGGCAAGTGTGTCCTTCATTTTTTCAAGAGATCCAAAGTCTCTATTTCAATATAAAAACATTTTTGTGTATATTTTTTACAGCTGAGAATAATTTTTCCAATGATTTGTAAAACAGAATGAAGTGAATTACCTTTCAATGGCTGCCTGTAATTCTTTCGAAGGGCTACCTCCATTCGGTGAAAGGTTTTGCCAGAAAATTGAGTGATTAATGTGGCCACCCCCATTAAAACGCAGAGCAGGTTCAAGGGATATAATGGTAGAGACATCAGCTAAATCAAATAAATGAAGATAAGTTCCATTTTCGTTTAAAAACTACCTAAAATTCAAACTTTGCAACAAACTCGGTTAAAAACTGATTTAGATGTTATAATTTAATAAGTAAAATGAGATGAGTGGGAACAGTTCCCAGGAAAGAAATTCAGAGTGTTGCAATAACACTATATCTAAGGTACATCAATTACCAGATAGTTCATTTTTCTGCCTTATGGAAGTCTTTGCAGGATAGGGAAGTTAAGATTTCACATTTCATAGCAGCTTTTCATACCAATATATTGAAATTTTCTATAAGTTATTGGGTTCCTTGAATTTTTGGCAATCTCTGATCAAAAATTAAATATTATAGGGTAAAGCATTGTTTACAGCAGCATAAAGTACGTTTTAGAGGTAAGAAATCGTAAATTGTACAAACTGTATCATGAGCTTTGAGAACAGATGCTTGGGTGTTAGGGGCTATGATTTAATTAAAAAATTTTAATATAAATATTCCAGCACGTAATAAATCAGATTTGAGGATGAGTTCTAGAGACGCCGCTTAGGAGTTATAAGCTCCTCATTGGGAGCAAAAAAGAGTACAGCAACATATTGCAATACATCATCCTATGCTATAATATCTGAACATAACGCAAGGGTGTCGATAGTATACATACATTTACTCTGTGCTGCTGCCAATTTCTCTTCTGCCGCATTCAAATTCGCTACATAAGTTGCATGATGTTTTGAATGATGCAGAGCCATTATTTCACCAGATATCACGGGTTCCAATGCCTTCATCTCATAAGGCAAATCCGGCAGTGAGTGCTTCTGTTTAATATTGACATTGTTGAACACTTTCTTTCTAAAATATTGGAAAATATATGAAACAGTCTAGGTTTTCAATTGCATAATTACAAAAGATCAGCAATAAGTCAATACTAAAAGAAGATAAAATGTACGAAAATCGAGTAGAAATCTAATAAAAATTAATTTAACAAACTGCAAGAAGCGTAGATATACTTACGCGCTTGACAAAACGGTAGACCGACAAGCGAACATATTTGTCTCTGAATATCAATAAGCGACAGCCAAGCAAATTGCCGGCAAATAACCGATAATTGCAAACACCGGTATTCGATAACAGACAAGGAAAATCAGCTGCTATCGTGTCATTGCGCAATCCACACAAGTGTTGGATGTTAAAATAAATATTTTTTGTCAAGTGTATACTTGAACAAAATTCAGAAGGTGCTATTTTTTCATATTACTGGAACCTATAGCTTATGTAACCCTTTCATCATATTTTTTTTATTTTCATCGATAAAAATTCAACCTAATTGAATCTTCATTTTGAAAATATGATGTGTGTACTGGAATAGAGAGTTTTATTTTGAGCAATGATGCCCAGCCCAAATCATTTGATGTGTTTTTAATAGAAATTTTCTGAGCTTGAATGAGCCGCACATTCAGAAAAAAGAAGTTATTCAAAACATTTAAATAATTTCCTTGAAAATATTTTTTTGTATTATGTTTAATATCAACTGGTATGTGAGCCAACGCGCATCGCAGTTGATCGATCATGTTTTTATTAAACAACTTGACGCGACATTTTGTTTTTACTACGTTTAATTTTGAAAAGAAAAGCTATGCAATCCCAAATGCTGTTGCAGTGTGCATTGTCAGTCAAATTTTATTTTAGAGATTTGTCTTCGAGGATATATTGCTGATAAAAGCAAACTTATTCTCATCAAAAAGCAATGTAATGCTATCCTTGATTGCAGTTCTAATAGTTCGATTTTTAAATCTGGAAGCTTTCATTTACACTGTTGTATCTAACTGTAATAACCAATGTAATTATTTTACTTAACACGCATATCATATTGAATAGTCTTTGATTTTAAGAGTTAAATGCCTTATGTAAATATAAAGTGGTTTTTAGATTTTTAGAGAACCAGATAACATTCTATTGATGAATGCGGCTTAAATTTATTTTATAAAAAATCTATCTACACACCATTGTTGTTTATCTTGTTAATATTAGGGGTACCCAAAAGAAATCCATTTTTTTGCATGCTTGTTTGAGATCTGTTTGTGATCAGCTTGTCTCCGGACACTGAAGTGAACATGTTCATGATTTGTTTTTTCTATAGTACATTTCTCTGCTTTTTTTTGGTTTTTACATATTTTTTTTATTAGGGGTAAAATGAGCAAGCCTGAAGCAACAAAGGAACATTTGCGGCACTGCATGCTCCTTTGTTTTGATCAAGGCTGGAATGCAAAAAAACGGCCGAAAGTCTTATTGAAATTTATGGAGCGGTAATAACACCCAACAGATGTCAGTTTTGGTTTCGGCGATTTAAATCGAGCGATAGAAGCTTGAAAGATGTGCCGAAATCGGGATGACCCTTGAAATTCGACGATTTAATGCTGAAGACCATAGTGGAATTTGATCCTCGTCTAAGTATCGAGGAATTATCACAAAAATTCAATATTCCGTGGTCCACAGTGTAGACACTTAAAAACAAATAAGAAAAGTTAACAAAATTTAAAGTTAGGTTATTGTTGTTTATCTGGTTTATATTATATATACAACTATATCATTTATTTATTATTTGATTGGTGTATATCAACATTCACATTCAACCCGATTGGAAATATATTCAGATAGCTCTGCAGAGTTAGTTAATTCATCATGAACTCTCTTCAAATTACTATAAACTTCAAATATATCAAATCGACACAGATTCTTCAAATAAAGTGCTGCTCCAGTCAGATAGAAATCAGCCCATGTCAGCTGTAACCATATAGGAAAACATTAATGCTGTTATTGATGGTATTAAAATTTTAACACATCCCAGATTTGATTTTAATGAATGATCCCTAAAAGAACCATATGAAAATTTGATAATATGATAATAGGAGTTTAATATGGATTTAATGTATTTGCTTTCACTCAACACACTGAGTACTGAAAATAGCTTCTCTGTTGAAAATATAGTCTGTTATGCAGATTTCAACTAGTTGTGTAAGATTTTTCAAACATTTTTGGGTGTTGATTACAATAATTGAAGTGCCTTAATAAAAATGCCAGGCTTAGATTTCATGGTTCGAATAAGACATACAATAATATAGTAATCTTAATTTATGTTGCATCAGTGTGAGCTAACACCTGAAGATGTCGAAAGACAAAACCCAGTCCATATGTGTAATCATACAAAGTTTTAACAATTCAAATTTGACAGTAATCTTACTTTTCCACAAGCTAAGTGTCCATCTTCTACCATACAATCTAAAGTTTTAAGATACATTGGCATTGCTGTGTTTTTGATCTCTTGGTACTTTTTTTCATTTTCAATAGGATCAGATATATGTAGAATAATACGCATTTCTGAAAGACAATCTTAGTTATTATTTTGATAGATTTAATTGTCCAATAAATCACTGACAACCCTAAAATGTTAATCATTCCAGTAACTGAATTCAAAGATTGTGATTAGTAACCTTTAATCCATATCTACATACTCAAATAGCACCAGTTAGTTTAATATATATACATATTAAACTAACTAAATATATATATATGTGTGTGTGTGTGTGTGTCTGTTTGTTCTTTATGCATTACTACACCATTAACCCAATCAATATGAAACTAAACAAAATTCTCTAGTACACTCCTGTGAAGGTTTTGGCATACCACTCCCATCAAAATCGATATTGAACCTTACGAATTTCTTAAGTACACTCCCACAAAAGTTTCTGGCATACCACCCTACCAAAAAAATCGATGTATAATCTAATCTAAATTATTACTATTAATACTTATTCACATATTATCAATTAAATTTTATTATAATAACAAGTTTCTTGAGTTTCCTTACTCTGAGATCGCTGCAATGCGCGATAGGTCAGATAGTAATGAAAAAACATAACCTGATTTAACAGAATCCATACTATTGTGCAACATATTTTAATATATTATTTGACTCTAACTTCATCCCTTCTCTTCCACATGATCAACACGTTTGTTGCTATAATTGCAAGAGTCAGACAGGTCTTAACATATAAATAATACACAATGTAGGAGAACAATATAAATGCTTTAATAAACAAAATTGAACTATTCAAAATAACTAAAATAATAAAGGAAATCATTTTATTACAAAAGATTTGAGGTTAAGAAAAAAAAAACATTTTCGAGCTTAAATGATAATTTGCTGATAGTTTTCAATGGCTCTATGATTTCGAAATTTTATCAATAATCTTACAACATTCAAAGAGACGAAATTTGTGTCATATATAGTAACACAACTATTTTAATTTTTATTATAAAGTTATATATATTACATTTAGACTTTCAGGGAATGGTATGACGTAGTGAAATTTTTCCTATGACTATATGAACTTAAAGTGTTGTGCCTGGATTAAGAAAGACAAAACTTTGGGGGCTTGTTTCACAAGGTATTGAAAATACAAAACAAAGTAACTCAATTCTATAATTGATTTTTTCGGATAAAATTTAAAAAAGGCATTCATTTTTTTAATATTAAATACTAACTATTAAGTACATGTTTTCTAAATTTAAAGCGCAAGGTGTGTGTCTTTAAAAATTACATTTAATTTTATTCTTTTGCTTTTGAAATTTGTATTAAGTACTTACATATCAGTAACAAATTTGAATTGTTACAATTTTGTACGATTCCCCATGTCAACTGACTAGTCAGTTCTGTTGCATCCGTGTGATAGCATGCCTGAAGATGCCGAAAGGCGAAACCCGGGTCGTTAGTGACAAAACATGTGGAATCGTACAAAATTATAACAATTCAAATTTGCTATTGAAATTTCATCAAGCACCTTCAGTCGATATCATAAATTATAATTTAACATATCAGTATTTGTAAGATTACATAAATTAACTTACTCATGATTAAATCATACATTGTCTCCACTGCCATATCGATTTCACTAGCTTCTTTAAAATTTTGTCCATTTAATTTATACTTGTTCGCAAGATATCTACATATTGACGAACTGTGGTATAATTCTAGTCCATCAATTTCCAACATAGGTAACTGTCCAAATTTGAATGCTAAAAGTGCATCAAATAAACAAATAAAATTATTATAATAACCTCTATCGCTCATACATTATTTTAAATTATCATATTTTTATATTCTTAGTGAGAGTTTATGCCAGTATTGTAACCATGTAGTGATTAATACCCAAGAGCTTGATCTACTTAGTACTGAAATCAACAAGTAGAATCCTTAGATGAGTAGTTTCTTATATTATATTTTCACTATAGACATTAATGATATTTGTGAATACTATCTTCTTGTTCTTCCTTAAATCATCTGTATTAGGTTGATGCGAAAGATTTTACCTATGTTTGTTTCAGAGACATGTTTTATTTTCATAATAAATGAATGACATTTGTACCCAAACTAAACTTGTGAAAAAAAATTTATGATTTTTCTTAGTGTTATAAAAAAAATATATGGACAAAACATTTAGTTACTAGGTGATAAAATGCTCGCAAAATCCAGCACAAACAGTCACCTAGCTGTGCATGCATAGCCCGGCATATGTTGAATACAGACATTAGCCAACATTTAACTTTATGCACTGCACACAGAAAGCTGTCTGGCTGTATATGTGCAGCCAAGCGGATCGTACCATCGGGGTATTTGCAACAAGTTTTCCAAGCCAGCGCATAATTAAGAGTAGTGTAATTGAGGTTTCCAAACTATCTGCACTACCCTCATTCCCAATTAACACAAATAATCGAGGTTCTACTGTAATCTGTTCTTATAATATAAAGTGAAAAAATATGTTTAGTTTCACTGTAATTATTTAAAATAGTCAACGAAAAGATAAGATTTTTTAACTTATATTTAATTTTATGTGACTAAGGTCACAATTCTTCTGGAATATAACAGTAGAGGTAAAATTTTAACCATTTCATAAAAGATTTCTACTTTATTACTGTCAATTCAAACTATGTCTTACTTGTTTTTGCATCTTCCCACTCTTTGCCAAATCGATCCAAACGTATGTCCTCAAAATCAACTTTATTATATGCCAAAATAAGTCGTATAGGTTCAGCAATAGCAAAATAATTGAAATAAGTTAGTTTGCAGGCTGCCATTTTAGATACTGAGGGTATTACTAAGTCAAAATACTGAAACTATAATACAGTCGAAATGTGTTATATAACACAAAATAATTTTTATGATCACTGGTCAGTAATTTTTTTTATACAAACCAGATAATATATCATTTTTATCTAGTGTATTTTCAGTTGTTATCAGGACTGATTTCTCTGTTGATAAACAATCAACAAATGCATATATAAGGCTATAAATATAATCTATATTTATCCTTCGGCACAATTTTTTACATGATATGGGATCCAAATACCACAGACAATTCATAAAACCAGTCATCTAGTAA
This sequence comes from Himalopsyche japonica, assembly GCA_028555115.1. Lineage (NCBI taxonomy): Eukaryota > Metazoa > Arthropoda > Insecta > Trichoptera > Rhyacophilidae > Himalopsyche > Himalopsyche japonica. The sequence goes on from JAHFWJ010000145.1 coordinate 1,085,361, forward strand.
GAAATGACTTTTTGTATGATTTGTTGAAAGTTTTATACAAACCATTCACATTTTGTTGCTTGAAAAGTATCATAAACAATTTTTCAACTTGCTGTTTATTCCAATTGACTTATAAACGTCAATAAACCATTTAAAATAACCTAAATAAGCACAAAAATAATACAGTGGAACCTCGATCAACCGTTCTCGCATAATACGTTTTCGCCGCTGGAACGCTTATTTTTTATAGTCCCGTCAAACTCCCATAAGAACAATGTTAAATAATCCCGCATAGACCGTTTCCCGATTTCCTCGATAAACCGTCTAAATATTTTGGTCCTGTCACAAATATTATCCCGATTGACCGTTTGTATTGCATATTTCTCCGTATCTCGGCAAGCAAGCTTGACACAGCCGAGCGCAGGTGTTATGTCTAGACACGTTGGAATCCGCTGTACATGTTAGACGTAACGCATTGGACGCACGTGATATTATTTGGGTTGAAATCCACCACACGCGTATTATTGTTTATGATGCAAATACATTTGCAGTTGTTTAAAATTCATAATAATAATGATTCCTGTACATACAAACTTTTAGTCACAAGTTTAGTAACAATTCTTTGTTCCGATTAAAGTGCCAAATAACAAAGAAGCAAACTAACATACAGGACTTTTTTAAAAAATAAATTTTATATACAGTATGTACAAGTAACTAATAAATAAATGTTTTTTTACGATTTCGCTTGTTTATTATTATTTGAAGCATTCCCGCATTCACCGTTTCCCCAAATTACCGTATTTTTTTCAGGGTCCCTTGGAAAACGTAAAATCGAGGTTTCACTGTTCACCTTAAAAAAACATGAACTTCAATGTCTTAGAAAATCACAAATGAAATCGAATATTACTTCTAACCTTTATTAGTAGCATATTTATTCATCATTATAGAATTTGTATGTTCACGAACAAGAAACATAATGTGCTCTCTAGGTGTTTTAAGTAAACATTACTACATAAAAAATTGTCACTATTAACATTTGTTTACGATTATGAAAATACCAATTAGTATACATAAGAATCAGATAAACCAATCATGTGTGATATAACCTTAAGAATATCTTTGTGAAAATGTCACCATAGTGTCAGATTATGAAAATGTGTTTCTTACTGTGTGAGGTAAATTATTAAGTTGAAAAAAATTTAATACTCTAAAACCTAAATAACATTATTTACATTACATTATTGTTTTTCAAATTAAATCAATGACATGAGCACTGATACTGAAAATTTAATAATACACAATCATGACTGTGGGTATTTACAAATTGAAACAACAATAAGACACATTATCACACTCGGAAATATATTTTTGAGTATTAAGTACTTTATTTGTAAGAAACAGAAAAATATTGTATATGTAATTTCAAAAATTAAAACATAATTTCCATTTCGATACAATAATGATCAGGACCGTCCGGTAATTATAATACCTTTCCACTAAAAAGTTACAATTAACATCCTAAAAATGATCTAAGTACACATTTATTCATTATTAGCATAGTGTTGATTAAAAATCACATTTGACTCGCTTAGAAATATAATCAACCAATTCTGGAGCTGAAGTAAGCTTGTCATAAATACATTTCAAATTATTATGACCTTCAAATATATCCAATCGGGCTAGATTACTCAAATAATGTGCTGCTCCGGTGAAATAGAAATCTGCCCATGTCAGCTGTGAATATAAAGAGAAAAAAATATTTCGGATATTTGTAATATAACCAAGAATTTTGTAGTGTAGAATTCTAGAACCTCAAATATAACTTATACGTGTTTTAATGTATAGCACACTGAGAAAGTAACTCCATTAAATTCAAATAACAATTATATATGATCTTTCACAAACTTTCTTTTGGTTTCCAGACATAATTTTGTAGGTGGCACTTTCACCTGGTAATTTCTATACCTAGGTACTTACTTTCCCACATGCCAAATGTCCATTTTTGGCCATTGATTCTAAATTTTTAAGGGTAGAAGCTATCGCAGTCAATTTGAACTCTTGATACTTTTTTTCGTTCTCTACGGGATCAGGTATATCTCGAAGAATCCGCATCTCTGAAATAGATTTTCAAATTTTTTCACTTTTTATAGTTATCAACAGATTCTTTGATAGAAATTGTCTATCAAATGGAAGTTCTTAACACAAAATCGATAGGATAACAATTAATACATTGATACATTGATCTCTAGAAGCTGGATATTCAAAAATTTCAAATAATTAATATTGAAATGATGCACTGATTGAGTCAGCTACATTAAATGCATGCAAGTGGAAGTGTTCATGTTGTGTGATATCCTATATTTTAGTTTCTTATGGGAGCGATAGACTTTAATTTGGCAGCCTTCGGTAGCTAGTGAAAAGTGCTGATTGTGAGGATTATGTGTTGTATTATGCCCATAATGATTGATAGAGCAACGTTACTCACATTATTTTAATAGTTAATCAATATTTATTCAAATAACACTATTCTAAAAGAATATATAATATAATTTGATCTTGTAATACTATAATAAGAAATCCATAATAACATAACACCAAAAAGACTTACTCATAATGAAATCATATATTGTATCCACAGTCATATCTATTTCAGAGGCTTCTTTAAAATTCTCGCCGTTAAGTTTATATTTGTTGCCAAGATATCTACATATTGCCTTGCTATGGTACAATTCTAATCCATCAATTTCCAACAACGGTAACTGTCCAAATTTGAATGCTAAAATCATATGTTCAAATATTCATTAAAAAACTTTATGGTAGTTACTTAATACCATTAAGATTTTTTCTATTATTATTTAGCTGGTTAAAAAAAACATTTGTTTTTCTTTTTCAATAGAAAAAGGGTGTATCGAAACAAAAATGGCCATCTATAAATTTTTTTCGATGATCAATAAAATACATACGTAAATAATTAAGTTTGATACAAAAACTAGTTAATAAATAAAGTGATTTTGCAAATATACAGAGACGATTCATGGTAATCTCCAAGCATCAATGTTTGATCATTATTATTGAAAATCAAGCGGCCTTTAATGTTGAGTGTTTACCACAACCCACAGCACACTATATCTACAAGTCTTAAATTATGAAAAACTTATTTAAATGGTTCAATAAGAGCTAGAATTTTTTCCACTCAAATGATGTGCAGCAAAATATCATTAAGACTTCATAAAGACTCAGTTATAAGAATATTTTCTTTTGCTGATGATTAAAATAAAAACACCATTTAAACAGTTAATAGAATACTTAGGTTGACTTACTGATATCATGTTTTTATAAATTCTGTTGAATCAATTCAAATCTTGTTATAAAATATAATTCAAATTTATAGAATATCTTACAAGGTTTGGCCACTTCCCACTCTTTTCCATGTCGGTCCAAGCGTGTATCAATGAAAGCAACACGATTATACGCCAAAATTAACCTTATAGGCTCACCCAGAGCCCAAAAATTGAAATAAGTTAGTTTGCAAACAGTCATTTCAACTTCTCAAAAAGTGTGATACTGAAGACAGTAACAGACTGATACTGGGCTTAAATCTGCGCACAATCAAAATTTATGTTTATGTCATAAACAAAATAAATATATAATGCTAGTTTCTGAAACGCGATTGGCTCTAATCAAGTATATGTCTACACAATACAGATAATAAATTTGTTTGTGAAGAAGTTGTAATCGTGTTATCTAATTAATGATAGCCTACAGGTCCTATCTATGAATATAAAATTCATAATAAAGAACCAAATTTCGCTAAAAAATAAAAAAAAATCATTTATAAAGTAATAATATAGTGTTTATATAATATTTATCATATCAGGTGAATATTAAAGATAGTAATGGTGAAACTCTCTGCACAAGTGTGTCAAAATAAGTGCTCAATTCTTAAAAACAACCTCAAAGTGTATAAAAATGATCTTTGCACCGCATGAAAATATCTTAATTTAAATATTTCAGAAAAAAATAATGCTTCTAAAGTAAAATAATGAAGAATTTTGTTTTACAATTAAAAACGAAGAAGTTGAATATGCAAGCGTTGCCTTCATGTTATTGTGTATTGTTGTTCATTTTTTTCTAATGACTCACCTACTGAGGACCTATGTAATATAGACTTTTAACCCTTTTAGTCCATGGGGACGATGGTCGGCCCAACAGGCGTATGCAAAGAGACTGGGGTTGGATCATCAGTCTCAAAATTAAAAATTAAGGTTTTGGGAGAAATCTTTTTTTCATTAAGTTTGCGATTCGTCCCATATAAAAATAATGCATTTACTGAATAAAAGCTCTATGAGATTGATCAAAGCCGATTAGCCTAGAATGGTAGGTAGACTGTAGACGTGGGATGATCTTTTGATTGCATATATCTACATTTGCTACATTGTATTCAATATCTCATCTCAATTTACAAATTATATTCAGTACTTTTTTATGTAAAATGATTGCACACCAAGTCTAAAATTACTGATCTGGTTATTTATGACACAATAAATAATGATAAAAATCTTTATACCGTGATTTTCGGAACTTATTGTAGTTTTTTAAAGTTTTATGGATTTGCAAAAACAATGTTAAAAATTTAAAAGAAAAATGATGTCAATTTTTCGCACTATGTAAATCATATTTTACTTTCACGGCATACTAGTTTTTTTTATTCAAAATAAAACATTAGGTTTATAAATGTTCAAAGACAATATTTTTTATTTTTACAAATACATTTTGTTTTAACTATTTTTTGCTTTTAGTTACATATGTTGTATGCGAATGATGAAGAGAAATTATTATTCTCCACATCATAGAGAGATCAACACAAAAAATCTATGTTTCAAATATCTATATTAACTTAGATATAAAATAAATAAAAACTATCATTATTTAGGCAAAAAATACTTGAGACTCTTCGCACCAGGTAAATGGGTTAGGACTAAAAGGGTTAAGTTGTCACACCCAGTTGATCAGTGGTAATTTTTGTACTGTTAGTTATTATTTGAACTAAGCTACCTGGAAGAAAATTTTTACTTCAACTAAGAGATTAAAATATTTCTACCAAAGTTTTCCATTGAAAAATTAAGAATTGGGGTTATTTCACTATCTTTATTCTCAACCTTTAAGCTCCAGAAGTTTCTCTGTTCACTCTACACGAAAATAGTGGGCATAGAATAATTCAATACAATATTCATAATCTTTAAAAAAAAAAACCTTTATTCATCTGATTTAAGCCAGTTTTGAGATGCAACATACTATATTGCATCTTGGATTAAAGTAATCTAATGAAACTACTCTGGATCTTAGGCCCAAAAACTTTCACTTTTTAAGCTGTGTTACACTCTCTGAGTGGAGCTTATGATGAAGCCTCGTAATAGAGATTTTTTTGAGTCCATTTCCACTTAGAATGAGGAACAAATGGCGTCCTAATGATGGCAACTCAAGAGAAGTTTTTCTATAAGTACCGTTTGTTATATAATTGCTTAAACTCTCATTTATGAAAAGAGTTTGGATAAAAGAATAAAACCGAGACGGAGTAGTAGGAATCTTATCAGTTCTGCTGATTCAATTTTTGTAATTGGATGGATTGAATGAAATTAAAGAAGGGAACTATTGCTATTATCTTTGCTAAAGAGAGTTTGATTGACTAAGTATCATTCAGTTCTTGTGAAAAAACATCTTTTTAGGCTCCTCCATTTAAAGGTCATTTGCTTTACCTCGAAATCGGATATAGATATAAAAGAATATTGCAATATTTTTACAGAATTGATTTTGGGTATGCTACTTTAAAAGATTTGTGAGAATGATTCTGCTTGAAAAAAACTTTGATATATTCATCGATCTTAAGCATGTGAAGTGTCACAACATCTAACACAACCTCATCGTGTTACCATCATCAGAACTCTCCTTAAGTCAGCTCGTAACCTGGTTGATATTGCTGAAACGTCCACTTTTAATGCTAAGTTTGGTCTTTTCCTTGCTATTCTTGATGCCATCTACCTATTTATTCAAATGAGTGACAAGTCTCTACTGTATGGAGGCTAATTATTATTCATTTTAATTAGTTTTTCATTATTGATACGGAGTAAACTATGTATTCAACTTGTAAACACTCATCTTCAATAAAAGAAAGATATATCAGAAGCCTAACTATTTAAATGTAGATTATTTGAAAGACTGAACTTTTAAATCTATTTTGGTAACCTTTTAATTTATCAAATTATTTATTAGGCAAGAAAGTCAGGTGTATAAAATTTGTATAATTTGTTTATAAATTTTATTGGAATAGTCATTAAAAGTTAAACAATTGACGATAAAAGAGGAATGAGAGTTTTCATTTTAATTGGGACGTTATTTGGGGGATCAGAGGGCCAATTGCCTCCCTGAATTCCAAAAAACATATATTTATCCATTTTTACCCACGTTAACATAATAAGAAATTTTTACCACTCGTCCTGAAAAAATTAACAAGACTAAAATTTTATTCCTGTTTTTCTTCTTAAATGTCTAAAAATTTTAGCAAACGATTAATGGACATCATTCAATAGTTGACACTCATTTATGTTCATATAACAATGGGATTACAATAATTTAATTTATCTTTTACAAATAAGTTTTAGACAAATTCACATTATATCAATAAGATATCAATTAATTTACCGACTTCTTACCAAAATGTAATCATTTTTTTTATTTCAACAATAACATATTACTATCAGCAAAACACTTTTTAATATCATAATGAATTAATACTTACAAAATATCGTATTAATTAATTACTATATATTTTATCTGACCAACAATAATCGTGCGAAACAGGTAGGTAATTCATAAACTTTATATTAATAGAGTTGCGGACCGTATGATATGGCAACACATTTATAGTGTGATATCAGGAAAATTAAGTCAATCTTCAAGTGAAATTTTATTCTATTTATACAAACGTCATTTATTATTCAAATTTGATAATTTAGTGTTAGTTTTAGCCATAAAATAATTTCAGTTATTTTCTTCAAAAGAAAAAAACTGTGATCAAATAGTCTTATCATTCCGTGCATTTGTTTACAACTCGTGCGTAAGCACGGCCGATTCGCTTATTGCGACACTGTGCACATTGTTTATTTATAGACCGCTACATTGCAATCATGTAATTGAAATATAAAATAAATATGTCACAGAAGGATACTGCTATACATCTCTTCGCTGGAGGGTGAGAATATATTTTAATTTCCCCAAAATATTCTTTTTAGCGTGTATACTTCTTATCTTTGGAATTTGATTTCAGTCCGATTGATTAACCTTCCGTTATTTACGCCGAAAGTATATTGATGCAATTGTATGTCATGCCAAATGTCATATTTCAGGGACAATAGTTTTATAATCTACATTTTCTTATCAGAGACATCTTAAGAAGTTCTTTTTTTATTTATTAAAAAACATGGAATAATATTTTTTGAAACCAGTAGTCAATAGAAAATTTCTTATCTCTAATGCCATTGTAGATACTACATAGATGAACATTTGTTGAAAAAATATTCAAATTTCTTATATTTCGATATCATATTGTACTCAGATTTCACCATCTTAATGATGAAATATCAAAAACTCCAAAGAAATAATTGACTGTCAGTTACTTTTTAGTTTGAAACTTAAGCAAAAAATATTTGAAAAAATATCTTGCCTAATAAGTAGTGTTAAGCTGCCAACCATCTTAAATTTTAGTAAAATCGTCATGTATGTAATTTTATTCATATATATTATACTAGTCAGCTCTTTTATAAGCTTGTTGCAAACATGAGTAACCAAAATATTTAAGATTTATTTTACAACTTTGTACTTAATCCCCCATGCTTACTGGGTTTATCTCTTCAGATATTCAAGAAAAGGGCATTGCTTTGAATATTGAAATCATTACATCAATTTTGTAGACATATCTTTATTATATAAAATTAAACAATTATATCTAAAAATAATCAACTATTTAGCAAAAATTAATATTTTGATTCCAAACAATATTAATAATTCATTCTCAATTAATCTAATATATGCTATTAACTTCTATTGTGACATAATGAATAGTACATATAATTAATAATAAGTCTTTATCAACCAGTAGTTATTTTTGACAATAATACAAATTAATTTGATAATAATTTAGCATTGGTCAGTGTCTCATTACTAATAAATTAAGTTTTCTAAAATTATTAGTCACAGAAAAGTAGATTTTCAAAGTATCAACAATCCCATAACTAATTTTAATTGTAAAGTAAAAAGCTATAGTGATTTCTTCGACAGTCTAATTAGGTTATTATGAGCATCAAGAATCTGTAAAATTTTCTTAAAATACACACCGCACATTAGTGTCGAGTTAAACTTGTTTAACTGAAATTGTTATTAAATATTTATGATAAATGAAATTGGTCGATACTTTGCAGAAATTCATTTCGTAAGAATCTAGCCAGCTTCTAATAAAATATTAATCTACTCTATAGTCAAACACCATTTTTTTTTATCCAATGAATGTTACATACAGAAAAAATCTGTTTTGATATTTTTATTGTTCCAAATCTCATTTGCATGGCTTATATGTGTGAATTCAAATCATTATGATGTCTTTGCCATTACAGCTATTCAACTATATCTTACTATTAACTGTATGCTATATTTGGGTAATGTTTAGAAGCATCAGCCATCTTCTAATACAATTATTATTACTGACCTGAAGTGTGGCAGGAACAGCTGGAGCCGTTGTGACCTGCCCTTTGGAGGTGGTGAAAACGAGACTTCAATCTTCTTTGGGAGTCGGCCATCCGATCAGAAATGTCCGACCGACAGCACAGGTCAGGCATTTCTCCACAAGAGCCCCTACTCAGGTCTTTGTTACTCATTATTAACTTACAGGCAATTTTATGGACTTATATACAAATGCCTGACAATTATCTACCAATAGATAGTTGTTTTTCCTTTTAAATTTTTTGTGTATTTTTTCAAAATGATCATATCAAATTTGTTTGTACTGTGTTGCTGAGCATAATATTGCGAAATTTGCATGATTTAAATTATATACAGTTGTTGTACTTCAGATATCAATACAAATCAAAGTTTTTTTGAGCATTGGTGTTTTACAATTAACCAATATCACTTGTGAAACATGTTTTGCACTAAACTCACAGTTTCTATTAACTACTGACAAAATTTTATTAAATACTGGAGACAAAATATTTCCCATTGGTGCACTGTAACTATAACTTTTTAATTTATTTTAAAAGTATATATCTTAGAAAAATCTTGAAATGAAAACACAAATGTGAAATAGAACTACTAGATAGAAGATACTGTTCAAAGTTGAATATGCAAATAGAAATGAATAAATTAATTTTTTCACTTATCAATTATAAATCTGCAATATGCTTATTTGATTTATTTAAAAACATTTCTGATACAAAATTACTCTCTTAATAAATTTTAATTTTCAAAGATGTATTATAGTAGTGTATTATTTCTGCAAATCCTACATATCTTGCCTGAAACCAGTAATACTGGCACATTACCAATTTATCATTACAGTGTAAAAATTTTATGCTGGTATCTAGAATATGTTATTTGATTTGTAGAAGATTTATTGATTCCATTCCTGATTAATATTACCCATTTTATTTAGATGAAAGATTTTTTTTTTAAATTCACTACTCTTTGATTTCACAGTTACTGAAATTAATGCTTGAAAGACATAAGTAGATAGTAGGTGACATGACTATATGAAAAAAACAGTTATGTCATGAAAACTTTATTATAAATTTCCAAACCATGCTCATTTAACCGTTGTATACCTTAAAGACTATTTTTAATTACGTTTTTTTTATGGTATGGTTATAACCTCTGATAGTACAGCAGAAAAGTCGTAATATATTTAATACTATTGTATAATATGATACACAGTAAATCATTGCACTTTATAGTAAAAGCATATTGCTTTTATATAAAATGTAAATACAATACCTACCTCTCTTTCATTCTTTTTCTAATGAACGATAATTATGAATATTCGACAAATCATAGCTACAATGCTGACATAGTAAATTTTTCACTGCCAATACAATTAAATTGCAATTTTCTTTTTTAATAACAACTCATTGCATGCATGTTATGTAAATAATTCTGCTATAATTTTACAATTGAGGATTGCTTTGATGTGTGTTACGGCGTGAAAAAAATTAATTATACATCTTAGAAAACGAAATTTAATCTATATTATACATTTTTACATTCATATTAAATACACATGTAATATCGATGCCCACGGCAGAGTAATTCAACTTTCAAATTATGAGTCAAAAAATATAAACGAATGCTTACATGTATGTGACCATAAATATATTTTTCTTTTTTAAAACATGTAAATGTTCGATTTTCAATGTTCAGATAAGTCTATCAAAAATTTCAAAAAATTATTAAGAAATAATGTAAATCAAACTTGCTGAGTTTCACACAATGGAATATATAATATATATATATAAGTCAAAAAGAAATACTATTTCTTTGGGAATAACGATTGAAACTGGCCACCCAAAAAGTAAAAGATAACCACACATGTTTCAAAAACATTCAATAAATGTACTCACCATGCATGGTTACCGCTACTTAATTAACCAACTATTCACTGTTAAACGTGACTTCATTTCAATTATTATCAAATGTAATTCGATAAAGTCATCACAAACAGGACAGTTTTCCGTGTACTAGTTTATGATGGTGTTAATTGATTCTGATTTGCAAACATAACAACTCTTTTCTAATCTCTTCCTTATTCATGAAAATTTACACATCCTTTCGAGCAAAGCCTTGCTTATTGCTTGTTTCAATATTCATGATATAAATATACTCCAAACATATAAGTAATTGCTGTCCATATTTCATATTGACACATATTTTTAATCAATAAACAATATTACTTTATTTATCAACTACAAGATATGTTGTGAGAAACTCAACTTTTTAGTCACACTTGATATCATTAGAAATACATTTATTTGTAAATTGTAAATCAAAACCGTGCATGTTTATTTTTATAATGAAAAAACATGGTCTAATCATTAAGGGTATTGGTAATGTTCCCCTAAAGATTTCAGTAAAGCCTCATACCATCAATTGAATTATTTTTCATCTGCTTTGTTTTAGATATGTTTATAATCTCACTGGTTTATTTTAATACACATTTTATTGACAGGTGGCTTCTATAAATCGCGATGGAATCAAATCCCAGCCGCGTGTTAGCCTCATTCAATGCATAAGGTATTTTGTTTTTACTATTATACATTGAGTAGCTTTAATCACAAATGCATGTTCTTAACATAAATTATGCCCTAAACGACAGATGAGTTCATGAACACTTCAATTCAATATCTTCATTCAACATTCGTGTCAAAATTGATGTTAGTTTTAGATCATGACTTTTTTCAAAATCTCAAAATGTTTTCAAAAATATATAATATTATCTTCTATATGTCCAAGACCATTATGCAATCATAAACCAAAAGGTTCATAGTCTTTTTATAACTATTTGCTATGCCGGCAATAGTGTTTTATTCAATTTTACTATTAGTGGATGGCAACTTTACGTCTTGATATTTATTATTTGTAAATTATAGATGATAGAATAAATTATATTTAAATAATAGAACACAATTCTTAGTGCTATTTTTGCAATTTTCACATTGCAAGAATTACTAATAAAATATTATCAATATAAAATCATAAAAAAAATTGAATTTTTAAAACTTTGTACGTTGCTGCTAACGATTCTTAGTGACAAAACATATAGAAACATGTAAAGTTTAAACAATTCAAAATCAAATTTGAAATTCCATCAAGCGCCTTCAATCAATATCATAAATTAGATAGTAATAATGCTCGCAATGGTCGAAAATGGGCTATAAAATGTTGTGAAAATAGTACTGAATATGGCATTTTATTATTAAAAATAATCCCTTTCCACCAAGAAGTGACAGTTGACACATAAAAAGGTGAAGAAGTAATTATTTATATTGAAACATATAAAACTTTGAATAGTTTTGTGTATTGTACCTTTTTTAGGCATATAGTGGAGACTGAAGGTACTAGAGCTCTATTTAAAGGGCTAGGGCCAAATATAGTAGGGGTGGCGCCATCGCGTGCAATATACTTCTGTACATACTCCCGAGCAAAAGCACTGGCAAACCAACATTTGCAACCTGACACACCTGTTGTCCATCTAACAGCTGCCGGTTCTGCAGGTATTATTTGGCTTATATAATTTATTCTAAAAATATTCACTTAATCTTCCACCTCTTTTCATTAAACTCATTTAAACAACATTCATTTATGCATTTCTTTGAATTTTAGTGGTGGTGAAGTTGCAATTTCTTTCACTTGAACAAATCCTCACTAAAAATTGTCACTCACAATTTAAACCATTAATTCAAAAATATATACAAGAAAAACAACAACAAAAAAAGGTCAAGAATTTATAATCAAAGCTTTTTTGTACAATTGGGTAAATGTGATGATATAAATACCAACTACAAGTATGTATATTGAAAATTTCAATATCTTCATCTATTTAATGTGTCAGAAAACTTTCTTTTATTACATCATGTCAGTGTATATGTACAATATGAATGTTATGTTTGTGTACTTTGATACAATGATTCCCGTTTCTCAATGATTGTATCTAATTGACTGTCCAATTGAATCGAAAATTGGTAACTACTGAAACAAACGTGTAGTTGAACATTTGTTTCAGGGCATTAACAAAAATATATAAAGAAATTCAAAAAATCTGAGTCTATTAAATTCTGACATCTGAGACTGTGTTGATTGTGTACTGGGAAATATGCTTTGTACACTTAGGATCGTATTGTAATTGGACATTCAATTAAATCATGTCTGCGATTGAGTATCCTCACAATTGACCAATAGATTGCTACTTGCTTTAGGTTTTGTTGCTTGCACAACGACAAACCCAATATGGTTTGTGAAAACGAGACTTCAACTAGATGGCCAGTCCACTACAGCTGGCCAATGCATCAAGCGAATATACGCACAATCTGTTAGTATCTTCAATAATTTTCTCTCAGCTATTTTCTCTTCTCTGTCATAATCTCAAACGCAAGGAAATAGTATTACAGTAATAATTAATCCTGATACTGCTGAAGACATTTTATGAATCAACGATATTAAAAACCCTTCTTACATCAATTCAAATAAAAATGAAACTTAAGTATTACTTTTTGGGAAAATATTAGTAAATTGCATCCTAGATAAAAATAACTCTATCATACATAATATTTAAAATTGTGAATTATATGATTTTCTGTATTAATTATGACTAATTAACAATTTAATGATATTTTCCTCTAGTTAAAGTATTTTAGTCAATGAAAAAGTTTATTGCTTAATACCATTCCGTTTTCTCAGGGAATTCTAGGGTTTTACAAAGGCATCAGCGCTTCGTATATGGGCATAAGCGAAACAGTAGTTCACTTTGTCCTATATGAGGGTGTGAAGGCGCGGTTGGTTGAAGCCAGACGTCGCAAAGCAGGATTGGACGGAAGTCAAAATCACCCAGAGAGACGGCAGCCCAAAGACTTTCTCGAATTCATGGCAGCCGGTGCCTTTTCAAAAACTATCGCATCCTGCATAGCTTATCCACATGGTAAATCAATTGTAATGATGAATAACATAACAGCATAAACACAAAATAACCATCCAATATTTTAAAATCACATATTTTGGCCATCAACAAATTAACAGTAAGCTTTTACATACTTATTTTATGGCATCTAGGAACAAAGCTGTCTGAAAATTTGGATCAACGCCTATGCAGCATTATTAAAAATAAAAGATAATCTTGGAACACTCTTGAATTTACATATAGAGTTCACTATCTGCAAAAGTCTAGATAAAATTTAAACCTGTAGCATTTTATAAAATTCAAATTCAAATTTAAAAGCACTGACTCGCCGGCAGTTGCAGTTCATTCCATGTCTCACATTAGTTTCCCTATTTGATTAACCTTTAAACGCCCAGCCCAGGTGATTATGGTGCATTTCGCTATCGAGTTACACTGATTTATGAAAATAGTATTCAAAATATGAATATTAGCTTATATAAATAATGTCTTTGAGATACCGTTCAATAATTCTATGTTCAGTTCCAAAAAATATTTTTATCCTGATAAATAATATAAACATCTGTGTTACAATATTGGCTCTTGGTATGTGCGTTGTTATTTTAGGCGAACCATAATAAATCAGCTTAATCTACACTATTCACTACATTTTGATGGGGAAACAGATTTTTTCCTACAATACATAGAATATTTTTTCTTTGAGGCAGTGGCTCCCAATCTGAGTGCGCGAACCCCTCAGAGAAGTTTTTATTCTTTAACTTTAACGCATAATTATATAAAATGTGAAAAATTACGTATAAAGCTTTAGTAAATTATAAACAATCTTTTATTTTGATAATGTTTCTTATTATACCCAAATATAATGAATAGATTTAGAGATATAATTATTTTTAGAACAACTGCGGGTACTGCGAATATTTCACAAAAAAATGCTTGGGCGGTTAAAGGTCAACATCATTTTGAAATAGTGATCATAAAAAAACTCAGAAAATATCGTTAACATGTAAAACTAAATCATTAATCGAGATATAAGAGTTTTTGATTTAACCCGATTAAGTCTCAGCCTATTTTACCTAGTATGTGCGAGTTCCTAGCATTTTTTGCCAAAATAATAATTTTTTTTAATTATTTTTTATGGTGATCTTTATATGGGGTTGAGAATAATTAGTTATCTTTCTATGTTGGTTACAACATGAATAAATTAAATTAAAAAAGTTTAAAAGGTTATTACAATAGCAAATATGTATCTTTTTGTTATCGTCAACATTTAACAAAATAAAACATTTGAAAAAGAGATTTGTTGGCACGCACATGATGTGGAATTGTAGTGATAAACAAAAATTTCTGATTTTTTCTACTACAGAGGTAGCCCGAACCAGGCTGCGTGAAGAGGGGAATAAATATCGCAGCTTTTGGCAAACTCTCCACACTGTCTGGAGTGAAGAAGGTCACAGAGGTGTATACAGGTAATATTTCATTCATGTTGACTGACTACCTCGAGTGACATTTTGGTAGTGATAGTTCAATTGCTATCAATGTGTCAGTTTTTTTTTACAAGAAAAATTTTTTTAATTTATAATTAAATAAATGATTGCTACTTTTTTGCTTTCCACACATTACCTACTTGCCATTATTTGTATAAAAAAAATTAAAGCTAACATTAATAATGCAATATTCGCATCTTGCATCAATTTGAGTTAATTAATTAAAACATTCCAAATTCTTTCTACCAATAGAGATACATGTTAGGCGTGTAATCGCATATAATGAACTTCACATACTATTTCTTATTCATTCAGAGGTCTGGCCACTCAACTTGTCCGGCAGATTCCAAACACTGCAATTATGATGGCAACATATGAAGCTGTGGTTTATATTTTAACAGCATACTTCAATACATCATTCTACGACAACACTTAGCACAGAACTCCTTTCAAAAGGCCCGTGTTGCCATTAAAAGCACTTTTGCCTCCAGCAGATTGATCGCATAAATCGCCATTAGAGGTTTAGTGATGCCATGAAGAAGACAAATAAAAGAGAAATGGGATCAGAAAATTTTGTAAATTTTTATACACCATTTTTCTTAGTGTAGCAGCAGCTGACGATTGCTATTGATTGAAGTGAAAAATGTTTTTGTAAATATCCTTAACAGTAGAGCTTGTATAAATAACTATGTTTTTGTTAAACATGCAAAGTAGACTAAAATAATACAGTTATTCTGGAAAGTCACCCCATTGTCTTTTAATACTAGTAAAAAAGTGAGAAATAATGTTAGTTTTATAAGTATATTATATAGAATTGTTGCACAATAGTTTGTTAAATGTAAGATTTTTTGACAAGAATGTTATATGTTGCTTTAGCATTGTCAATATTTATGAAAATAAAATTCTTCACGTGAGAAAATAAAATATAAAACATTTTATATTCATACGATACCTTTGATCACTCCATGAATTTACAATAATAGTATGGTGGCTATATGGCATAGTTTAACATTCTAGAAACTATCTGCTTTTGATATAAATTTATTATTACTAAAGCATTTGAAGAATAATTATACTTATTAATGAAATATTTTATATCACTGCACAAATGATGCAATGATTTTCCATTCACTTCAAATGTAAATTTTTCATTTGAGATAAAACTTTTTCAAGTTTATCATTACATACAAAATAGATGAAAGCATATTATACCACAATATATTCAATAAAACAATATAATTAAGGTTATTATGTGACTGAAGCGTACTGGGTTGATATAATGTAAAAAAGAAACTCAAAATCTATCACTTGCACAGATTTAAATTTTTTGTATATCAATTACTGTCACGGATAACATAAAAAATTATATAATGTTCTTCTTGAATTAAATATATTACTTCATAAATATGTCAATTCATGACTCTGTTATCAGTTTAAAAAGTTCATGTGCCCCTGAATTTTGATTGCTTAATATTCTCATAGTGCTTTAAAGTTGTAAACACCGCTGAGAATACTTTGAACTAATAAAGCACTATTAGTTATCTAGCTTCAAGTATTGTTTGGTAGATTCATAGCCTTATCTACGTCAATTAAAAAATCAGTCAACTTTTGCAATAAATTTAATATGACCGATCATATACAGAAGCTGTAATCATTATTACTTTCCGTGATAAAATACTTATCGGGACACTATAACAAAAACTATCTATCATTGCAATTCTGCTTAATTGTATTATCAAATATTGGAACATCATATTGTAGCCCAAGTACAGGTTCTTTAGACATGAGTGTCAGATAAACTGACACATAAAATGATATATTCCAAATTGCACTCACTGTGTGGAAGCTACTAGCCAAGATGTGATGCAATTTATTTTATCAGTGACATTCGGTTGGTGGAAAAATCTTGTGTCATCTGCTGTCAGTATGGTCAATGTCCTAAAGTATGTAAAAAAATGATCATAAATATTGAAACCGAAAAAATATTTTTAGAGAAGCCTTCCGTTGGATTATCCTCGTAATCCAACAGTACAAGTACGGGTACTTAATTTTGAAATGTAAATTAACTTGTACATACATGTAGTTTTGGATATAATTTTCAATTTAGTAATAAATAATCCAGTATATCAACTGTTCTTTATGCTTTTGTTTGTTAATGGTGTGTCCTTTAGATTTTAGGCAATCCTCATTAAGAACAATTTATTTATACACGCTTAGTTTTTAACATTTAAATCAATAAAAAATTTGTAAATGTTTAATTATATTATATTTCAGAGTATCTACAGGTTGATAGATTGACAAATTATTTTTCAAATTGTTACAAACATCAGTCGCATATTTTGTTTATTAGCACAGCAACTAACTCTACAGTCAAATGAAGTCATATTAACATTCAATTATAAGATTGTAAGAAATAAAAATATTATTTCCATATTTGAATTGATATTGAACTAATATATAATTTAATTCTACAATATTTCATTATGTTTTTTTATATAACACAATATACAATTTTTTTGAAAATGCCTTTATTAAAGATAAATTACATAAGAAAAATGACAATTTAAGATGCACCAATTCATGTTTCAATCTGAAAGATGGACACTGCAGTGGGTGACTTTAACTTGGAGTAAATGACTTTTCAAAATTTGTGATTGAAACTTTTCAATTCTTAAAAATATATTCTTGTCATAAATAAAAATATTACAACATGAAAATGAATGTTTCAAGTAATGAAATATGAACTTTGTAATATCCTTTTTAAGGTTTATGTATTATTTTGAGTCATGATTATATTGTAAACTGAATCAACCATATTTTGCAATATAAATCTATCTATGGTTGAAGTCATAGCTGTATTGCTCAGCATCTTCTTTTATATTTATGATGGAAGTATTTCAGCAATCTTTGATGATTGATGTCGCGATGAGTCGCTCCATCCTCTCTGTATTTAAGTGAACATAGTAACAAACAGTCTAACAGTGTACTAAGTCAAAATTGATACTAGTAAACATATTTGAAATAAAAATTAGTATCGTAACTTCACCATTCATTTTTTTCTGGAGAAAGATACTTCGTTTTGCAAATACATAAATAACACAATCAAAGCTATAATTATTACAACGAAAACATTTTTGCATCAATTCAACATAATTTTAAGGAAAACAAAATTGACTTTTTATGTAGTGATAGTAAGTTTTTTTCACATTATTATTTGATATGCCTTTTTCACTCCCACTTAGTTTATTTTAGTCAAAAGCTCAATGTAAATAAAATTATAAGTTTTGGTTAGAAATTAAGTGTTATCCAAATGCTAAAAAATAAAAAAGAAATTTTTAAAAGGAGTTTTATTTTTGTTTCAGGGGTAACTGCAATATCACATTTAATAAAATTGGACAGTCATTTTTTTTATGCCAGTTATGATTGTACATCGGTCATTCATATAAAATGTGTAAAATGTTCATGAATTTCAATTTTCAGAATAAGTTGGTCTTCTGCAGTGTTGCGAATGTCAAAACACTTAAAAGCATGTTAAAATGCCAAAGATATAAACAAAGATAAAGCCACATTCATCTCAGTTCTATTTCATTCTGTAACTACAAAAACTTGAAACATGCGGGTACTATTCATTTTTTTGCAAAGAATTTTAAAATTTCCTAGAGCAAAAAATGCAAATGCGTACCATTCCACTGCATCAACTTTAGAAGTTTACACCCATAACATCAGTTGATGTTGAGACTTTGTTTTTAGTTTTGAAATAGATTTTCAGCGATGACTATAATACGCAAATGTAAAATAATTTGCACTAGAAATAATCATGTTTTTTCAGGCTGAAAAATTTATGAAATGTAAATATAAGTAAACCAAATGTAGAAAGGTATAATTTTTTCTACATTTGGTTTTGTCACTGTGCAGCCATATCAGGTGATTTTATCTGTTTACCTTAATATATATCATACTGTCTCGATTCAATTTACAATCATAAATTTTTGGACCATAACAAACGGTAACACATACACTCGACTTTCTTTTTAGGTGATTTTCAAATAACACAGTTCACTTAAAAATATACAAAAAAATCAGTCAACATGCATAGGGAGGATAGATTTCCTGAAACAGTGGAACCCCAATCAACCATACTCACATAATACGTTTTCCTGGATAGATCGTTCATTTTTTACAGTCCCGTCAAATACCCATAACAATGTTAAATAATCTCGCATTAACCGTCGTACAATTTATCGATTTCCTCGATCTATTGTCTAAATATTATGGTTGTGTGTTAATTATTCCGATTGACCGGTTTTGGTAGATAAATCTTTCTATTCAATACATATGAGTTTGACCACATAACTTTATGTATTTACCAAAGAAATTAATGATATAATAGATGACTAAATATATAGTTTGCTCAAATGTCTTGAGATTTTCTTTAGTAAAGAATTTCACAAAAAAATTAAAACACTTGGATTATTTCAATAAATAATATTTTAATTAATATAACTTTTACAAAACCCTCTCATATTTACCAATTTTTGGAAATAAAAGGAGAGGAGACTTTGTTTTTTTAATTATTATTTTAAGCTTTTCCGCATTCCTCATTTCTCGCATTTACCGTTTATTTTTTAAGGTCCCATGAAAAATGTGGATTCGAGGTTTCACCATTCCAAGAAATTCAACACAAGAGTGATTACAAATGAATGGCTTCATTGGATCCCAACACATTAAAGATCTGCAACAATTCTAGCAATGATAGGGATTCATGTCCAATCCCTTATAAGATGTACCTGTGTATAATCAAGTATCAATGAATAGCATATTTTTTTCACTTTAGCATAATTTACCTTGTCCTCATTTTTACCCATTTTACACGATTTTTCTATGTAACAATATTGTTATTTTTTTGTAATTCAGAGATTCAATCTTTATTTTTTATAAATTCTAAAACATTTCTTTTACACGATTTGTTGTAGAACATATCAATCAAAGAAAAATTATATCAATTATATTAAAAATTATATAAAGCTACCAAACAGGTATAAAATAATTTTGTGAAACTATCTACCTCAATTAGAACATTAAACTGTAGAGAAAATATTGTGGAACTGGAACTGTATGAATAAAATTTAGCTCAGAATAATAGCGACATTGCCACTGGAGGCAGTGGTAAAGCTTTTGTAGTAAATGTAATCGTGTATATATAATTAAGAGCTGGATATTGTTTTCATAGATATTCTAGAAATAATAACCCACGCATGAGGAGTTATGGCACTAGGAATATTACTGGGATAACTAAAGAAGCTTTGGTAAGGAAATAAACTTTGATTAAAAACTACGAGAGGCACATTACGATACCAAATAGAAGAGATCAACATTATTACACCAACAGCAGACTGCAGTCCATAAGTTATGAAGAGTTTTAATTTCAAGTTGTTACTAACTCTAGATTGTGCTAATTGCTTTTGAAGTTCTTCTAACAAGTTGATTTTTCGCTGAAGTTTACTATGCGCTGAGAAATTATCCTTCATTGATATTCCTTGTTGCTGAGTTTTGAGGTCACTTATTTCACTGACAACATTTTTTTCTTCCGAAGTAGGGCCACCCAAGCAAATCCATAGCTGAAAAGATAAATATGTAACCGAATTATCTTTAAGACATGTCATAATGTTAATGCGTTTCAATTGATTTTGCAAATGCAATAATATATGTATGACAGATGAATGTAAATAATTAAGTTTTCACTTCTAAAGCAGTAAAACGGATACAATTAGCAAGAAATGATTATACTTCAAGCAGAAACAATAAGGTAAACGTACCAGTAGTTGACCGGCTAAGGAATTTTTCAACTTTTGACAACAATCCACCGCTTACTTTATTATTAAATAACGAAAGTGGATACATCAAGATTGATTTAAGCATTGTAGATTATTTGTGCGAAGAGAGATTTGAAAAATTTTCATTGCAAAAAAATTCGGAGAAAGTTTTAGAAGTTGACCACTCTTAAAAATGAAAGAGCCAGTAATTGACCACGTATTGTACCAGTAGTTGACCACCAGTTCTGAAAGGTGATTTAATTAAAATACACAAACAATTTTTTCATTATTGTTTATATTGTTAATTATTATAAAAATTTTAACTTTTCAATTCATTTTTTATTATTATTGGAATAATGAGAGCGTAAGAAAAGTCCACAAATAATCCAATTCAGGAACTGCATAAACACTACAATTTTTGCTCACTTTTGTGACAGGAAGTAAACTGTTTAGGAAGTAAATTTGTGTCATAGTTTGAAGGTTTCTTTGCTGGAGAGTCGTTAAGCATATCTTCTGGAATGCCAATGTCGTTTGAAAGTTGATTATTAGGAGTGTTGTGAAACAAAATTGCTGGACTGCAAATAATGACACCATTATTTGCAGGTTGCTTATTTGGTGTGTCTTGGAATAACACTGCTGCGGCATTATCATCGATTGGAATTTACTTGGTTGGTGTATTATCAAGCAAAGCTGCTGAGACAATACCATTGATTGAAGTTTCCTCAGCAGGAATCGAGTATGTAGCTAACTCTAGTTGAGTCTTTTTTCACAAGATAAATAAAGATATATCATGCAAATTCCCTGTCCAATTGTAGACAATTCTTTAATCTAGTAGAAGGTCCCATCTTCCTCTCTATGAGAGATCTGCTCTCTATTTTATATTTTAGGGTAAAATTTGGGGTAAGAGAGTATAATCTTACCCCAAATTTTTTGCAGCTGTCCATATTGGTGTATCATGCACACGAACATCGTCCATAGTTCTTTAAACAGACCAAAAGTCCTTTAAAGATATGAATTCATTAAATAGTGCGGTTAATTAAAAAAAAAAAACCCCCAAGGTCATCACTTCTAGAAAGCTTATTATAAACATTTTTTGACAAATGGTCAACTACTGATTCCTTAACCGTAATTGGTAGTTTGTGGACAGACACATTATATGGTAGTTAAGATTATTAGAGACCACTCAGGTTGAACATTTGACAAACTTACTGGTTTTAGGACAGCCGGTAATATAGCACTAATAAAACTCAAAATTGTAAAGTAAACTAGCAAAAGTAGCTCGATGTCAATCAACATTTCGTAAAGTGATAATATACTAACGAATAGCGACGAGAAGCATACTATTAAAATATATGAAAGAATAGGAGATTATGGTCATATGTTTTGATGAAATTTTAGGTTAGATTCATAAACGAACAAATTATACAATATCTGAATAAGCGGGCATTTCTATTGGAGATTATGTTTATAATCATAGACAAATTTACCTTTCATGATATTCGTCAGGTATGTCCGATGCCCACTTTTGATGATTGATAAATATCTGACTTACTTTGTTCTGAAAATTATATTTTTTTCAATAAACACTCTCTTTCACGAATAATAGTTCAACTCAAATGAAATTCAAAAAAAAAAAAAACAGTCTATATTTGCTTTGAATTATCTAACCCTTTTTTACGTACGTACATAAATGTTTATGTTGTCTTTTTAATTGATTGTTCTTGTGATACATATAATTATAGTGACATTTGCAAATTCTCTCACAGCTGTAATGATTCTACAAAAATGAAACTTATACGACCGCATTGGACTCAAACTCGACGCTCAAAAAAAAAAAAAAAAAGCATAATAATAACAAACAAACACAGAATGACGTTTAAATTGTCAGCCTTGTTCTTGACGTTTCCCCGAATGAAATTATTACATAGATCCTAACAAAAACGCACGTAACATTACGTGCGACACGTATCGATAGTTTCAAAAATTGATTAGGAATTTCACTGAATTCATTTTGATGCCACGAAATTCGAGTGCACTCGTCCAAGCAATGAGTATATACTTTCGCTCTATTTACGGCGTCATCGGGTAAGAAAATACCTATTTTCTTCAAATAAATTCAATAATTTCCTAAAGTCTTCCACACTCCTGTAGTCTTTCAAATGATATCCGACAAAAAATGTAAGTATTTCATATTGAACGGTCACGTGACTGTTCAGATGACCGAATGTTGAAATTGTATTCATAAGCAGCAGGAATAAAACATTGGCAGCTATCGTATATTCTTCGTTTGGTTTTTTTTATTTTTTTATATATATCACAATTTAGTACCGCTGAATATTAATAGTATGTTTATCACAATTGTTATGTTTTTGAGCCCAACAATGCAATGCAGTTCAGATTACAATACAGAAACGAGTATTGAAGCAATGCATCAGCAGGATCTCCTTCGGATGACTCTGAAATTGCTTCAACAGCATCGCCCCTAAGATGGACAGGGATGAACGATGCCGTAATTTTTATTGATTAGTTCACCCAGGGATGAACTACGATTAGAATGATGACGATGACTGAAGAAATTTGATGCCATTCGGGGTGTGATAATGAGTGAAACAAATCAATACCAATGTAATGTAATTTTCTAACATGTATGTATCTATATTGTATTGTTTTATATAAACAAAATAAACATGTTGGACACATAAACATGCGTATACGCTTTCTACAATAGACACAATAGCTTCAGACCTCAAACTAGATTCTCTCGCATGAACTGTGAGTACGATATTTAATTAATTGAATGTATTTTTTTAAAAATATCAACCGATGAAACTATCCGCCAATGGAAAGGCTCCTCCTCGCCGAATTTGAATTCCGGTGTTATTCTCGAAAAAGACAACTCTTTAGGATCAATTGGTTACCGGAGTTGGTGCAAAAATGAAACACCCACATATAAAATACATTATAAGGAAAGGATAATTAGTAAGAAATGAAAAACAGTATAAATATTTGAAGTTTTCTTTTATTTTGGGTTTATTCTGGCAGAGTAAAATTTTAACCCGCTCCTGCTGAGCTGTGTAAAAGATATTCCAACACCGAGAACTTCAAAAACCCTCTAAATAATGTTGGTGTTGAACAATCTTATGGAAATTGTCAGGACAACTCCGGCATTCTTAAAACAAATATGAGCTTGTACACACACACACACACACACACACACTGTTCAACATTGTTTTTTTTTTTTTTTAATCTAATTACATCACTGGTTATAATATAGAATTTTCAATTTAATTATCAACTAGATAGAAAAGTTTTGATTACATTTTTAGTTTAGGAAATACAATAACAATCAATTTGACAAAATTGTAAGTGTTAATAAGTAGTATTTTTATTTTTAACTAGGTATCGATGTTTCAAACACCTTTTTAATTTAGAAACATACAAATTTCATCCAATTTGACACAATAAATTTAATCAAATAACCGTGAAAAATAATATTTTCCATACAATTTTTATCTGTACAGCTATGTTTTGAATATCGTTTTTAATTTAGAAACATACAAATTTCATTTCAAATATAATTACAATCAATTTGATTTTTAATTAGATATACTTAAATTTTTTTTTGCTGAGTAAAATACAATTTTTGGTTTCAATATAATTGTTAAGCAATCAATTTGGCAAATCTTATTCAATCAATTTAGTATTTAACATACAGTTTTAAAATTGAATAAAACTTTTCTATCTAGCTAAGAATTTTTTAATTTGATTATTAATAACATGGTAATGTTTTGAATACATTTGAAATAAATTACTGGCAATTTTGTGAATACACCCTGATCAACTCAAATTACTCTTTTACATGATTTTTTGAATTTAATTGTTGATTGGATATAAATGTTTTGAAAACATTTTACATTGAGCAAAATACAAATTTAATTTGAAATACAATCGTTATATAGTCAATTCTAACGTTATTCAATCAATTTACTATTTCATATACAATTTTAAAATTTAATATTTTTTTCTATCTAGCTAAGAATTTTTAACGTGATTATTGATAACATAGTAATGTTTTGAATACATTTTAAATAAATTACTGGCAATTTTGTATACCAAAAAAAATACATATTTAATTTGAAATACAATCGTTATATAGTCAATTCTAACGTTATTGAATCAATTTACTATATATAATATACAATTTCAAAATTTAATATTTTTTTCTATCTAGCTTAGAATTTTAAACATGGTTATTAATAACATAGTAATGTTTTGAATACATTTTAAATAAATTACAGGCAATTTTGTATTCCAAAAAAAATACAAATTTAATTTGAATTACAATCGTTATATAGTCAATTCTAACGTTATTGAATCAATTTACTATATATAATATACAATTTCAAAATTTAATATTTTTTTCTATCTAGCTTAGAATTTTAAACATGGTTATTAATAACATAGTAATGTTTTGAATACATTTTAAATAAATTACTGGCAATTTTGTATACCAAAAAAAATACAAATTTAATTTGAAATACAATCGTTATATAGTCAATTCTAACGTTATTGAATCAATTTACTATTATTATATACAATTTCAAAATTTAATATTTTTTTCTATCTAGCTTAGAATTTTTAACATGGTTATTAATAACATAGTAATGTTTTGAATACATTTTAAATAAATTACAGGCAATTTTGTATTCCAAAAAAAATACAAATTTAATTTGAAATACAATCGTTATATAGTCAATTCTAACATTATTGAATCAATTTACTATTTATAATATACAATTTTAAAATTTAATATTTTTTTCTATCTAGCTAAGAATTTTTAACATGATTGATTATTAATAACATAGTAATGTTTTGAATACATTTTAATCAAATTACTGTCAATTTAATTGTTAATTTGAAATGTTACAATTTTTTTTACAATAATTTATGATATCCAACGAATGTGCTTGATGGACTTTCAATATCAAATTTGAATTGATATAACTTTGTACGATTCCACATGTTTTGTCACCAACGACCCGGGTTTTGCCTCCCGGCACCTCTATCACACTGATGCAACAGAACTGACTTACAATAAATAGTTAGCATCGTCTATATACCACAGTTATTAATTACAGGAAAACAAAAACCCAAGGCAAGCAGTAAACAGCAGTTAAAACAAAATTTATAATAATTAACACAATTGCCTGTGATAATTTTCACTCACAATCTTGTTAATGAGTCATTCTTGAAAGGGTTTTACAACAAACAAACAACAATCACTATCTAACTATCCGGCAAGTAACGTTCAAACATCTAGTGATGAAATATAAGAATTTACGTCATGAGATTTTCTACGTAAAGGATACAACGAGGGGGAGTTGGGAAGATTGAGCCGATCATTGAGAATGAAGTTTGAATTTAATAACCGGCCTCTACTAATTTCTAGAATCTCCCGATCAAATAATTTATGGTCCCGCATGTTACGATATAATAATTGAACTACTTCATCAGCGTCGGAGGGACATTCATTTGACGCGGATGAAGGGGTTCAATTATTACATCGTAACACATAAATTATCTGATCAGGAGATTGTAGAAATTAGTAGAGGCCAGTCATTAAATTCAAACGTCATTCTGAATGATCAGCTCAATCGTCCCAACTTCCCCTCGGTGTATCCTTTACGTGAGATCGGATAAATGAATCGACAGTCTCATGAAGAAGATTCTTATATTTCACCACTGGATGTTTGAATGTTACTATGAAAATTATCACAGGCAATTGTGTTAATTATTATTAAACTTGTTTTAGCTGCCATTTACTGCTTGCCTTGGGGTTTGTGATGTAAGTCAGTTCTGTTGCATCCGTGTGATGGAGATATGCCGGAAGGCGAAACCCGGGCCGTCAGTGACAAAACATGTGGAATCGTACAATGTTGTAACAATTCAAATTCCATCAAGCACCTTCATCAAATCTATCACCAATAAGCGCAGGTTAATTCCGGCTGAGCGACGGCTGATGCCGGCCGAGCGCTCGTGAAAACGCGGCGCATTGCTCTAACGAGCGAACCGCCGAACGAATTGGTTCGGCGCTCTCCTCTACGCATATTAGTACTCGCGTGATCGGCGGCATCTGCGTAATGAAAAAATGACACTTAGTAACTTGACAACACTTTCCACAAACAGTCTTTTAAACTTATTTTTATAATCGGTATATACAATATTAACTAACCTCGACAAAAGCACGTCGGCGTGGGTTTTTCCGCCGGTATTCGGAGGGTCCGCCAGGAACCCGGCTCGTTAAGAGGGGTCAACCCTCTCCTGATGTGCAACATGACGTACCGGCACAATCACGCACAATATACTATATGATACTTTTGTTTAATGTGCGAAACTTACTCATATAGGAAAAGTATTTGAATTTCGAACCGCGCTCTTTTGCCTACATTGAGAAAAAATAAGGATCAAAGGATACTTTGACATATTGTCTACTTAATATAATTATTATACAAAGTAGATGGAGTGCAGAAAATAAAATATCTGCGTGTCGCGCATTATTTTGAAATCATAATTAAACAAGAAAAATAGTTTACTGTTCCACTGTTTTTATTGCGTTTTTCAAATAAAATCCGCGCGCGCGTGTGTGTGCGTGTTTCTTTTTTTCAATAAACACTCTCTTTCACGAATAATAGTTCAACTCAAATGAAATTCAAAAAAAAAAAAAAAAAACAGTCTATATTTGCTTTGAATTATCTAACCCTTTTTTACGTACGTACATAAATGTTTATGTTGTCTTTTTAATTGATTGTTCTTGTGATACATATAATTATAGTGACATTTGCAAATTCTCTCACAGCTGTAATGATTCTACAAAAATGAAACTTATACGACCGCATTGGACTCAAACTCGACGCTCAAAAAAAAAAAAAAAGCATAATAATAACAAACAAACACAGAATGACGTTTAAATTGTCAGCCTTGTTCTTGACGTTTCCCCGAATGAAATTATTACATAGATCCTAACAAAAACGCACGTAACATTACGTGCGACACGTATCGATAGTTTCAAAAATTGATTAGGAATTTCACTGAATTCATTTT